>JAGSMP010000126.1:1267500-1706820 GCA_029286625.1 Parnassius orleans
CACCTGATGTTAAGTGGCTACTGCAGCCTATGAACACCTGCAAGGAACTTCAAATTAATAAGGCTACAGATATGTTGTCATCTCTAAGGACTAAGGTGGAATGCCTCACAGCCTGTAAATATACTAGCTGTCTATACAGTTCAGGCACTGTTATTTAGCGCCAGAAATAGGAAAGACGGAAGTACCTACCCAGATAGACTTTTAGGCAGAAAAGGAATCCTACCATATTTTTGCAATTTTGTTAAAACACTGAGCTCAGCATTCCATATTTTCTACTCGATTTAGTGTTATAAAAAGTGTCGATGGGTGCAAGCTTCTTTTAAAATGTAATGTTTGCGATTGTGTAACTCTGTTGGGGAATAATTGCCGGTGAGTATCACTGGCAACGATATTATTTTGTTATAATAAATCTTTGTAACCTAAAATGCGCTATGAATTAAAGTATAAAAGACGTCAGCTTATGTTCGATACTGATATATTAGTTATGATGTGTTAAATCTGGATCAGCTGAAGCAGAAAAGTGATGCTCTTAAATTTATTATTTCATATTTGAGTAACAGAATGCAAAAAGTTGTCATTAATAGTATGAGTTCCTCGGTGTCGATAGCACAAATGGGCGTGCCTCAGGGCTCAATTCATGGCCCCTTTCTGTTTCTTATATATATTAATGACTTGCCTTACTTAGTAGGGGTTAACCATGATACACTATTATTTGCTGATGACACTTCGTTAATTTTCAAACTAAAACGACAATTACTAAAATAATATGATAAAGTTAATAATACCATATCTAAATTAGTAAATTGGTTTAACCTTATTAATTTGCATGTAAATAGCACTAAAACTAAATGTATGAAAATCATAACTTCAAATGTCAGACTTCAATGGGGCTCCCATATATCAAAAGTAGCAAGCAGACTTAGTTCTGCAGCATAAAATTATTTTGTCCGTTCAGTTGGAGTCATAAATCATAGCTTGGCCTCAGCCCGGCTAGGGCGGTGAGCATGTTGCGCGGGCGCAACGCCATTATCGATAACAACAAATGAATCATCGAAGGCAGGTACACGGCGGCGGTGCGGTATACAAAGGCTGGTGCGACATTGTTATGTTATGAGTCATTTGTTTTCCATTATTACCCCCGCCTAATACCTGCAAATTAGTGCAATGATAATTTAGTACATATATCGAAGAGAAATTTGTTTTTGCGCATTCGCCTTCTGAATTTCTTTAGTGACACAATGGCTACTCCTTTGTTTTGTACCAAAATGGCAGAATTTATTCAAAATAATATTTTTTTCATTTTTATCACTAACCCACATAATGACAAAACTAAATACACTATCGATAACGCTTATCGACAACAATAATGCGCATCACTATGCGCCCCTAAGGCCCATGAGTGGGAGAGAGAGCGAAATACTACGATGATTTATGACCCAAACTGCACGGACAAAATAATTGTAGTATAGTTTACTATAGCTACTTCCATAATAATAATAATAATAATAATAATGTCCTCCAGACCGAATTTCGGTCACGGCGGCCAGCCTCAATGGAGACTAGCCATCGGCGCAGGACAGGATTATAGTGCCCAAGTGTATGCGCAAGCACAGGTGCACACTCTATTCCCTCACTCATAGTCGGATGGGACGGTAAACCGACACGACCGGAGAGAGATCAGGCGCAGGACCGACGGCTTAACGTGCTTTACGAGGCACGAGGGTGAAACACCGCCAACTTCCTGACTCCGGGCAGCTTGATGGAATAGTTCAATAACTGATTTTTTTGGCCCGACCCGGAATTCGAACCCAGGACCTCATTATCAGCAGTCGCACTACTACAACCACTAGACCAACGAGGCAGTCGAACACAAGTGCTATTGTGAGTTTTTGTAAAATGTTACAAAAACTCACAATAGCACTTGTATTCTTCTAAAACAATGTCAAGTGTATACTCAGATGTTAATTTATAACGCATAAGCAAAAACATACAAATATGTCAACGCATACATAAGATAACAACTTTGTTACTCAAAATTAACGGGTGGGTCGATTTTTTTGGAGGCCAGTGTAGTTAAAAAAGCGAAGTGAACCATGACTCCTAGCATCGTTTCACAATCCGCCCGTGAACATAAGACAGTATTCGGTTGGTGAAGGGAAGGTGTGGTGGGTGTGTGTGTGCAGGCACGGTGTCGTGCGACAACCCGACGGCGCAGGCGGCGGACGTACTGCTGGACGGCGCAGGCGGCGGCGGCGCGTGTGCAGCGCGGCGCGTGCGGGCGGCCGCCTGGTCCTACCACTTCTTCAGCGCGGACGACGCCTCGCTCGCGCTCACGCTCACGCTGCCCTACGCCGCGCTGCTGCACGAGGTGCACCTGCAGCCGCACCTCACCAGCCTCGCCAGTCAGTACCGCGCACACCACACACTCGCACACGCACACCTACACACCTACGCACACGCACACCTACACACCTACACACACGCACACACATACGTCCTTCTTTCATCAGTTAACAGGATTTGCCTTAATTGTTACGCTTGACAAGTGGATTGGTGATTACAGTACCAGGCTTCTCATACCCACCCTTGATGTTGCTCGCCACCACCTGTCTAGAAATCTTATATCCACACCTCCGCCCACCACTGTATTATTTTATGCAAGCTTTTCAAACAAGCACACAGTCCATCTTATG
Source organism: Parnassius orleans (assembly GCA_029286625.1). Lineage (NCBI taxonomy): Eukaryota > Metazoa > Arthropoda > Insecta > Lepidoptera > Papilionidae > Parnassius > Parnassius orleans. The sequence goes on from JAGSMP010000126.1 coordinate 1,270,194, forward strand.
GTAAGTGAGTATGGTGGCTTATATACCTATCCACAATTGAGAATCGAAATACAGATGACAAATAAAAAAGGTCTCCAGTTATTGTCATGTACAATACATAGTTAGTTGGTATTCTGTGTGTGTGGTTATATATAGTTGCAGTAGTTTCACCAGATATAAAACTTCTTTTTTATAGAATTAGGTTGACAAACAAGCACAAAGTTCACCTGATGGTAAGTGGATATTATGGCCCATAGACACCTACATCTATTCTCGATTAAGAATCCAAATGTAGATTCGTTGTCACACCTGAGGACTAAGATAGAATGCTTCGTTACTGGTAAAAAGTGTCTCCGGTTCTCTACACTCGGCATACGAAACACAGCATTGAGCTGCTATTTTACGTTGGTATTCTGTGAGAGCGTGGTCCTTCCTGATCGAGTGGACCATTTGTGCTGCAATCATATACTCTGGCTCAACCGCAGAAAAAACTGTTCACCAAGTACCATGGACAAAGAAATAGACGCTCATTAGGGTAAACTAGTGGGAGTTATTATTAATGTTGTATAATATTAAGTAAAGACAATATAATTTTGTCAAAATTGATTTAACTTGACATTAAGTTTAAAAAAAAGTGTATATAATCTGCTGCTGGACATGGATTTCTAATAATATAACAGGTATTACTTGTCGTTAATCACCGTACTTGTTGGGTGGGTTAGGCATCGTATTAGTGATTTACACTTAATTCTTTTGTTGTCGTATTTTCCTATTATTTTTGTTTGTCGACTTTTACGATATTTATAAAACGTGACATATTTATCATGAGATGTTTGTGAATATTACGTTGTAACGTGACGTGTGACGCGGTGTGGTGGTGCAGCGTGCCCGGGCGCGGTGTGCGTGGAGGCGGGCAGCGCGGGCCCGCTGGCGCAGCTGGGCCCGCCGCAGGTGACGGCCGGCATGACGTTCATCCGGCTGGTGCTGGCGCGCCCGGTTGTGGCGAGCACCGTGCAGCTGCGGCTCTACAAGCCGCGCGACAGCTCCTACATGGGCCTGCTGCAGCTGCGCCTCATCGTCGCGCCTGCCTTCGCCTCGCCCGCGCACCTCGCGCCCAACGGCATTACGTGAGTCTTATCCAAGAACATCAATAGCCAAACCTGATAAGCTTAACGATAATAATAAATCTTCTGTGTTTATATATATTTCTACGGTGCAACAACGTGCATTCTCAGCATGCATTTAGCGGCATTTTAGTAATTAAACACTATGCGCGACTGACCATATTAATATTCCATATTTTTTGTGTTTTGGTATTTGCCTACCAATACGGTCGCGTGACTCAACCTTATATTTTTACTGAGTTTCGTGTATTGTGAAATCTCAATAAATCTTTGTTCGTTAAGTTTGTCAGGATTGGCTATTGATGTTCTATTTAATATCTCCATGCTGATAGTGATTTTTTTATACTTGAACTCGTTCATCATCATCACAGCCTATAAAAAGTTTAAAATTGAATATATCGTAGGGGAAAATTTGTCATAGTTAACTCGCTAGGCAGGCGGGTTAGCAACCGCAGGTTTGAGATGTTGCCAGAAAAATGTTGCTATCTATGTCCTGTTGTTTCTCTGTGTCGCCTCTTTCGACATTTACAAGATGATATGGGGTAGTGGACTTTTTAACGCAACCACTACACAGACTTACTTAAGTATACTTGAACTGTTAAATCTATACTGGAAATGACTAGCTTCTGTTAAGCTCAGGGATTATTTGCAAATATAAATAAAAATAAAAATAAAAATTTTGATTGTTTGTTTGTCCGGGCAAATTTTGGAATGGCTAGACCGATGAAACTTCATGGATACATAGAGAATAATGTCAGGAGTGACATAGACTATATTTCTACAAAAATGTTTATTTTCGGATATCGGAAAACTGATAAAATAAATGGTTTTTGATGATTATCTTTTAGCTTAATGACGCTACATTAATAAATCTCACCCAGCCGAAGCGGGGTGGGTCGTTAGTTAAACATAAGAATAACTTTCAATAAGTATTATTTATAATTTATATTGAAAAAAGTTTGTATTTGTACATAATATAATATAGTGAACAATATAAGTGAGCATGCGCGCGTGTATGCGTTGCAGCAACAACTGGGCGTGCGTGGTGGCGGCGTGCGCGTGCGCGCGGCTGGAGAGCGCGCGCTGGGCGCGTGCGGGGCGCGCGGCGGCCGTGCGCGCGCTGTGCGGCGCCGTGCTGGCGCCGGCGGGCGGCCGCGCGCACGCGCACCAGGCGCTGCTGGCCGCCGCGCGCGCCTGCCCCGACCTGCGCGCGCCGCTGCTGCACGCGCTGCTCGCCGCAGACCACCACGCGTACGCATACGGTACCACACACACCTTTTTATTTACCATTTATTAAATCCTTTTCGTGCATGTCTGTCCGAGTCGAATTTTGTGATTAATTTTTAACTATTTTCGATTACTTGAAATTTTGAACATAACTTAAAATCGAATGACAATGTAAGAATATACAAAATTTAAAAAGAAAAAAATTAAAAAAATTAAAAAGGAAAAGTGTTTAACAAGGCAAATGTTTATAATCTGAGGTACCTATCATATAGACAGCCTTCGAAACTTTCCCAATGAAACATGGTTAATGTCGACGAGATCGCTAATTTGGTTAAAAGTCTGATCATCCTACAAATTGGCGAATGTGATCCCAAAACAGTTCGTCGTAATGGAGGACTGAGTGGTGTAATAGGTTTTCGTGGAGGCCTGAAGGAACTCTAAAATTAATCTTTGTAAAAGTTCTGAGCAGTCTATGATATTGTGGAGTAATTTAAATAAAAATAACAAATCTGAAACCTCTTCGTTTGGATAAACTGGTCATGTTAAAGCGCTTAAGACGGGTCTCGTAACTGATATGCCTGCCTCGCATACCCGAAGAATACGACAGATGCCGAAGAAAGCGCTTTGCACCTGTTCTATTCTCAATGAGTGAGTAGCGTAGTGTGGTCGCCAGATTACACTACCATACTCCAGTATACTTCTGAACAGACTACAATAAAGGATTTTTAGTTTTAATGTCTCGGAATTCCTTATTTTTATAACAAACCCACCATTCTCGATGCCCTGCCGATCGTTTGTTCCATATGTGGTATGAATGTAAGTTTTATCCAATAGAACGCCTAAATCACGCATGATTTCTGTCTCCTTAAGTATGTTGCCTGCTATTGTATATGAAGATGAAATTTTGTTTAGTTTTCTAGTAAATTTTATGTGTACATTTTTGGCATTCAATTTAAGTCCATTTTTACGCACCAAGAATTCAAGATGTCTAAATCCTTTGAAGCTTCATAATATCGCTCATTATTTATGACTTTAGACATTTCAGGTCGTCAGCGAACATATGCGGTGAAGAATAAAGAAAGTGATCAGGCAGATCATTAAAATTTACATTTGTATATTGTATGTAAGTGATCGATATAACGTTTCACTTGCGAACGAGCTGCACCGGTTTGCCTGATAGCCACTATAGTGTGTGACAATAATAACACAAAACAACTTACCTTCGTACACATCAAACTAGTTCAAACGGAATCCTGCACAATAAAAGAGCCTTATCGCCTGACTAATCGATATTTCACATATGTAAAGGTTGAATTTGTACCCACCTTGAATGTGCAAAAGTAATTTTTCAATATAGTAATGAGCCATATTATATTAATCCTTTTTTAAGTCGCGCGTGTTCCTTTGTATTTATTCATGCTCTATTTACTACAGTATTTGAAATATTTGTACAAGTTGCAGTCCTATCTGTTTAGTTAGTTATATACTTGTTTAGTTTGTTGAAATAGAGAGTGAAATACGAAAATACTCGTAATATGTTATTAGAGGAAATAATATGTTGTTTAGGAGTTTTATGTATACTAATAAAGTTAAGTAGTACTAGTTAAGTAACGGTTGGTGTTACGTGCGCAGCGTATCAGAGCGGGTCGGGCAGTGGGGCCGGTGGGAACGGCGGGCGCAGCGTGCAGGCGGTGTGCGCGGCGGTGCGCCAGCTGTGCCGGCGCTGCCCGGTCGGCTCGGCAGCCGCCTACGTGCACTGGCTGCACGCCGCCGCCAGCCGCCCCGCGCCGCGCCGCGCGCCCTCCGCCGCGCTGCTGCACACGCTCGCATCCGTAAGTCAACCCGCACCTCTAGCACGTCCCGCACCTCGTGCACCTCTCGCACATCCCACACCTCGTGCGTCTCTCGCACATTCCGCACCTCTAGCACGTCCCGCACCTCGTGCACCTCTCGCACATCCCACACCTCGTGCGTCTCTCGCACATTCCGCACCTCGTGCATCTGTCGCACATCCCGCACCTCTCGCACATCATGCACCTCTCGCACATCCCGCACATCTCCCACATCCCGTACCTATCGCACATTCCGCACATCGTGCACCTCTCTCACATCCCACACCTCGTGCACCTTTCACACATCCCGCACCTCGTGCACCTCTTGCACTTGCAGCATTTCTCGCACCTCTCTCATATCCGACATCTCATTCAACTCCCGTATCACAAAAACTCAACATCTTTCGCACTGCCTGCATTTCTCGCACCTAATCCTCTTTCCACATTCCTGACACCTCACGCATCGTTAACTCTTTAATTCCCATGCCTATGTTTATCAAAAAAATAATACTTTCTTTTACTATATGGTACAGATACATTTAATATAGAACAAAAAAAAATTATAAAAATAAGACAACTACCCCCACTTATTTTTTATAGGGGTGTCACCTTCAGGTGACACCTGGGCATTGTTTAAACATCTCATAAGGTTTTTTACTTTCATTCTGTAGGATTGAAACATCCGTTTTTATAAAAGAAATATTTATTGGCATATAAGAAAGAAGCGTTTTATTACCATGGAACATAATATACTAGAACTTTAGATGCAAAGCGATATTGTACTTGGCGCATATTTTTCGCGTACGTTGATGACAATATCCACATTGCCGCTGCGAACAGACAATTTCTACATGGTCGTCGGCGATACCTGCAGACCTCACCTCACCGGGCACTCTAATCTGGACTGGAACTCCACAGGCATAAGCACGGGTTGGAGGCTTATCATATTTTTGCAGGTAGATAGTAGCAACGTTTCTGCGAAAGTCACAGTCCAGTTATCTTGTAAAGCAGCGTCTATACCAAAAGCAAACAGGATACCACCACTTTTTTCCACGAAGACCTACCCTCATGTAGTCAACATTTTCGTCAAAATGGTTTACCCCACCCATATACTTGTTGGACATAACAACACTTACGATGTGAACATTTTTATCTCAGCTTATACTGCAAGAAATCACACTTACTCAGTAAACTCCAAATACGCGCGAATGAACTGAATGAATTTGTCAAATGACGTTTAGTTAGAGTTGAAATAAAATAATAATAAATTTAACGACTAATTATCTTTGTATTAATAATGGTAAAACACAAAAGAAAATATTATCTTATGGTAGAAAAAAAATGTTAAACATCTGTCACCTACAGGTGACACTGGGAATTGAAGAGTTAATACGTTTCGCACTACATGCACATTGCATACCGCACGCACCCCTCACACATCGCAGCGCTCGCACCTCTTTCACCTTATTCGACACCCGCACCTCGTGTAACACTTGGCACGCTACTTACCGTCGTCTGGGTCTCATCATCATCATCATCTTTATATGAAAATCCATACAGATGACAGTTTAACCAGCTTTTATACTCCGACCGACGATGGGAAACAATGCAAAAGGTGCGCTACTTCTGGTACAGCAATCGCCAATGCGCCTTACAAGCGTGGCGGTTATGGCAAATTCTCCTTATTATCGAAAATGTCCATATCCTGACGAGCTGATAAACAAGAAAGAAAAATGCCTTTAATTTGCAAAGAAAACAAATGGAAAAAGAATATACAAAATATGTTCGATGCACATTATACAAATCTGTTGTCAGACTTTTGAGCTACTACTGGCCTTTCCAAAAAGGTGCAAGCAGTCCTGTTTTTTCTTAAAAATCGAGTAGAAATAGTGCAATTTTATTCATATTCTATCTATTTCCTATTCTTACAATATATTAACCTTTATTCCCAAACTAAATGCAAGTTGTTCACAAATAATTATTTACAGGTGCTATGGACATTGAAAGAGGAGAGACTACTTGACGATTTAGAAGAACTAATCACAGACGAGCTATTTGAGCTCGTGTATGCATGGGTGCAGGATATAACTGAACCTAGCCTCTTGAAGAAAGCGCTTGATGCCAGTGAGTAAATTAATATTGAGTATATATACGTTAAGTAAGTACTTTCGAATATGTTATAGTATATAAAAATAACTGTAAGTGTGTACAAACTTTAGTAATATACTAACTTAGTTATTTTTATACATAACAACATAAACATATTCGAAAGTACTCAATGCGGAAAACAGAAGTTTCAAAAATGTACTAATTTTTGTACCTAATTAAAAACAATGTCACAAACTATTAAAAAGACGCTAATGTAATAATATAATCATATCGTAATGACCATTTAATAAAAAGTTTATATTATGAAAAGTTGAGTTTTTGTTGTTATAATCTTTCTAACTTTGATGTCTATTTATTTTCAGTACTATGCTCCATGTGCTATATAAGGCCAGAGCTGTTCACGAAGTTATTAGAACACATGGGCGTTCCCACGGATAGTGATGAAAGGTTTGTTTTATTCAGTTATTTTTTTTTATTCAATAGAATAATGATTTCAGATAATTATACATACATAAAATTAAAAAACGTATTTTGGATGAATAATGTTCGCGACGGTGAAAAGTGTTTGGAAACAAAGTGATTGAAAAATAATATTAAAAGTGAAATTGGTGACAAAACTAAGTAAAAGGTGTAATAATATAATTTTACAACATGTTTAAAACCTTAATATGTTAGTATAGTTAGGAAAATATATACTCATTTGGTAATAGTTAGGAAAATAACTCTTATTTAAACAAACGAAAAGTCGACCAATCAGAGCACGACATATTATAGAACTTTCTAGGCGTTTTTAATTAACTGCGTAATAGTTGATCACGAAAATGATGGAAATAATTTTTATGCTCTAGAAGAATTGTAAACATGGTAGTGAATTAGATTAATGTTTATAGATTAAGGAAATAAAAGAATATTTAGCGTGATGAAACTTATTTCCTACTTATAGTAAAATTAAAAAATTAATGTACCCAAATATTGTGAAAATTTGGGATATTTTGGTTTAATAACTTTTTACATTGTTAATATATTAAGAAACCTTTACGGTGTGCTAATAGACAACTGAATTACCGATTTAACAATGTATAGTACATTAGCGTAAGAAGTAATCGTGTATAGAAAAAATTGTAATTTAAGACAATTGTATAAAGACAATGTCATGCAATAAAAAGGCAAAACGGACAATGGCAAGCGGCTCACTTTAAAGTAACGCTCGAGTCTACCTTATGGCTTCGGGGCCCAGTAACATGGTAGTAGCTGAAGTGACTAGTAGCAGAATCAAGAAGTAGCTGAATATAGAACATAGTGAATAGTAGCTGATAATAGCAGCTAGTAAACAGTGCTAATAAAAGCAGATAGCACTAGTAGTAGTAAGTTACTACCGAACAATTTAAAGAAATAGTCAACTGAAGAAATCGTCTGAAAAATATAGCGACCAACCGATAGTGAACAACCGATATAGAACAACCGTAGTTGAACAACCATATTTAACAACCGTGGTCAATAACCAATAGTCAGAAGATTTCCGCCGAACAGTTGAGCAGTCGAACCGCTGGCCACTGCCTTGCCATTTGTGTTCTATTTTGATTTAACCTCAGTCCACAGTACCCCAGCTGCACCCACAAAGACGGCAGTAGAAGTATCCTCCGGAACCTATAGGTGTAGGACGTGAGCGACTCGCGGAGTACTTTCGATAACACTTACTCCCGAGTTTTGCCCGTCCGGTACAAATAATGTTGAATAAAAAATATAAGAACCATTAAGTAAAATTTCATCCTCATCAAGTCTTTAGTCTACTGCGTCTTACATAGCCAATCATTTTAAAGGTGCAATCTACGACAGTTCCACGTTAAGATTGTGTTCTTTCCACGCGATTTGATTTGGCTTGTTATATTATTATCAATTGATTAGTAACGCAGATCTTATTAAAATCACTGGCCTTACTTGATTTCGTTCGGATTTTAGTATTTACATATCTTAATCGGTTCCAGACGCTCGTGTTCTCTTGGCGCATTTGGTCTTAGTTCACGAGCTTATTACTACTTTTTTAGTTGTATTTACAATGTCGTAAGAGGCGACTATCTATGCCATATGTAAAATACTCAGACCGATAACGAGGAATAGCGTCGAAGGTCCGAAATGTTTGGTACTGTGGTCTCCGATTCGCTAGGCAAGTTTGGTGATAAAAGTTATCAAGGCTATGATGCCGAGTGGACGTGGTAGGTAAACAGAGCGGTCTTTTTTGTTACATACGAATCGAGTATACGAACCATTTCGCACCTTTGACCCTGCTCTCCGATATCTGTGAAGGTATTTTTATGTCTGGCGTAAACAAGACGGTTATTCTGCCATATATCGGAAAACATTAGATTTTCCTGGGATATTCCATAGCCGTTTCTTTAGACACGGTATGAAATGGGCCGTGGATCGCGGTACAGTAATAGAGTGTTGCGTTGTTTGTGCAGCATGGAGGGTCTGACGGACGACGGCAAGGTGCGTGGCGCGGCGGCCGGTGCGGCGGGTGCGGCGGGCGGCGGGGCGGGCGGCGCGCGGCCGAGCGGGCGGCAGCTGCGCACGCTGGCGGCCGCCGCGCTGTCGCCGGGCGCCACGCTGGCGCTGCTGCACTCGCCGCTGCCGCGCGACCTCGTGCGCTGCCTCGCAGGTGCGTCTGTGTGCGTGCGTGCATGCGTCTCAACCTTTCCTAATGCGAACATTACTCAATCATTTCAAAAATAAACCAAACAGATTGGAATGTCATGATTCTGAATTAGTAGTATTTTTTTACTAACCGATTTCAAAAAAACGGTTCTCAATTCGATTGTAGTCTTGTTATAAATGTATTGAGCTATACTTAACTCCCCTTTGTATTAAATAAGCTCTTACCTTAAAATTATTATAATACGAGTGCAACTAGAATATGATCCACGCCAACAAAACTAAAATTTTAAATGTTGCCTTACCGTGTACTCCAGGCGCATGAAAACTTCGTAAGGAAACCTACATATTATTTGAGAAACTAAAAAAAACTTCTGTCCGATAACATACTTTGGCGCAGCGCGCCTTCCAGAAACCCTGTTAAGAATAAAAGAGACATGTACCTAATAATTTATTTATTTATTTATTTATTTGATATATTTGCATGGACAGATAAAGATAGTACAGTTTTTAAAGCACGACATGTTTTGCTATGTTATTGTATATAGCATGCAAATTTACATAAATAGCACATACAAATGAAATTTTTCTAATCAAAACACAGAACAATTAGACTAAAACAATAATAAATTTAGGACTTATTATCTTTGTAGTAATAATGGTAAGACACAAAAAAATATCTTATAGTAGAAAAAAATTTAAACATTGGGACAACAATAATAAACAACGACAATAAAGATTGGGGACACTGGGAATTGAAGAGTTAATACGTTTCGCACTACATGCACATTGCATACCGCACGCACCCTCACACATCGCAGCGCTCGCACCTCTTTCACCTTATTCGACACCCTCACCACACTTGGCACGCTACTTACCGTCGTCTGGGTCTCATCATCATCATCATCTTTAAATGAAACTCCATACAGATGACAATTTAACCAGCATTTATACCTATACCAGTTGTAAATTACCCGACCGACGATAGGAAACAATGCAAAGGTGCGCTACTTGGTACAGCAATCGCCAATGCGCATTACAAGCGTGGCGGTTATGGCAAATTCTCCTTATTATCGAAAATGTCCATATCCTGACGAGCTGATAGAACAAGAAAGAAAATGCCTTAATTTGCAAAAACAAATAGAAAAGAATATACAAAATATGTTCGATGCACATTATACAAATCTGTTGTCAGACTTTTGAGCTACTACTGGCCTTTCCAAAAAGGTGCAAGCAGTCCTGTTTTTTCTTAAAAATCGAGTAGAAATAGTGCAATTTTATTCATATTCTATCTATTTCCTATTCTTACAATATATTAACCTTTATTAAGTCCCAAACTAAATGCAAGTTGTTAACAAATAATTATTTACAGGTACTATGGACATTGAAAGAGGAGAGACTACTTGACGATTTAGAAGAACTAATCACAGACGAGCTATTTGAGCTCGTGTATGCATGGGTGCAGGATATAACTGAACCTAGCCTCTTGAAGAAAGCGCTTGATGCCAGTGAGTAAATTAATATTGAGTATATATATTAGTAGCATTTTGAATATAGTTATAGTATATAAAAATAACTGTAGGTATACAAACTTTAGTAATATACAAACTTAGTTATTTTTATACATAACAACATAAACATATTCGAAAGTACTAATGTGAAAAACAGAAGTTTCAAAATGTACAAATTTTGTACCTAATTAAAACAACGTCACAAACTATTAAAAAGACGCTAATGTAATAATATAATCATATCGTAATGACCATTTAATAAAAAGTTTATATTATGAAAATGTTGTTATAATCTTTCTAATTTTGATGTCTATTTATTTTCAGTACTATGCTCCATGTGCTATATAAGGCCAGAGCTGTTCACGAAGTTATTAGAACACATGGGCGTTCCTACGGATAGTGATGAAAGGTTTGTTTTATTCAGTTATTTTTTTATTCAATAGAATAATGATTTCAGATAATTATACATACATAAAATTAAAAACGTATTTTGATGAATAATGTTCATGACGGTGAAAAGTGTTTGGAAACAAAGTGATTGAAAAATAATATTAAAAGTGAAATTGGTGACAAAACTAAGTAAAAGGTGTAATAATATAATTTTACGTGTTTTAAACCTTAATATGTTAGTATAGTTAGGAATATATACCATTTGTATATATTTTATTATATATACCAAATGAGTATATATTATGAGTATATATTTGGTTAGGAAAATAACCTTATTTATACAAACGAAAAGTCGATCAATCAGAGCACGACATATTATAGAACTTTCTAGGCGTTTTTAATTAACTGCGTAATAGTTGATCACGAAAATGATGGAAATAATTTTTATGCTCTAGAAGAATTGTAAACATGGTAGTGATTAATGTTTATAGATTAAGGAAATAAAAGAATATTTAGCGTGATGAAACTTAATTCCTACTTATAGTAAAATTAAAAGTAATGTACCCAAATATTGTGAAAATTTGGAATATTTTGTTAATAACTTTTACATTGTTAATATATTAAGAAACCTTTACGGTGTGCTAATAGACAACTGAATTACTGATTTAACAATGTATAGTACATTAGCGTGAGAAGTAATCGTATAGAAAAATTGTAATTTAAGACAATTGTATAGAGAAAATGTTATGCAATAAAGAGGCAAAACGGACAATGACAAGCGGCTCACTTTAAAGTAACGCTCGAGTTCACCTTATGGCTTCGGGACCCAGTAACATTGTAGTAGCTGAAATGACTCGAAGCAGAACCAAGAAGTAGCTGAATATAGAACATAGTGAATAGCAGCTACACAAGTGATAGTAATAGCTAGTTGTACAACATAGTAGCTGATAATAGCAGCTACACAAGTGATAGTAATAGCTAGTTGTACAACATAGTAGCTGATAATAGCAGCTACACAAGTGATAGTAATAGCTAGTTGTACAACATAGTAGCTGATAATAGCAGCTACACAAGTGATAGTAATAGCTAGTTGTATAACATAGATCGGGAGGTGTCGACGAGGGTTGCGTACCTTATACTCAGAATCACCAAACGGTATTCGCTGAAGATCATACAGGTTTACGCACCAACCTCGGCACACCCTAATGAGAAGGTGGAGGAAATGTATGAGGATATCTCTAGAGCCATGCATTCCTCCAAAACCCACTATACGGTGTTAATGGGAGACTTCAACGCAAAACTAGGCACAAGAGAGAGCGGTGAGCTGAAAGTAGGAAATTCGAATAGGGCAACGGAACCTGGTACAGCAGCTGGCTGACTTTATGGAGAAAGAGGACTTTATGATGAACTCTTTTCAAAAGCGGCCCCACAGAAAGTGGACCTGGTCGAGCCCCGACGATTCGACAAAATGAGATTGACTTCATTATGACGACCAGACGACAACTGTTCAGTGATGTCTCAGTGATCGCGAGGGTGAAATTGGCAGCGATCACCGAATGGTGAGAGGCACACTGAACCTAAACGTTGTTGAGAGGTCACGTCTAATGAAGTCAACGCCCGTCCCCTCGTGCTCTAATCCAAAGTCCCGAAAACTTTCAGCTCGAGTTACAAAATCGTTTTCAGTGCCTAGAATTTTGCAATGAAGTGGACGATATGAATGACAAGTTTGTGGAAACTGTCCATGGGGTCGGAGCTAAGTTCTGTAAGACCCGTCGCAGAAGAACACAAAACTCTCCGATCTCACTCTTAATCTCATGGTTGTTAGACGGGAGATGAAGCTGCAGTCTTCAGCAGATTTGACAGCATACAGGCAACTGAACAGACAGATCTCCAAATGCATGCGGCGGGATTGCGCAACTTCAATACAGCTCGTATTGAAGAAGCGATCGAGCGGAACCAGGGCTCCAAAGTCTTTGCCAGAGATCTGTCTGCCAGAAAGAGCCAACTGTCGAAGCTGAAGACCGATTGTGGCAGCATCATTTCCGGGAACTGAGATTTTGAGTGAGATTGAGAGGTTCTATGGGCAGCTGTACGCGTCATCGTTGGAGCCACGCGCGCGTGAGTAACGATCCAAGAGCAAGTCTTATCCGACACTATTCCGATGATATCCCGGACGTCAGTCTGAGCGAGATTAGAATGGCTCCAGCACCTTAAAACGGCAAGGCCCCAGGCGAGGATGGAATTACAGCGGAGTTTGGAGCGGGTGGAAAACCGGTACTTGAAGTCCTTCAGAAGCTCTTTAATTCCGTCCTCCATGGTGGCATTACACTGGAGGCGTGGAGCAGAAGTGCGGTGGTCTTGTTCTTCAAGAAAGGCGACAACGCCTTGAAGAACTACAGACCTATTTCCTTCTGAGCCGCGTCTACGTGCTGTTTTCGAAAGTCATTACGAATCGTCTCGCATGCAGACTCTACGACTTCCAGCCTCCTGAACAAGCTGGTTTCGAAAAGGCTTTAGCACCATAGACCACATACATACCCTTCGGCAAATTGTACAGAAGACCGACGAGTACAATCTGTCACTTTGCCTTGCGTATGTGGACTATGAGAAAGCCTTTGATTCCGTCGAAATTTGGCGGTGCTGCAGTCCCTTCAGCGGTGCCAAGTGGACTGTCGATATATCGAGGTGCTGAAGTGTTTGTACAGTAGGGCTACGATGGCTATCCGAGTACAGAACCAGAGTATGAAACCTATCCAACTGCAGAGAGGTGTAAGACAGGGTGACTTAATATCCCCGAAACTCTTCACCGCTGCATTGGAAGACGTTTTCGCTACTGGACTGGAAAGGATACGGTATTAACATCAACGGCGAGTACATCACTCACCTTCGATTTGCCGACGATATAGTCCTGATGGCAGAATCGCTGAGGACCTAAGCACTATGCTCAATGACCTCAATAGTGTCTCCCAATGGATAGGTCTCAAGATGAACATGGACAAAACAAAATCATGTTTAATGTCCATGTCACACCTATGCCGGTAGTTGTTGGGAGCACTAAGCTCGAAGTTATTGACGAATATGTTTACCTGGGACAAATAGTCCGACTAGGTAAGTCCAACTCGACCGAGAGGTCAATCGACGGATTCAACTCGGCTGGGCAGCGTTCGGGAGATTACGACCCATCTTCTCGTCAGGCATACCTCAAAACCTCAAAACTAAATTGTACCACCAGTGCGTGTTGCCAGTGATGACATACGGAACTGAGACGTGGTCCTTCACTGCTGGCCGTATGAGGAAGCTCAAGGTCGCTCAGCGAGTTATGGAGAGGGCTATGCTCGGGGTTTCTGCGTGATAAACTTAGAAATGAGGATATCCGCAGTAGAACCAGAGTAACCGACATAGCCCAAAGGATTAGTAAGCTGAAGTGGCAATGGGCCGGCCATATAGCTCGAAGAACCGACAACCGATGGGGAAGAAAGGTTCTCGAGTGGCAGCCTCGTACCGGCAGGCGAAGTGTAGGGCGTCCCCACTAGATGGAGGACGACCTGGTAAGACATGCAGGAAGTCAATGGATGCAGGTGGCTCGGGACCGTGCTCTGTGGCATTCCGTGGGGAGGCCTATGTTCAGCAGTGGACTTGTGAAGGGCTGTAATGAATGAATGAAAAACAACATAATAGCTGATAATAGCAGCTACACAAGTGATAGTAATAGCTAGTTGTACAACATAGTAGCTGATAATAGCAGCTAGTAAACAGTGATAATAAAAGCAGATAGCACTAGTAGTAGTAAGTTACTACCGAACAATTTAAAGAAATAGTCAACTGAAGAAATCGTCTGAAAAATATAGTGACCAACCGATAGTGAACAACTGATATAGAACAACCGTAGTTGAACAACCGTATTCAACAACCGTGGTCAATAACCAATAGTCAGAAGATTTCCGCCGAACAGTTGAGCAGTCGAACCGCTGGCCACTGCCTTGCCATTTGTATTCTATTTCGTGCATTTTGATTTATCCTTAGTTCACAGTACCCCAGCTGCACCCACAAAGACGGCAGTAGAAGTATCCTCCGAACCTATAGGTGTAGGACGTGAGGGACCCGTGAGTACTTTCGATAACACTTACTCCCGAGTTTCGCCTGTCCGGCAAAAATAATGTTGAATAAAAATATAAGAACCATTAAGTAAAATTTCATCCTCATCAAGTCTTTAGTCTACTGCGTCTTACATAGCCAATCATTTTAAAGGTAATCTACGAAAGTTCAACGTTAAGATCGTGTTCTTTCCACGCGATTTGATTTGGCTTGTTATATTATTATTAATTGAATATTAACGCAGATCTTATTAAAATCACTGGGCTTACTTGATTTCGTTCGGATTTTAGTATTTACATATCTTCATCGGTTCTACACGCTCGTGTTCCCTGGCGCATTTGGTTTTAGTTCACGAGCTTATTACTACTTTTTTAGTTGTATTTACAATGTCGTAAGAGGCGACTATCTATGCCATATGTAAAATACCAGACCGATTACGAGGAATAGCGTCGAAGGTCCGAAATGTTTGGTACTGTGGTCTCCGATTCGCTAGGCAAGTTTGGTGATAAAAGTTATCAAGGCTATGATGCCGAGTGAACGTGGTAGGTAAACAGAGTGATCTTTTGTTACATACGAATCGAGTATACGAACCATTTCGCACCTTTGACCTTGCTCTCCGATATCTGTGAAGGTATTTTTATGTCTGGCGTAAACAAGACGGTTATTCTGCCATATCGGAAACCATTAGATCTTCCTGATATTCAATAGCCGCTTCTTTAGACACGGTATGAAATGGGCCGTGGATCGCGGTACAGTAATAGAGCGTTGCGTTGTTTGTGCAGCATGGAGGGTCTGACGGACGACGGCAGGTGCGTGGCGCGGCGGCCGGTGCGGCGGGTGCGGCGGGCGGCGGGCGGCGGCGCGCGGCCGAGCGGGCGGCAGCTGCGCACGCTGGCGGCCGCCGCGCTGTCGCCGGGCGCCACGCTGGCGCTGCTGCACTCGCCGCCGCCGCGCGACCTCGTGCGCTGCTCGCAGGTGCGTCTCAACGTTTCCTAATGCGAACATTACTCAATCATTTAAAAATAAACCAAACAGATTGGAATGTCATGATTCTGAATTAGTAGTATTTTTACTAACCGATTTCAAAAAGGGTTCTCAATTGATTGTAGTCTTGTTATAAATGTATTGAGCTATACTTAACTCCCCTTTGTATTAAATAAGCTCTTACCTTAAAATTATTATAATACGAGAGCAACTAGAATATGACCAACGCCAACAAAACTAAAATTTTAAAAGTTGCCTTACCGTGTATTCCAGGCGCATGAAAACTTCATAAGGAAACCTACATATTATTTGAGAAACTAAAAAAAAACTTCTGTCCAATAACATAATTTGGCGCAGCGCGCCTTCCAGAAACCCTGTTAAGAATGAGAGAGACCTATACCTAATAATGAACACACTTAAGCTATTGATCTAATTTACTATATTAATAAATAAATATACTATATTATAAATATTGACGGTTCCGTGGCGCAGTGGCTTAGCAATGAATTGCAACGCTGGGGGCCGCGGGTTCAAATCCCGCACGGAACAAGTATTTGTATGGCCTACAAATAATTGTTCCGGGTCTGAATGTTTGTCCTTGTGCAATTTTTGTTTGTAAACTGCCTCCACGTTACAGGAGAAAATCCTAGTGTAGGGGTAACGTTTAAAAAAAAATTCTAACTCCGACCTTTCACTGAGCTTTTTTACTTTACTACGTATCGTAATTCAAGTTTTTTTTTATCAAAAAATTATATTTTCAAGCTTTCATAAAAAAAAAAACCAAAATATGAGCTTTAGATTAATCGAATGATAATATTTTTTTGCAGAATATAGTGAGGCTAAGCTACAATTAATTATGGAACAAGAACGCACCCAAGAAGAAGATGTCCACATGACTGAAACGGATAAGGAAATAAATCAAATTAAACTTGGTAAGCGTCATCTTTTATTGTCGTTTTCTTCGTATTATTAATTATATGGCATTAGTTTATACAAAACATGACAATATGTTTTAGGAATTAAATATGTATATGTTATTTTGGAATGGATGCGTAAAATTAATGTTTACATTCGCCAAAAAAAGATTTAATCAGTCTTAAGATTTAGGTTAGATTATAAAAGTCAATCGGTAATAGGCAGGAAAGAGGTTTATCATCTAGTAATAGAATATAAGAAAACGTGTAATATTTCTTCGGCGCATGCTGAATGTGAGGACATAGTGTCTCAACATATAGTAAAGATGATCATATGTGACATGTGTACTGTTCATGTTACACCTATGACTATAGATGTTGGGAACAATATCCTCGAAGTTATTGTGATGAATATCCTTATTTAAGACAAATTGTTCGATTAGGTGAGTCCAACTGTGAGATTGTACTTGTTCAAATTGGAAATTGGCCGGCCTTATACCTCTAAGAAGCGACAACCGATGAGGAAGAAAAGTTCTCCAATGGCAGTACCAGTAAGCGATATTTAGGGTGCCCCTCCCCCATTAAATGGAGTGATGACGTGGTAAGACATGCAGGAATGTATACAGGGGGCTCAGGCTAGCGTTGTGTGGTATTCATTGGGAGAGGTCTATGTTTAGGAGTGTAGTTGTGAAGGGTTGCAGTGTTAGTGTATGTGATTTGTTTGGCAGAGCTGCCGCCAATGTCGTACATCAGCGACGTGGTGGAGTGGGCGCGGCTGATGTGCGTGGAGCGGCGGCTGAAGGACTGGCTGGGCGCGCCCGGCGCCTGCTTCTGGCGGCCGCTGCTACGTCTGCTCTGCTACCCGCGCCCGCCAGACACGTAACTTCGCTCTTTTTTAATTTTATTAACATTAAAATAACAAATGAAC
This sequence comes from Parnassius orleans, assembly GCA_029286625.1. NCBI lineage: Eukaryota > Metazoa > Arthropoda > Insecta > Lepidoptera > Papilionidae > Parnassius > Parnassius orleans. The sequence goes on from JAGSMP010000126.1 coordinate 1,287,936, forward strand.
ATCCACTCAACTCGAAAGTATATCAGTGGCTATTGCAACTGTAACTCATTAGAGTCAGTGCTTATACCGGCTTAAGCTTAAACACAGTAGTACGTGCACTGCCACTTCCTGGTAGAAAGATGGGAATATAATATCCATTCTCATGTGGAAACAGTCCTAACACATTCAGATATGAAAAATTAAAAGGTTTGTACTGGCCGAGGTAGGAAGTCAAAATCTATTAGTTAGTTAGTAGTTGTTCTAATTGCTAAGACACTTGACTTACTTTAGGTACTATGATAACATTTCCCACCCTACTATATCTAATGTTTGGTGTCCAAAAATAATATTATTTTGATATATTACAGTTCGTGGAAGGAGGGTGCGGATTATGCACAGTTGGAGGAGAACACGATACGACTGTTTGCTGAATTAACAGTTTGTCACACTGCCAATCAGAAACTTTTCGCTTCGACACTTCACAGTATTCTGGAGTCCATGGAAAATACAGGTAATTAATTTTAATGAGTGAGATTGTATATGATCCATTCCCCTGCAATAAATTGTATTAACTGAAATGTAATTATGCACGCCTCATAATGCGAAGCGTTTGATGTAGTGCTTTACTCCCGACACGTCAAGGTCATGCAATTTTGTAGTCTTAAAATACCTCTATCATAACCATATTGCACTTATACGTTAATATGAGTTGCCGTATATCAAGAAAACACTAAAAAACACGTTTATATTACTACTTTGAAAAAAAAACCGATTTGAAAAAATTTTTACGTGGATGTCCGGATGTCTGTACGCTGATTATGTATATGTTCACGATAACTCCAGAAAAAATTGACTTATCGAGACCGGGTTTTTTATTAGCTTCAGAATTACATCAACTGGTTCCCTGTTTCATATCAATAGCCTAGTACGCGTAGTTTGTTACTAAAATGAATTTCAACTTTTATAAGTTTTATTGCTATTAAAAATTTAAAGGCGCTTTCATATTTTTTTTGTAATGTAAATTTTTTCGGGAGTTATCGTGACCACATACAAAATCAACATCCGAACGTCCACGTAAAATTTTTCTCAAACCTTTTTTTTTTCAAACTAGCAATATAAAATAAGTTTTTAGAAAATATAAGATGGATTAATTAGAGTTTATTCTTGATATTATGCTACTCATATTATCGTATAAGTGCAATATGGTCATGATAGAGGCCTTTTAAGAACACAAAATTGCTTGACCTTGACGTGTTGAGAGTAAAGCACTACCTAATGTTTAATGAGGCGTGTAATTTTATATCTTTTACTGATGAATTATCTTAAATCACTCTTGTTTAGTCATCATCATCATCATAGTTATCATCATAGGCCTCCCCCAAGGAATGCCACAAAGCACGGTCCTTGCGATCTTGAGCGTCCTCATACGGCCAGCAGTGAAGGACCACGTCTCAGACCCATAAGTCAACACTGGCAACACGCACTAGTTGTACAATCTCGTTTTCAGGTTTTGAGGTGTACCTGACGAGAAGATGATTTAGAGATTTTCGAACCAGTGGTAATTTAAACATAAAATTGAGTTTCAATAAGTATTATTTATAATCTACATCAAAAAAATGTTTCTGTTTCTGATGTGTCATAATTTCCCGAACGCTGCCCAGCCGAGTTAAATCCATCGATTGGCCTCTCGGTCGAAGTTGACTTACCTAGTCAGACTATTTGTCCCAGGTAAACATAATCGTCAACAACTTCGAGCTTAGTACTCCCAACAACTACCGGCGTAGGTGTGACATGGACATTACACATGATCTTTGTTTTGTCTATGTTCATCTTAAGACCTATCCGTTAGGAGGCACTATTAAGGCCATTGAGCATAGTGCTTAGGTCCTCCAGCTATTCTGCCATAAGGACTATGTCGTCGGCAAATCGAGGGTGAGTGATGTACTCACCATTGATGTTAATACCGTATTCTTCCAGTCCAGTAGCTTGAAAACGTCTTCCAATGCAGTGGTGAAGAGTTTCGGGGGTTATAACGTCACCCTGTCTTACACCTCTCTGCAGTTGGATAGGTTTCGTACTCTGGTTCTGTACTCGGATAGCCATCGTAGCCCTACTGTACAAACACTTCAGCACTTCGATATACCGACAGTCAACTTGGCACCACTGAAGGGCCTGTAGCTCCGCCCAAATTTCGACGGAATCAAAGGCTTTCTCATAGTCCACATACGCAAGGCAAAGGATTGTACTCTTAGGTCTTCTGTACAATTTGCTGAAGGGTATGTATGTGGTCTATGGTACTAAAGCCTTTTCGGAAACCGGCTGTTCGGGAGGCTGGAAGTCGTCGAGTCTGCGTGCGAGACGATTCGTAATGACTCTCGAAAACAGCATGTAGACGCGGCTCAGAAGAGAAATCGGTCTGTAGTTCTTCAAGAGAGCGTTGTCGCCTTTCTTGAAGAACAATTCCACCTTACTTATGCTCCACGCCTCCGGTGTAGTCCCACCATGGAGGACAGAATTAAAGAGCTTCTAAAGGACTTCAAGTACTGGTTTGCCATCCGCTTTCTGAAGCTCCGTTGCAATTCCATGCTCGCCTGTGGCCTAGCCGTATTTAAGGTGTTGGAGAGCAATTCTAATCTCGCTCAGACTGACGTCCGGAATATCATCGGAATAGTGTCGGATAAGACTTGCTCTTGGATCGTTACTCACACTTGCGTGTGGCTCCAACGATGACGTGTACAGCTGCCCATAGAACATCTCAATCTCTGTTTAGTAATTGGCCATAAATTAGAGTATCTTCGAACCTGTAAAAAGAGGGAAGTTTTTCCATTACTGAGTATCTTTTTACATTAATTGGGATGATTATTTCTATGAAAGTGAAACTTGTTGATTCCATTGTTTTCTTGGCATTATTCTCGACGTAAAACTTTAGTGGGATTCATATAAGGGCCGATTTACACTTCGACAAGTACAGTAGCGAGTTTAGTTACAGGGCAGTTGACAGTAAACGGTTAAGTGGACAGGAGCGTTCAAATGTCTTCGTGGCGAGTTTAGTTAAAAAAAGTACAATTTTATATTTTGAGGGTCGAACGCGAACACATTGCGTCCTGTCAACTTATGCACTGAACTAAACTCGCTCGTTCACACGTGCGGCGAGTTTAGTTGCGGGAGACGCGCGGGAGGGCAACACTTCGAACTTGAATCGCCGAAAAATAGACCTGCCGGCTATCCCGTTCTACTTAATTGTTAATTTACTACTTAACTCACTGATTTCCTTTCAAACGAGATTTTTAACTTAACTCGCCAGGTTCCAAGTTAACTTGCTACTGTACTTGTCTAAGTGTAAATCGGCCTTAATATATGTTAAAAAGTTTAGAAGTCATCAGGGAGTCAAGGCAGCTAGATTAGTTTATTTCATTTATGTCCATAACATAATGTCTTTTGGGATTTTCAGAAATGTAGCTGATTTACAAATTATTTTTGTTTTGTAGAAGAGAGTTATAAGAGCCATATATATAACCTAAAACCGAAAGAGTCAAAAGTATACACTTTGTAACTATCAGAATAAACACAAGTTTTAACAGAAGTTGAAATTCTTTTGTTATACAAAGTCTAAAGTCTAAAAATGCCGCCAACGTCTGAATAGACCATTAATTCGGCATAAGACTAAGTAATGATCCGTCCCTACGTTGGATCCCCGGTAAACCCTTGCATCTACCACTGCGCTTCTCATTCTTTCACCCACAAATTATGAAATCTATCATGCTTCTATCACCACATCTTTCCCATGTATACATGTGAATCTTCTTATGACGAAAGAAAATGTTCGTCACAAAAAGATTCTTTTCCACACATACGGTGAGGAGGCTTTCACCATTCTCATTTATGCTTTCATCACCAAACGTTCCCAATATCCTTTTATAACCAAGCCTCTTCACACCAACCCTTCCATTAAAATCTCCTAATATAACAATATCTCAATTCTCACAGAATACCAGCGTAAAATAGCAGCTTAACACTGCTGTGTTTCGTATGGTGAGTGTAGAGAACCGGAGACCCTTTTTACTGGAAAAGAGGCATTCCATCTTAGTCCTCACGGGTGACAACGCATCTGCATTTTGATTCTTTATTGAAGATAGATGTAGATGTCTATGGGTCACAGCAACCACTTACCATCAGGTGGACTGTGTGCTCGTTTGTCACCATATTCTATTAAAAAAAATATATATTTTCATTACCCTTGCATTTCATTAGCACCATCCTTACCATCTCCCAAAACTGCTCTCAGATATAAGTGGGCTTAGACATGTCTGGGGCGTAGACCCCTAGAACAAACAACTTGTTTAAGCCCACTTTCATTCGTATCCATAGCAGTCTCGGGCTTACACATTCATACTCTTTCACACAATGACCCATTCTTTCTGAAAGGATGGTACCGACTCCCTGGCATGCCCGCTCTGTCTCGTCTACACCAGACCAGTACGCGGTATACATGCCATGTGTAGTGGCATCCTTTCCCTTCCGTTTCGTCTCATTTACACATAACACATCTATTCCTCTATCATACATCATATCGCATACTTCATCCATCTTATCATTCATTGCTCCACATACATTCAGTGTAGCCAGACGGGCCTCCGCAATCCACTTTTCGCCCCTCCGGGAGACAGAACGTGACGGGTGGTGAACCTCGTCGCAGGTTTTCCTCCCGGAGATTCTTCGCACTCCTGCCCCATTAAAGGGGCGCCGGAAACTCGGTGCCATTTCTTTTCTTTTGTGCCTCATGGTGCGAAAGTAGTTGGTGGTATTTTTTACGCCGCTACCACACGGCAAGGAGCCAAGTCTGTTCTTTCGGCTTTGTCGCTTGTTTAGCACCACCCGAGGGACACGTGTAGGGTGGGCCTAGGATTAGGTGGTCGAAGCCTACGGACGCGAGCGACTCATCCCCCATAACATTATGTTAATTTGGAAAAAAGTCCCGTTGGGTTTCTTTTTGTTTCTTCACAGGACAGAGATGTTTTCTGAACCAGTGGTAAAAGTAAAAAGTGATTTTCAATAGGAATTATTTAAAATCTGCATTCAATAAAAATATTCTATTCTATTTAATTTGTTGTGTAATCTACTTGTAATAATGTTTTTGATTGATGTTTGAAGATTAGAATGAAATACGTCTTTTTGTAAATATGTTTTATTGGCAACTTTTTATAAGGTGTACAAGTGATTATATGGGTTGTGATGTAGTGCTGTAGCCCACGCAACATAATTATTTATTAGAGTTAATTCTAGAATGTGAGCATAGTCTATATTAAAGACAGAAGAAATAATACGTCTCTCATTAAACTTGTTTCCTACATTACATGGCATTTTATATTTTTTGTTGGTGGGAGGTGTGATGTAGTGCTGTAGCCCACTCGACATAATAATTTTTTATTAGAGTTTCGTTTAGAATAAGAGCATAGACTTATTAATCTTAGAACAAACAACACGTCTCCTCATTGACACCCTTCCTCGCATAACATACTTAACTCTAATATATGTTGTCGTGAGGGTTACATTATAGGGTATAAGAAGTTGAGACATTTATTTGCAAGTATCGTATGGTAGTGATTTTGCCTCGTTGGTCTAGTGGTTGTAGTAGTGCGACTGCTGATCATGGGGTCCTGGGTTCGAATCCCGAGTCGGGCAAAAAAAATCAGTTATTGAGCTTTTCCATCAAGAAATTCTCAGTAGCTGCCCGGGGTCAGGAAGTTGGCGGTGTCTCACCCCCTTGCCTCGGAAAGCACGTAAAGCTGTTGGTCCTGCGCCTGATCTCTCTCCGGTCGTGTCGGTTTACCGTCCCATCGGACTATGAGAGTGAGGGAATAGAGAGTGCACCTGTGCTTGCGCATACACTTGGGCACTATAATCCTGTCCTGCGCCGATGGCTAGTCTCTATTGAGGCTGGCCGCCGTGATCGAAATTCGGTCTGGAGGACATTATTATTATTATTATGGTAGTTATAGTGACATAACGTATAATGTAATTGAATGTGCAGGTGGCGGCGGACTGTCGGGGTTCACGCGCGCGCTGGTGCTGCGGCTGGTGCTGTCAGCGGAGCGCGGCACGGTGGCGCTGTGCTGGGCGGGCGCGGACGCGGACGCGGGCGCGGGCGCGGGCGCGGCGCCGCACCCCGCCGCGCACTGCCACGCGCTGCTCCGCCTGCCCATGCACACCACCGTGCGCGCGCTGCTCGCCGACCACCGCCCGCCCAGTGAGCACCACCACACCGCGCTACTATACTCCTACTCGCACCACTCGCACCACTCGCACTACTCGCACTACTCGCACTACTCGCACAACTCACACTAGCATAAGCTCATGGCACACAATATACAATACGTCGCCGTCGACGACTCATGGGTGTCGTGAAAGGCGACTATGGGAAATCCCCGAAAAATCTTATGGATTTCAATAGATGGCGGTTCAGTCAGACCTGCGTCAAAGGTGTGAGACGTCGTTCAGTCAGACCGGCGTCAAACCTGTGAGACGTCTGGATTTGTAATCGCCATTCCGCCTGCCAAGCGTGATGATTAAGGAAAATCACTCCTAAAACGGAGACGCCCATGTCAAACCGCGAATATTGATAACGAATACCGCTTACAGAACCTTCTTACCCCAATCCCACTAGTACGAACCGTTATTTCCTCATAGCGATATTATGAGCATTTATAATTTATTTACACATACAATGGTCCCATTTACTCACACAAACCTATGTCGTAGTAGGTGTATACGATTACGACGCATTTATTTTAAACAATTGAATATTTATCTGTCATTCTATATATTTTTTTACAAATTATGGCCTTAAGATGTGATTAAAACGAAGACTTCTATGTATACTAGACGAGATTTCTATGTATAGATACCAGTAGACAGGCACTACGTTAACAAAACATTACGCACTAAATTACGATCAATCCTCCATCCACTGCGAGCGGGCGAGAAAATTTCTTTGTTTTGTAAGCCGCGACCGTTGTTTTCGACAATTTAACACTTATTTTATTTAATGTGATTAAGAAAACGCTGTCATTATGTGTGCATTTTGTTACCAGTAACTGTCGTAAATGAAATTACAACTGTGCGGCGGTCACGCCTTCGATCCACAGCCGATGCTACCGGATCTAATTGTGAATCTAAACCATCTCGAATCTACGTAATCACACACAAAATTTCAATAAAATCGGTCTATTCGTTTAGGAAGAGAACAGTCACATATACACGGACAGAAGAATTAAATATATAAAGGTTACTTGTGTGTGCGTGTAGTGCCTCTGATCGAGGAGGTGGCTGCGGCGAGCGCTGAGTGCGCATCGGGCGCGGCGGGCGCGGGGGGCGCGGGCGGCGCGGGGCGGGCGGCGCGCCGCGCCTCCGACTCGGCGCTGGCCGACGCCTGGCAGCTGAGCCTGGCCGCCGGCAGCGCCTCCAAAGACAAGCGCGTCAAGGACGTCAAGAACTCTACGCTCAAGCACCACGCCGCCAAGAAGCGCCAGCCCAAGCCCGCCACCGACGCCTCGCTCTTATCGCTCACTGACGGTTAGTGTTTTATGTTATATCCTTCTGCTTTGCACTTCCTTATTTACTAGTTTTTTGTTTAATGAGTACACAATCTGTCTTGTAAGTTGATGCTGTGGCTCTGAGGACTAAGATGAAATGCCTCGTTACCGTCGGTTAGTATCAGAGAACGAAGCATTTCTTAAATATAGAAATCGAACATAATTGGTAAAGTGATAATCGGTAATTCTGTTTGCAGAGGTGATGGAGACGGCGATTCGCGTGCAGGTTTCGGGGCTGGAGGGCTTCGTGCCAGGCAGCGCCACGTTGGCGCAGCTGGCCGCCGCCTGTCCGCACAACTTCGGACCGCACCTCACGCTTACGCTGCACCTCAACCCAAACTCCGGTTACTATTTTATTATTTGCGCCCTTAATTGTTTCTACCGATTGTCCATCATTAAAAAGTCTGTTTCTCCATCAGCTCGTTTAATTCTAAGGCTGAACATGGATCTATCGAGTTGTTGGGTAAATCCTTCCCAAAAATGGTCTCGTTTGAATTGACGGTTGCAGCACCAGGTGTTTACGTTGATCCACGGTATCATATACCGTCATGTATCGGAAGTCATAAGATCCTTCTTGTAATATTCAGTCAACTCTGACGACACCCGTGGAACGAAATGGGGTGAAGGATTATTTTACACCACGTTCCTTTAACGGGAGAGGCCTCTGTCAAGCAGTGGATTATAGGCTGAAGAAGGAAACACAGCAAATACGCTATATGGAATTATATATTTTTTTCGAGACAGCATTTGAGCGTTGCAATCAAATTAATCTCTTTAAAAATTTCTCATATCTTTTTATTTTTTTAGTTTTGAAATCGGGTTGTATGTTTTATTAAAAGTTTAATTATTGTAGAATCTATTCAATTGCGTGACGTTAGTGAAAAACCAATCCCATTTTCATGGAATTATATGAAGCGGCATTTATAAACAGAAACGTGGACGGGTCCGATGTGGGAGGGCGGCGGTAGTGGCAGCACGGACGGCGGCAGCGGCAGCAGCAGCAGCAGTGGCAGTGGCAGTGGCAGCGCGGACGAGGGCGGCGCGGAGTGCGGCGTGCTGCGGTGGTTCGGCGCGTGCGGTGGGCTGGCGCTGGTGGCGGCGCGCCTGCCGCGCCCGCACGCGTCCGCCGCCCCGCCCCCCGCGCCCGCCTCACACGCACACGACCTTGACTGGGTCAAGCTCGACGACCCCTACGAGGTGAGCTACCTTACGAACCAATGAAGTAATTTGTACTACATACTAGAGCATACACCGCGAACAAAATCTGTGCGGCAGTGAGGGGCGCGTGGAAAGACGCACAGAGTACTTTTTATGGCAAAAAGTAAGTTTGAGCCCCTGGGCTCTAACGCATGTTACAATCAACTAAGTCTCTGCGTGTCTTACTTACTTAGTACATATAACTTGAACTAATATGTACCACATACTAGAGCAGATATTGCGAACAAAATCTGTACTACGGCAAAGCGGGGCGCGCGGCGCGTGAAATGAGGCACAAAGTACATTTTTATGGCACAGATTAAATAAATTTGAGCTCGCGGTCTGTTATGTGTGTTGCAAACAACTAAGTCTCTGCGACTCTTCTAGTACGTAGTACGTTTGACTTCAATGTTGCGACTACGCCTTGGCACTGTCACACTTAACATAAAACTGACGGATAATTTTTTAGTAGATTAACAAAAATTTTCAATTCATAATATTCCTGTAATATTACAATTTTTTTTATTTGACAAGCATTTCGCTCCAATCTTACAAAAACATTTTGACTATATTATATATATAATTATAATATAGTCAGAAATGTTATGCATTAAGAACAAGAGCAAATCGAGTTGAACATGATCTTTACAACCAATATATAACTCATGTTCAAAATCAAATTAAAGTTTGTCCCAAAAAAATGTGGCAATACGTAAAATCTAAAAGAGGTAAATCTAACTATCCTAAAACGTTAACCTACGGTTCGGATGTTTATAATAATGAAACAGAAATATGCAACGGATTTAATAAGTTCTTTGAAAGTGGGTTTGCTAAATCCCTGACAAGTAGAGAGATTTATCAACCCTTAATTTGCCCACAAGTAGTGAGTCTAGTGTTATTAGTAAAATTAATATAAATGAAAACTACTTACTTAAAACTTAAAATCAACTGACCCCAATAAATCAGCTGGTACAGATAATATCCCCGCTATATTTATACGTAACTCTGCTGAGGCTCTGGTTTATCCCCTAAAAATAATTTTTGAAAGATCTTTGTCTGAATCTTTTTTTCCTACTAAATGGTAAGAGGCATATCATACCAATACATAAAAAATCATCTAAATCCAAAATCGAAAATTATAGGCCAATTTCCATTTTAAATACTTTCAGCAAAATATTTGAAAAAATCGTTTATTACCAAATATACAGCACTATAGTGAAAGGCATAAGTCACGCCCAGCACGGTTTCTTGATGCGGCGCTCATCTGTTACTAATCTTGCTGAGGTTTTTGAGTTCGTTCTTAATAATATGGAACGTGGGGGGCAAGTTGACGTTGTGTATACAGACTTCGAGAAAGCCTTTGATCGCGTGGACCACGTTATTTTGCTCGCCACACTAGAAAGATTGGGAATACATGGAGACTTGTTACGTTGGGTAAAATCTCTTTCTTTATATATCTAAATCTAATATTCTAAAATATCTTGCGAACAGATCTCAGGCCGTAGTAGTTGGTTCATATAGGTCTAACTTCATCAATATTCCCTCCGAAATTCCACAGGGATCTCGTCTAGGTCCATTATTATACAATGCATATATACATGACATATTCACCTGTTTTGACTCCACAAACTACCTTTTATATTATGCAGATGATAAAAAGATCTTTTATAAAATTAATAATATCCAAGACTGCCTTACCCTTCAAAACACTTTAAATAAACTATCGTAATATTACTCCGTTAACAATATAACCGTAAATGTACTGAAATGTCAATAAAAATATCATTCACACGTAAACATAAACCTATAAAATTTACATATAGTATAAATAACATCCCAGTTGAAGAAATAGATGAAGTGCGTGATTTAGGCATTACACTTGACAAGAAACCGACAATGACAAAACACGTAGGTACTATAGTGCAAAAAGCTTACAAAAAACTTTTTTGTCGTTGTTCTACGTATTTGCAAACCTTTTTCGGACATAAACTGTATTAAAAGTATTTACTACGCATACGTTCGAAGCGTTTTAGAATACGCAAGTAGTATTTGGTCTCCCTGTTACCCTGTACCCATTACCCACAAACAACAAATTGAAAGTGTTCAGGCATAGTTTATAAGGCATCTGAATTATAGACCTCACACTTATTCTGATAATGTTACAGGCTGCCAAAATCATAAAGTAACGTCCTAATGACGCTTCATTTTAATAAACGCTAGTAATTCATTTATTTGTATTTGTTAATCAATAATATTATACGTTTATCAATAATAATATACTTACGAAAGTTACGTCGTTCCAACCGAGTGTTCCACGACACTAACGCATGTTTTTATTTTTGATATATTATAAATAATACGTATGAAAAAGCATTTATTTATATATCTATAGACCCATACCCACACGAACACACACACACACACACACACACACACACACACACACACACACACACACACACACACACACACACACACACACACACACACACACACACACACACACACACACACAGATGCGCGCGTGAGCACACGCGCATAGCTCTTAGTCTTAGTTTTACTAGTTTCACCTTGTTAGCCTTATTTTTATTTATATGTATTAAGGGTAGGAGATAACATTTAAGTTTTATACAGGGAAACCCATAATTGGCTGTTATAACTATTTATAAATTATTATCATTGTATAATCATAAGAGCTGTTGGTTTTCTAAATAAATAAATAATAACCGGCCAAGTGCGAGTCGGACTCTCGCATGAAGGGTTCCGTACCATCGTAATACACATTTCTAGTAGGGGAGCCCCTTTTAATTTTTAATTAATTTTAATTTTTGATTTTTTTTAAATTTTATTATTTGTTGTTACAGCGGCAACAGAAATACACATTCTGTGAAAATTTCAATTGTCTACATATTACGAATCATGAGGTACAGTCCGCTGACAGACAGACAGACGGACGGACAGCGGAGGCTTAGTAATAGGGTCCCGTTGGTTACCCTTTGGGTACGAAACCCTAAAAATGAAATAGATTTCTATTACTTAGTAATTTTGTTTTGAATGTTTGTCGTGAATCGAATTTAAGAACTTGGCTTAAAGTATGAGAAAGTGTGTATAAAATGCAGGAAGAGTCGTTCGATATTCCCGTTCATTTGTGACACTGAAGCTAGTATTAACCGCAGGAGGTGATGGAGGCGAGCGCGGCGAGCGGCGCGGGGCCGTGCGCGGGCGCGGGCGCGGAGGCGTGCGGCGGCGGCGTGCCGGCGCACGCGCTGCTGGCGCTGGGCCCGCTGCTGCGCCTGCCGGGCTACGCGGCCGCGCTGCTGCGCCAGGGCACGCGCGCCGTGCACCTGCTGCGCCTGCTGCTCGGCGTCGCGCACGACGAGGACGGACGTCAGTACTCACTGCCCGCTGCCCACTAACCTCCCTCCACCACACTCCACACTCCACTACTGTACCCCCGTTTAGTTGTCATTTGAGCCATACCGACAATTACCCAACAAGGACGCCTAATTTCCGAGAAATAATTGGGCAATAAATGACCTCATTATACTATAGTCTTTGCGTTATAGCATTGTGCGGGTGACAGCTCACGCCTATGAAGTTTCGTATTTTTTTTAGATAAACTGTCATACAGATATTGTTGTACTTCATGGATGGGTACCGGCGTCCGCCCACTTACGACAGTGATGTGCCACGCTAAACTATGCCATGAAATAACGAACAAGCACAGACTATCAAAAATCGGTTATTGAAATAAATCGAATATATAAAAATCACGTAAATATGTATTGGAATTGGAACTAATCGTTCAAGAAATTCTGATTTACGGAAACAAAACTCACATAGACGAATATGCGGTGTTTCCGATGCATGGACGATAAATTATTCGTTGGTCAGCTCAGGCAAAAAAAAATTATAAAGCAAATTACGCATTGTGTCAAAAAGACTATCATAACTCATGGCGGCCAAAATGGCTACAAAAACCTATTATTTATATTTATTTCATTTCATTTATAAACCAAATTCCGATTATTTTTACCTTCCGTCTCGATATTTGGCCCATTGGACCTGGAAAAACTAATACACATATAGCAAAAGGCGCTAGCACTCGTACCTTGAAAAGCTGCCGGTGCAGTCTACGCCGTACTGAAATCAAGTGCAATCAACATGAAATAGAAGATGATTTTTATTTTCAAATTAATACATAGTATAATCCATAGACTTAGAATATACTGGCGTATAGACCGACATAGTATGCAAGGGAGAAGAAAATTCCTTATGGCAAAAATGCAAGATAGAAAAGGATACCAAATCTCACGACTCTGTAACCGATTTTGAATGACAGGTCGGCACAAGTCGGCACGCAAGAAATAAGCTCCTAGATATTTTGTAATTTTTTAGGGTGTAATAATGGTTATTTTTAGTAAGTAACTTTTTTCCAAAATGTTTACTTGTTCTGTGAGTGATTGTGGTGTTAATAATAGAAATAATCCAGATAATTGCACATTTCACAGGTAAATTCTCAAGACATCGTCAATGTTATGACGCGTTTATTTTTGGTTAAAATTCATGTTATATTATACTGTTTAAAATATAGAATGTTTTCAATTATTTGTTAATTTTGATATTTTGCAAAGGAAAAAGTCACGTTGTTGATAATTTGCATGAATTTGGTAAATACATTTTTATACAAAATATTTTACACGTACGCTAGGGATTGATTCAACTATATCAAAATTAATGTCGATAACTTATCTTGAATGTTTATATTGAATCGATAGACTTGCCCACACAACAAGAAAACAAATCCTTGGTTTGCGTTCTATAAATGTAATTTTATTTTGCCATTTGTAAAACAGATTCCCTCCGGATTCTATAATTAGAATAAATTAAAAGTAATAAACTTTTTAAAAACAAGCTTTTATTTAAATGCGCTAAAAACAATAAAATAATATTTTCCTTTAAAACTTTTACTATCAACTTATAACGTCTTGTTGCGAGATTTAAGTACTCGTATTTACTTAGTTTGAAAATTTTAAAAATTAAAATCAATCAGATCCTGTTTATCTACGCAGGTAAATCTAAATTTATCACGCGTTTTCGGGATGTCAGGTCGTCTATACGCCAGTATATTCTAAGTCTATGGTATAATCTATACTTTGAAGTGTCTGTTTGTAATATCAAAATAACAGCCTTTTACTATGAAAATACATATGAAAATATGTACGTTATTTATAACAAAAAGACATTTTTTTTTTAAATATTTGTCTTACTGTCTGTTTGTTCCGGCTTATAACTGGCACTGACAGATAGCTATGTTATAAGGAGTAACGCAGGCTAATTTTATTTTAGAAAAAAAATTAGGATTCCGCGCAAAAAAATTAAAACCCATGAAATCCAATCGTAATAAATACCAAGCGGGCGAGGTCCGGGAACAGCTATTATGTAACTATTATGTCATAATTTGTATTAAACTTTAACTTAATTTTACATGCATTGTAGTTTATAAAGAAATATATGTTTCGGTTTTAATTTTTATATCGATAGCTAATCGATAATTTTTGCTTTGCTTTGTGTATCGTTAATCGCCTTTTTTAAATCGATTTAACAATGTTCCATCTCTAGACACGCCAAAAGTGTAAGCTGTCACCCGCACCATGCTATAACGCAAAGACTATAATTATAAAAATATTTTAGTATTCAAAAACATTGTTTAAAATTGTTTTTTTTTATTTATCGTTATCATCATCACCATTTTAGCTTATCAAATATACCTCCCTTACGCTTGACAGCAGGTGGGTTGGCAACCGCTGTGGAGTGGGTGGAGAGTGATTAATGAGACTATCAATTATTGTAATGTGTACCTACACTTTTTTATTCACCGCGCAATAATCAGTTATTATACGTACGTCCGCAGGCAGCATACCGGTGTGTGGCGGTGGAGTTGGCAGCGTGGGCGGCGAGGGCACGTGGTCGCTGGGCACCCTGCCGTTCCGCGTGCTGGCGCGGCTGCTGGACACGGCGCCGTTGAGCGGCGGCGAGGGCCGCGCGCTGCGGGCCGCGCTGCTGCGCCTCGGCCTCGTGCGCCTGCTGCTCGCCTGTCTCGCCGTCTTCACGCACCACCGCCCCGCAGTGGCGCCGTCTGATGTGAGTGCCTCGCCACGACACGCTCCACATACCACACCACACCCACCACATGATACTGCTCCTTCACGCACCACCGCCCCGCAGTGGCGCCGTCTGATGTGAGTGCCTCGCCACGACACGCTCCACATACCACACCACACCCACCACATGATACTGCTCCTTCACGCACCACCGCCCCGCAGTGGCGCCGTCTGATGTGAGTGCCTCGCCACGACACGCTCCACATACCACACCACACCCACCACATGATACTGCTCCTTCACGCACCACCGCCCCGCAGTGGCGCCGTCTGATGTGAGTGCCTCGCCACGACACGCTCCACATACCACACCACACCCACCACATGATACTGCTCCTTCACGCACCACCGCCCCGCAGTGGCGCCGTCTGATGTGAGTGCCTCGCCACGACACGCTCCACATACCACACCACACCCACCACATGATACTGCTCCTTCACGCACCACCGCCCCGCAGTGGCGCCGTCTGATGTGAGTGCCTCGCCACGACACGCTCCACATACCACACCACACCCACCACATGATACTGCTCCTTCACGCACCACCGCCCCGCAGTAGCGCCGTCTGATGTGAGTGCCTCGACACGACCCGCTCCGCATACCACACCACACCCACCACATGATACTGCTCCTTCACGCACCACCGCCCCGCAGTAGCGCCGTCTGATGTGAGTGCCTCGACACGACCCGCTCCGCATACCACACCACACCCACCACATGATACTGCTCCTTCACGCACCACCGCCCCGTAGTGACGAAAGGACTGGTGAGTACGGCGGATGATGGAGAGCTTTCAACCCCAGCTCTTGTAACTTGTGAGACCGTCTGTTGTGCAATATAAGGTCGCGCGTTGTCGTGTAGGACCAAAGCTGTTTGGAGACGTGCAAGCTTCTCCATCATTGTGTTCAGTTCTTCACAGTACACATCTGCAGTAATGCTCATTCCGATTGGTAAGAAGTTGTGATGAATCACACCTGCGCTAGACGTCCAAACAGTGACCATCACTTTTCTAAGGGTAAGTTTTCGTTTAGGGCATTGTTTAGGTGCTGAACCAGGATCCTATCAACTTGCTGAGCGCTTGCGATTGTCAAACAGAATCAATTTTTCGTCACAGGTAACAATGCGGTTCAAAATTTCCTCGTTTGTGTGCCTGTTGAGTAGTGCAAGGCACGTCTCGACTCGTACTTCGCGCTGGCGATCATTGAGTTCGTGGTGCACCCATTTTTCAAGCTCTTTGCCTTGCCAATTTGACGCAAATGAACCAATATTGTTTTGATGCTAACGTCGAAAGCTGCTGCTAATTCAGCCGTAGATTGAGTGATCACATCAGCTTTCACAATCGCCTTTAATTCGTCATTGTCGACCAAAGTTTTCGGTCGACCACGGGGTTCATTTTTCAAGTTCCAATTTCCAGAACGGAGGCGGGGCACCACAGATGGTGCGTTCGTTTGTAGTATTCGCTCCGTAAACATCGTTGATGTTGCGTGCCGCTTGTGCTGCGTTGCTGCCACGACGGTACTCATATTCCATAATTACTCGATTTTTTACATATCTATAATGATGAAAACGATTCAAATACGATGAACACAACACCAATCATAAACAAATGACTAATTTTGAAAAAGTATTCCATGTTTTTAAAATAAAATTAATTTGAAATTAGAATTCTTAGCCAAACAAAAATTATTTTGATGAAATGATGAAGGAAATGGCCAGTACTGCAGAACTGCAATTTCATAGGTAAAGACCTATTGTTTGGCAAATACATGACGGGGAAGTGAAATGTTAAACTAAACTAAGAATTTTCTTAAATAAGAAAAATTAAAAAAAAGTTTAAAAAAGTTAAAAACATTAAAGAACGAACCACAGAGGCATTGTTTTGTGTATTTGCCTAATACTCTAGCAACCCATAAATTTTTAAGTTATTATCAGAATGATGCTACTACCGATCTCCTCTTTTATTGGTCTCTGCTGACTGGATGGAATTGGAGAACGGCCACCGCACGTCGACATATCTATATATTTTTCGGTACATACTTACTACATGTTGAATTTATTTTCGCGAACAGAGTCAAGCGGCTAACGGAGCGTCGGGCAAGCCGGAGGAGAAAAACCAACTGTACTGGGCAAAGGGCACGGGCTTCGGTACCGGCTCCACGCAGCAGTCGTGGAACGTCGAGCAGGCGCTCGTGCGACAGCGCGTCGAGGAGGAGCACGTCACCGTGCTGCTGCAGGTCCGATTTGGTCATACTGTTAGCGATAACTTTCTAGCTTGCTAGATTGTTTTTACATGTGGTAGAGCCATGCTGCAGCTATATTAGTAATATAGTTGTAGCACGAATGGGTCGGCTCGACCGGGGAAGGCGAAACACAGCTGCTTAATGCTGCTGTGTTTTGTATGGTGAGTGTAGAGAACCGGAGACCCTTTTTACTGGAAAAGAGGCATTCCATCTTAGTCCTCACGGGTGACAACGCATCTGCATTTTGAGGATAGATGTAGATGTATATGGGTCACAGCAACCACTTACCATCAGGTGGACTGTGTGCTCGTTTGTCACCCTATATAAAAAAAAATGTATATATGTATAAAAAATGTCGATAGCGATCCGGCAGGCTGTCACAACGGAGACTAGCCATCTTCACAGTACAGGATTATAGTGTACGAGTGTGTGCGCAAGCCACAGGTGTACTTTCGAATCCCTTATTCTCATAGTCCGATGGAACGGCAACCCGACATAATGTAGGACAGAGAACGGGCGCAACAAAAATGGCTTTATGTGCTTTCCAAGGCATAGGTGTAAATGAAAGAATAAGAAATGAGAATTTCTTGAAAGAAAAACCCAAAACTGATTTTGGCTCAATCTCGGATCTAAACTCGAGACCACATGATCATGAATAGAATTGAAATGCATTGCTGTTCACATAACCAGATTCTTCTTTTTTAATAAAAGTTCAAATACTTACGGCTAATTCTTCTACATTTTGAAAGGCAATTTGTTATTTGTCTGACGAATTCTGTGAGTGGCTGTTAGCCGTCTGTTGAGAGATATGAAAACTTGCGTCTGTACGTGGTGGTAGTTGCGAGTCGAATTTAAAGATGCGGTGTTGGTGCGCAGGTGCTGGCCGCGTACATGCAGCCGGGCGAGCGCTGGCCGCCCGAGGAGGGCGCGCAGCCGGCGCCCGAGGCGGACGAGCGCGAGCACCAGCTGCCGCCCGGCTTCGTGGACCTGGTGGCCGCCTCCTCGCTCGTGCCCGCCATCTGCTCCTACCTGCGCAACGACTCCGGTACGCTGTTGTCGCACGCACACGCACACGCACACGCTCATACACGCACACGCACATACAATAACGAGCTTACAATTTTTAAGATATACTAATACAATAAAACATAATAAAATGGGTAGTTCCCATACGGTTTCATACATGTATTTGTATTACTTTATTTTACGTAAGTATTTAAAATATGTCGTGTGGTAACGGCATAAGAGAATCCTCTATCTCATATTAACCCGTAGGTGCCACAAGAGGAGACAGGAAAACTAGAACAGGAGATTGGCAGCAACATCATCCTGATAATAACTCTATAGAATCAAAACCTGTGGTTGCCAACTCATCGGCCAAGTGTACAATGTGTTGCAATCATGCAATCTATGGAGGGAGCCTATGTTCTGTGACTCTATATGCACTGTGAATTTAGAATTCCGTTCTGAATAGAATATAAAATTTATAAAAATGTGAGGTATTATTAAAAATACACACTAAAACGACCTTTTACCACCAGAAGGAAGTTAGCGCATAATATATATTTTTTTAATTCAACTTTATGGCAATTAATTGCTCCTTAAATGCTCTCTTAGAATCCGTTATTGCTCCACGTCTATTACTATTAGTTAATTTATAATTAATTTAATAGAAATTCAATTTTCGAAAGTAATAGACGTGGAAGAATAAGAGAGCATTAACAACAGTTAATTGGCATGCTTAATTAAAAAATATATTCTGCGCTAACTTCCTTCCGGTCCATTTACCAAATATAATTAAAAAATTATACATAGCTCACGTAATTCCAATTTTGTGTATTTCACTTTTATAAGTTACCGTGTATAGTTTACCGTGTAGTGGGGATGTAAGAATATCCACTAACTACCACATGTCATCCCGCGGATGTCGCAAGAGGCGTCAGGGGGATATAAATCAGGAGATGGGCAGCAGCGTTTTCCTAATAACGACTAAAAATAAAAATAAAAACTGCGGTTGCCAACTCGCCAGCCAAGCGTGGCAACTATGTCAAATATCCCTATGTTCAGTAGGCATGCGTCAGATATATCAAAAGGCATCTAAAATCCGATTTCAAACACAAATCGAATCGTATCGATTTCTCAAACTAGAAAATCCGATTTCAAAAATCGACGAACTAAGCTACGATCTTACGATCTGTACCACCAAACGAATCCGAATCTACTATAAAATCGACAATACCTAAATCCGAACGCAAACTGATGCTTAGAAATCCGTTTTCTCAGTTTCTCTCTTTCTAACCAAACTCGACATAGCGGAATGAAAAGTATGGCGTGAATTTTGCGATTTGGATTTCGGCTATAAATCTATTGCACATTGAAATATGCAATCAATATTATCCTTACTGCTAAGTACTTACGTTTATATTTGCTTTGCGAGATTATGCGTTAATGAAATTTTTGGTTCCGTGTTGGGTTTTTACTTACTAGAATATTTGAAATATGCGATCAATATCGTTCTTATTATTAAGTCGTTAAATACTATATTTGCGAGATTGTGTGATGATTTATTTTTGTTTTTGGTTTAGTCTTTGTTTACTAGAAATAATCTTTTGTTTTCATCTTGTTTTCGTTTAGATGCAAAATTGACCTTGGTGACAAGCGCGCGTGCCGGTTAGTCGTATCAGTGAATTTTAGGATATTTACTGATGTTTATTGCCTGTTTGCTTAGTGGAGTTTAGAGTAAAGAAAATAAAAATTTGTTAACTAAGTGAATAGTGTGTGAGTGTATATATGTATATGAGTAAGTTTATGTAACATTTAAATATTTTTGATTTTGACTACAAGTTTTTTGTTCAGTCTTTAATTGATTAGACTAGAACTGTTTTGATTTTCAAAATGTTGCTAAAACCCGGTGAGGTATGGACTCATTTTGATAAAAAAAAGCTCCTGGAGTTGCAGTGTGTAAATATTGCATTCCAAATATATCATATAAATCTACAAAGGGTAACGTAGGAGCCCCTTTAAAATGATCTCACGCTTTAATTTATTTGGCGCAAAATACAAGTACGGAATTAGGAAATAAAAAAAATGTATTAAGAAATCATTCTAAAAATGCCGATTTTTAAATGCGCCGGAAAAGTTTTAATTTCATTCAAAACATTTCTGCTAGTGCTAAGCCTAGATTAAAGCATAAAGGATAATCACGCAAATCTGTTTCTGTATTACATTTGCGTTTGTCGTTTCTAAGTCGAGTCGTAAAACGAAATCTAAGTACGCAAACGAATTGGCGTGACTAAGCGCTACTGAAATCGGATTTTTAAAAACGGATTTTGAAATCGATTTGGATATTTGAAATCGGATAAATATCGGCTTGCGTTCGAATCCAAAAACGCCCATGACTAATGTTCAGCAGTGGACTTAAATAGGCTGTAACAGTAACGGTATAATTTTTATAATAAAGTTAAAGTTACAGCCTATATACATACCACTGCTGAGGACAGGCCTCCCACTCATTTCTGAGAGGGTTTTAGAACAAGGAAATGTCCGCCGCGCTGCTCCAGTGCGTGTTGGCGGACTTCATATGTCTTCGAAATATTTTTCTCTTATTTCTAAAACATGCAGGTTTCCTCACGATGTTTTCCTTAACGCCAACCACGTGATAAATCGGCAATTAAAATTGCAATCAACAATAATATCTGCTTTACTGGTTGCTCGCGTACTGTGAAATTTACAGCGAGTGCTAATTCCCTAAGCTACCACGGCTCTACATACTCTATTACTCTACTTTTATTATGTGTTCATAAAATTGCCCATATTTCACAGTACTCTATGTGTCAATATGCCGTTGTGTATGTTGTGCGCAGTGCTGGATATGTCGCGGCACATCCCGCTGTACGTGTGCGTGCTGCGATGCGCACGTGCGCTGCACGCGCTGCGCTGCGGCCGCCTGGCGCCCGCGCTGCGCGCGCTTCCGCGCCTGCTCGCCATGATGAGCCGCACCACCAACTCCTACGCCACCAAGCTCAGGTGCGCACCACACCCACACACCACTCACCACTCGCGCTGCGCTGCGGCCGCCTGGCGCCCGCGCTGCGCGCGCTTCCGCGCCTGCTCGCCATGATGAGCCGCACCACCAACTCCTACGCCACCAAGCTCAGGTGCGCACCACACCCACACCACTCACCACTCACCACTCGCGCGCTGCGCTGCGGCCGCCTGGCGCCCGCGCTGCGCGCGCTTCCGCGCCTGCTCGCCATGATGAGCCGCACCACCAACTCCTACGCCACCAAGCTCAGGTGCGCACCACACCCACACACCACTCACCACTCGCGCTGCGCTGCGGCCGCCTGGCGCCCGCGCTGCGCGCGCTTCCGCGCTTGCTCGCCATGATGAGCCGCACCACCAACTCCTACGCCACCAAGCTCAGGTGCGCACCACACCCACACACCACTCACCACTCACCACTCGCGCTGCGCTGCGGCCGCCTGGCGCCGCGCTGCGCGCGCCGCCCGCTGCTCGCCATGATGAGCCGCACCACCAACTCCTACGCCACCAAGCTCAGGTGCGCACCACACCCACACACCACCATCACTCACCACTCGCGCTGCGCTGCGCCTGCCTGGCGCCCGCGCTGCGCGCTTCCGCGCCTGCTCGCCATGATGAGCCGCACCACCAACTCCTACGCCACCAAGCTCAGGTGCGCACCACACCCACACCACTCATCACCACCACTGCGCTGCGCTGCGGCTGCCTGGCGCCTGCGCGCGCTGCGCGCGCGCCTGCTGCTCGCCATGATGAGCCGCACCACCAACTCCTACGCCACCAAGCTCAGGTGCGCACCACACCCACACACCACTCACCACTCACCACTCGCGCTGCGCTGCGGCCGCCTGGCGCCCGCGCTGCGCGCGCTTCCGCGCTTGCTCGCCATGATGAGCCGCACCACCAACTCCTACGCCACCAAGCTCAGGTGCGCACCACACCCACCACACCACACACCACCACCACCACCACCACCACTGCGCTGCGCTGCGGCCGCCTGGTGCCCGCGCTGCGCGCGCGCTTCCGCGGCTACTCGCCATGATGAGCCGCACCACCAACTCCTACGCCACCAAGCTCAGGTGCACCACACCCACACCCACACACCACACACCACTCACCACCACCACCACCACCACTCACCACTCGCGCTGCGCTGCGCCGCCTGGCGCCCGCGCTGCGCGCGCTTCCGCGGCTGCTCGCCGCGATGATGAGCCGCACCACCAACCTACGCCACCAAGCTCAGGTGCGCACCACACCACACCCACACACCACTCACCACCACCACTGCGCTGCGCTGCGGCTGCCTGGCGCCCGCTGCGCGCGCTTCCGCGGCTACTCGCCATGAGCCGCACCACCAACCTACGCCACCAAGCTCAGGTGCACCACACCACACCACACCACCACCACCACCACTCACCACTCGCGCTGCGCTGCGGCCGCCTGGCGCCCGCGCTGCGCGCGCTTCCGCGCCTGCTCGCCATGATGAGCCGCACCACCAACTCCTACGCCACCAAGCTCAGGTGCGCACCACACCCACACACCACTCACCACTCGCGCCGCGCTGCGGCCGCCTGGCGCCCGCGTTCCTAACATAATATATGGGTCATACCATCCACTTAACATCACATTGTGTGTTCTTTGACACCTTAAGGTACAATAAAAATAATATTATAAAAACAAAACTACTGTTTTTTTTTTGTTTTTTTTTTTTTTATAGAATAAGGATGACAAACGAGCGGACAGTCCACCTGATGGTAAGTGGTTGCTGTGGCTCATAGACATCTTTTTTTATAGGATAAGGTGACAAACGAGCACACAGTCCACCTGATGGTAAGTGGTTGCTGTGGCCCATGGACATCTACATCTATCCTCGGTTACGTTGTCAGCCTTGAGGACTGAGATGGAATGCCTTGTTTCCAGTAAAAGGGTCTCCGGGTCTCTACACTCACCATAAGAAACACAGCAGCGTTAAGCTGCTATTTTACGCTGGTATTCTATGAGGGCGTGGTCCTTCCCCGGTCGAGCCGACCCATTCGTGCTACAACTATACCAGTAATATAGTTGCAGCATGGCTCTACCACGTAAAGGAAAGTAATAACGAGGTAAGCAATTTATAGAAAATAAAACCTCCGCGTTAAACCAGTACAAAGGGCACATTTGTGCTCCCAGTGTATCAGGCAGGACTAGCACGGGCAAGAATTTACATTGACATTGAGTCGTATATGTTTAAGTTCTTTTGTTTTAATACTGTAATAAGATATAATGAAATTAATTGTTTATAAAAATATAATATAAAATATCTTTCTTTCAGAATGAGTAAGAAGAACATTTTCGGAAAAATGACATATAGCCAAAGATTTAACACATCGAGTAATTGTGAGCTGTCAGAGGAAGACGAAGGTCTTGCGGCTCTTATTGCTGACATACAGGCATGTTCATTTTTTTAAATTTAACTATATAATTAGGAATAAGTGTAAATATAGACGCCAATTTTTACTGACTAATCCTAGGGCGATAACTTTTACACACATTCGGAAGCTATCACTAATAGCATTATAATTTATTTTTATAATTAATATTAGTGCCAAAAAGGAAACGCGCTAATACAAATTCGCTAGTACTCTGCTAGTAATCGACGTAGTTTTAATTGTAGTTGCGTTACTTTTGCACCGTGCCTTTGTGCATCTCCAGTGCCATATTCTAAAATAGTGAGTAATGTTTATAGGTTTCAAAAAGTGTTCAGATTACGCTATATTGTAAGATAAGCTGCTGCTTCTATACATCCTACTGTTGGGCATAGGCCTACTCTCATTTTGAGAGTATTACGAAGCAGTAAGTCCGCTCATTCTCTGCATGCTTCTATTTAAAAAATATGCAATACTTTAGTGTAATGACAGATTTCTCATGTGATGTCTCATGTTGTCCTTCATTTGATTGATGTCTCATATTTTCCTTCAGCGTGGAGCACGTGGTAAATCAAAATTTTAAAATGGTATTTAACACTTTCATTAGTGCCGGCGAGCATCGAGGTTGGGTTGCTCCCATACTATCTAATTTATAATATTAATTTTATCATAGAATATTAAAAACATGTGACAGTAGCCTAATGGTAGGGGTGGGGTATGGACTGCAAACATAAAAAGTCGTAGGTTCGAATCTTCCATTCAACTGCTGTTGTGAACCACTCCTGACGCAAGTGTTTGTGTGGTTAACGGGAATATTAGTGTTGTTAATGTGCGAGTGGTGGTGTGCGCAGGCGACGTCTGCGCTGATGTGCCGCGCGGAGGGCGAGGCGGAGGCGGCGGGCGCGCCGCGGCCGCTGGGCGGCGCCACGCGCGAGGCGCGCTACATACACCTCATGCGCACCATGCAGTTCGGTCAGTCAACTCACTCATTCACTCTACTCTCTCCACCTCCTCTCTCTCTCTCTTAACCCTCGCCAGTCCTCTCCACCTCCCTCCAAATCCCCTCCTCCCAACCTATCCCCAAAACTCTCTTCCCCACTCCCTCTCTCCACCTCCAAGAGAGTGCTCTTTATCATTATACCGCTACCCCTCTTTTTCTTTCTCCTTCTACGTCCCCCTCTTTATTATCTCATTTATTTTGTCTTCCCCTTTTTCATTCTTTCTCCCGCATACGCTCTGGCTTTCTCCCTCTCTCTGTCTCTTTTTTACTCTTACTATTTTTCTACCTCATTCTGCTTCTCCTTTCTCTTGCTTTTTGAACAAACAAAATATGTTGCTTTTTTAAGCTGGCTAGAAGGAAAGCATTACATTGAAAATTTGCGCGTACTTACCTCATTGATCATGTGATTTGGCGAGCTCAAAACTAATTCCTAGTAATGCTGCTTCTTACTGAAAAATATATGTTGCTTCAACGTTTTTGAACTGCAAACATTGTATACTGTATTCTAACTCATTGTCTCGCAGGCTAAATCCTATAGATCTACAATGTTTGTCTCCTTTTGGTGTAATTTTTTCGTTTCATCGAATTTCAAATGACAACATTTCTGAAGAAGTTTTCACTTCATAACGGAGGCGCGTGCTTATGGTTATTTGTTATTTGTACAGAAACGTTTGAAATGATAGCGGAATGCCCGGAGAAGGGGTTCCGTTTCACGGTGCCGTACCACTTCGAGGGCATGGTCCGTGCGGCCGGCGAGCGTGCGCACCCGGCGCGCATGAAGCGGCTGGCGCAGGAGGCCGCCACGCTGGCCACCAGCCTGCCGCTGTCCTACTCCTCGTCCGTGTTCGTGCGCACCGACACCGACCGGCTCGACGTCATGAAGGTGAGTGTACACACATGTACACACATGCAGCGGCTGGCGCAGGAGGCCGCCACGCTGGCCACCAGCCTGCCGCTGTCCTACTCCTCGTCCGTGTTCGTGCGCACCGACACCGACCGGCTCGACGTCATGAAGGTGAGTGTACACACATGTACACACATGCAGCGGCTGGCGCAGGAGGCCGCCACGCTGGCCACCAGCCTGCCGCTGTCCACTCCTCGTCCGTGTTCGTGCGCACCGACACCGACCGGCTCGACGTCATGGTGAGTGTACACATGTACACATGCAGCGGCTGGCGCAGGCCGCCACGCTGGCCACCAGCCTGCCGCTGTCCCTCCTCGTCCGTGTTCGTGCGCGACACCGACCGGCTCGACGTCATGAAGGTGAGTGTACACATGTGCACACATGCAGCGGCTGGCGCAGGAGGCCGCCACTGGCCACCAGCCTGCCGCTGTCCCTCCTCGTCCGTGTTCGTGCGCACCGACACCGACCGGCTCGACGTCATGAAGGTGAGTGTACACACATGTACACACAGCAGGCGGCTGGCGCAGGAGGCCGCCACGCTGGCCACCACCGCTGTCTACTCCTCGTCCGTGTTCGTGCGCACCGACACCGACCGGCTCGACGTCATGAAGGTGAGTGTACACACATGTACACACATGCAGCGGCTGGCGCAGGAGGCCGCCACGCTGGCCACCAGCCTGCCGCTGTCCTACTCCTCGTCCGTGTTCGTGCGCACCGACACCGACCGCTCGACGTCATGAAGGTGAGTGTACACATGCACACATGCAGCGGCTGGCGCAGGAGGCCGCCACGCTGGCCACCAGCCTGCCGCTGTCCTACTCTCGTCCG
Source organism: Parnassius orleans (assembly GCA_029286625.1). NCBI lineage: Eukaryota > Metazoa > Arthropoda > Insecta > Lepidoptera > Papilionidae > Parnassius > Parnassius orleans. The sequence goes on from JAGSMP010000126.1 coordinate 1,314,284, forward strand.
TGTTCGTGCGCACCGACACCGACCGGCTCGACGTCATGAAGGTGAGTGTACACACGTACACACATGCAGCGGCTGGCGCAGGAGCCGCCACGCTGGCCACCAGCCTGCCGCTGTCCTACTCCTCGTCCGTGTTCGTGCGCACTGACACCGACCGGCTCGACGTCATGAAGGTGAGTGTACACACGTACACATGCAGCGGCTGGCGCAGGCCGCCACGCTGGCCACCAGCCTGCCGTCCCTCGTCCGTGTTCGTGCGCACCGACACCGACCGCTCGACGTCATGAAGGTGAGTACACACATGTACATGCGGCGGCTGGCGCAGGAGGCCGCCACGCTGGCCACCAGCCTGCCGCTGTCCTACTCCTCGTCCGTGTTCGTGCGCACGACACCGACCGGCTCGACGTCATGAAGGTGAGTGTACACACACACACATGCGGCGGCGGCTGGCGCAGGAGGCCGCCACGCTGGCCACCAGCCTGCCGCTGTCCTACTCCTCGTCCGTGTTCGTGCGCACCGACACCGACCGGCTCGACGTCATGAAGGTGAGTGTACACACATGTACACACATGCAGCGGCTGGCGCAGGAGGCCGCCACGCTGGCCACCAGCCTGCCGCTGTCCTACTCCTCGTCCGTGTTCGTGCGCACCGACACCGACCGGCTCGACGTCATGAAGGTGAGTGTACACACATGTACACACATGCAGCGGCTGGCGCAGGAGGCCGCCACGCTGGCCACCAGCCTGACGCTGTCCTACTCCTCGTCCGTGTTCGTGCGCACCGACACCGACCGGCTCGACGTCATGAAGGTGAGTGTACGCACATGTACACATGCGGCGGCTGGCGCAGGAGGCCGCCACGCTGGCCACCAGCCTGCCGCTGTCCTACTCCTCGTCCGTGTTCGTGCGCACCGACACCGACCGGCTCGACGTCATGAAGGTGAGTGTACACACATGTACACACATGCAGCGGCTGGCGCAGGAGGCCGCCACGCTGGCCACCAGCCTGCCGCTGTCCTACTCCTCGTCCGTGTTCGTGCGCACCGACACCGACCGGCTCGACGTCATGAAGGTGAGTGTACACACATGTACACACATGCGGCGGCTGGCGCAGGAGGCCGCCACGCTGCCACCAGCCTGCCGCTGTCCTACTCCTCGTCCGTGTTCGTGCGCACCGACACCGACCGGCTCGACGTCATGAAGGTGAGTGTACACATGTACACACATGCAGGCGGCTGGCGCAGGAGCCGCGCTGGCCACCAGCCTGCCGCTGTCCTACTCCTCGTCCGTGTTCGTGCGCACCGACACCGACCGGCTCGACGTCATGAAGGTGAGTGTACATGTACACACATGCAGCGGCTGGCGCAGAGGCCGCCACGCTGGCCACCAGCCTGCCGCTGTCCTACTCCTCGTCCGTGTTCGTGCGCACCGACACCGACCGGCTCGACGTCATGGTGAGTGTACACACATACACACATGCAGCGGCTGGCGCAGGAGGCCGCCACGCTGGCCACCAGCCTGCCGCTGTCCTACTCCTCGTCCGTGTTCGTGCGCACCGACACCGACCGGCTCGACGTCATGAAGGTGAGTGTACACACATGTACACACATGCAGCGGCTGGCGCAGGAGGCCGCCACGCTGGCCACCAGCCTGCCGCTGTCCTACTCCTCGTCCGTGTTCGTGCGCACCGACACCGACCGGCTCGACGTCATGAAGGTGAGTGTACACACATGTACACACATGCGGCGGCTGGCGCGGAGGCCGCCACGCGGCCACCAGCCTGCCGCTGTCCTACTCCTCGTCCGTGTTCGTGCGCACCGACACCGACCGGCTCGACGTCATGAAGGTGAGTGTACACACATGTACACACATGCAGCGGCTGGCGCAGGAGGCCGCCACGCTGGCCACCAGCCTGCCGCTGTCCTACTCCTCGTCCGTGTTCGTGCGCACCGACACCGACCGGCTCGACGTCATGAAGGTGAGTGTACACACATGTACACAGCAGGCGGCTGGCGCAGGAGGCCGCCACGCTGGCCACCAGCCTGCCGCTGTCCTACTCCTCGTCCGTGTTCGTGCGCACCGACACCGACCGGCTCGACGTCATGAAGGTGAGTGTACAGATTGTGCAGACAGCAGATTGTATTCGCCGCGCTTGGCAGGCAGATAGACATAGGTCTGTGATTGATGGTATAGGATAGGACGCAAAGTTGAAGTCGAAGCTTCGATATCGATTTGATTGTATAAAAATTTGTGTCACTTATGTTTAAAAATAACTCACATACACACGTTGGACCGGAAAAAATAGTTTCGGAAATATTTAAATATAGAGAAATATTCACAAGCACCACCTGTGCTGTGTTTACTAATACAAGCGAAAAGAATGTGAAAACTAATTATATCGCTAAAAGAGCATAAACGATTTTTTTTCAGGTCCTAATAACGGGTCCATCGGACACGCCGTATGCGAACGGGTGCTTCATCCTAGATGTGTACTTCCCGGCGGAGTACCCGGCGGTACCGATGCTTATCAACCTGGAGACCACAGGCCGCCACTCGGTGCGCTTCAACCCCAACCTGTACAACGACGGCAAAGTGTGCCTCTCAGTGCTCAACACGTGGCACGGCCGCCCAGAGGAGAAGTGGAACGCGCACACCTCTAGTTTCTTGCAGGTGAGCATTTTATTGTGCTGGGTAAACAATTAAATATTAATATTATAATAGGCTATTTAAAGAAACATAGTTTTAGTATATCAGTTAGAATTGAAAAGTATTCTTAGGTATCTGAATTGAATATCATCCTTCTACGCTAAAAGTTTTGAGAGTTTCTATTTTATCATCAAAACAGCAGTTCTTAAAAATGTAATTAATGATTTACCAGATTTTCAAACGATTGTGCTTTATACATCCCCATCACAAGTCCACTTCTGAAAATAGCATTAGCCATATTATCTTCAATCGATTGGCACAAAGCATTGTTACGTGCATGTTTTACCTTGCAGAGAAATCTATAGTCCATTTATGTTAAGCAGTCTCTCCTAATGATGCTCCGTTTCATACGTGTCGTATTAACGAACGAAGCAAGTTGGTTTTTCACACAAGTATAGAACAAAAGTGTTATGCGTGCAGGTGCTGGTGTCGATCCAGTCCCTGATCCTGGTGCCGGAGCCGTACTTCAACGAGCCGGGCTACGAGCGCAGCCGCGGCACGCGCGTGGGCAGCAGCGCCTCGCTGGAGTACAACTCCAACATCTACCAGGCCTGCGTGCGCTGGGCCATGCTGGACCACCTGCGCAACCCCGAGCCCTGCTTCAAGGAGGTACGGTGCTGTGCTGTGCTTAATCTCGGCTAACAGAGCGAAAACACGTGTACCCCTGCTTATAATTAAGGAAAAAGTTTTTATAGTCTCGACTAATGTAGAGATATCTATCTGAATATCAACGCTTTTCCTGGGTTGCCCTATTTATAGTGACAACTGTCTTGCCCGTTGTTTTTATACATTATCTTATGTAGTAATTTTATAATTTTATTTTAAATAACATGAATGGAAACTGGGAATATTTAACTTCCAGGTAATTCAAACACACTTCTGGATAAAACGAAATGAAATCATGCAAACAGTTGCGAATTGGATAACCGAACTAGAGGGTCAAAATGGCGACGAAAGGACACAGCGCAGCATACAGCTTAACCTAATGGCGCTGAAGGTAATTATTTCACTTTTACTGAAAAAAATAACCCATGCAAAGAAAATAATCATACAGCAATATAATGTATTTTTATCGTTACAGCGACACTACGTGAAACTACAGGAAGAACTGGCGAAATTGCCGGTTCCACCGGGCTTGGAGGATTTGGACGAGCCCTTCCAGCTGCCGGCCGCCCCCTCCCCGCCGCCCGCACCCCCGGCCAACCCGCACAACACGCTCAACCACCCGCTCAACCCGCTCGACACACTCAGCCCGCCCACTAACGAAGAGATCGACCACGACATGGAGAAAATAGTCTCGCAAGTGGTAGATTGACTAATGGGGGGCCTGTTGAACACCTCGCTGCCGACCACGTAGTCTCCAGCACGTGTACAGTCACGCGCACTTGTACGGGCGTGTGCACGAGTACAGTCGGGCGCACGTGCGTTACAGCACACGCACACATACACGTGCGTGCACTGAACGTCGCACACAATGCGTGAGCATGCTTGCATATGTATCAAGAATGCTACATGCAAACACCCGTTAGTCGGGCTTGACTCATTTTTCTACGGCTATATTATATACCTTGTACAAAGAATAAGTGTGTATCTTAGCGTATACGTACCGCGCGTGTCGCGTCCAATGAAAGTACAAGCAGGAAACGTTGCGTGCGGATGACAACGCATTTACAGTAGTATAGTGTAGGATGAGATTATACGCGTGTTTTATTCATATTTATTTTTTTAATGCCGCCACCTCGTCGTTTCATAACCGCGCGTATTGATTTTTATTTGCGACAGCGTTTCATTTTCTATAGATATTTTATTTTAATAGGTATATATATACATAGTATTTAGTGGAACTTTGTTTAGCTTAACACATATTGTGATATTATAGGGCTCGCGCCCGGTAAGCTATTTACGTATAGACGTACGGGCCGATGTCGTTGAACTCAAAGAATTGTAAAGTAACCGACTGTTATTAAGAGCAAGCAGCGCAACGCGTTCGCTAGCATTCAAATTGGAAATCACTCTTAATTACTTTCGTGTAACCTTTTTGATTGTCGCGAAAGCTTAGCCACTTGCTTAACCTTAATGTTTGTGCCATTTGGGGAACGCTCCAAAGCATTTATTTACACAATCTTCGATGTTAATGCGTGGCGTTTTCCTAATTGGACTTATTTGTATTGCGTCTACCTGTGTAAAATAAATTATAATTTAATGTATATAAAACTCTATTCTTGTTTTATTTTTTATATTTAAGTGTCGTACTCTTAAAGAGTAGACGAGGGATCCAGTCGACCTCGACACGTAATGAACATATGCTAGTAAATTATATATAAAAATTGATACACAATAGTTAAATTATGTATGCAGGCCTAGCCGATGTTCTTTGATTCTGTTCTAATCTGGAAGTGACAATAAGATAGTGTGGGGTCCCGTGTTTGGTGCTTTTCGTGCACTTGGCGGTCGACAAAATTGAGATAGTGAATGTATATAGGAAAGGGTAATAAATGATTGGTAGATCTCCCAGAATGTTTCTCATTGTACTTTCATTGTCGGGTGAGTTGGACCTGAAAGTTTCTTGTTATATTTGACTGTGAATTTCGGATTGTAAATAAAAATTTATGTTAACACAAACAATTTTTTGTTTTTATTTTTTTTTTGTTCTATATTCTATCACTGCCTATTATATACAGACTTACTTATGTATCCAATATTGTATACATATAAATCTTTATTAATAAGTTATGATATTTGTAAATACAAACACGACTTATTGTTTTAAATGACTATTAACTTAACTAGGTTATAGATAAATGCAGCCATAAAATATAAATTGTATAAATATATTCATTTTTATTTAAATTAACCCTTAAATTGTGTACGTCGTAGTGAAATCTCCAATATTTTTAAAGCTTGATTGCTACAAGTGGTTTATGAAATTATTTATTATACATATCTAATAACTATATTCATTTATTTCTAAAGAAAACCCAAGAACATACAATATTCTAACTCAACACTAGGCGAAGCCTGTAATATGGAGGAAGTAAACGATTAAAACAATAATGAAAATAAAATAAATTAGGTATCATCATTACAGCCTTTCACAAGTCCACTGCTGAACATAGGCCTCTCCCAAAGCATGCCACAAAGCACGGTCCTGAGCCACCTGTATCCGTCGACTTATTACATGTCTTACCAGGTCGTCACTCCATCTAGTGGGGGGCCGCACAAGACTTCACCTGCTGGTACGAGGCTGCCATGCGAGAAACGCTGCGCGAGCGCCTCACTGAAATGTTCGGAGAGCGTGGATTGGCCGTTACGGATCAAAGAGGTTACGGACCTTCTCGGTGGCCAGTGCTGGCACCGTGTTAGCACAGTTAGATTTCTTTTTATGAGGTTACTTAAAACGATAACGATGACGATGACAATGATCATGACGATGATCATAACGATGACGATGATCATGACAATGACGATGACCATGACGATTACGATGACAAAGACCATGACGATGACCATGATCATGTCCATGATGATGACGATGACGATACTGTGTCGGGAGTCTGTGCACCAATACACTCCAGCCCAAATATTAACGGCAAATGAAATAATTGATGCCATCAAAAACATAACTTGTAAAAAAAAAACAAGTCTCGCGACTCAGTTCTTCTGCCGTAAAAAGTTGTGAGATCAATGTAATACCAAGTCGGTTAATTTATTCAGTCCCTACTTAAGTTATTACGTTCTGTCTTAAGTTATTACGTAATTAGCTAACCTAACAAAATCTTATAGTGACCATATCAATATTAAAAATCTTTTATGTTTTAAACAGAAACAGAAACGTTTTTATTCAATATAGATTACAAATAATACTTATTGAAAGTCACTCTTTTGTTTAATTACTACTGGTTCGAAAAAAAACCCCGTCCTGGGAAGAACCAGCAAGAAACCCAGCGGGACTTTTTTTTAAATAACAGCTTACAATCATGTATGTTACACAATTAACAACACAAAACAAAATAGAAATAGCTTGGTGGCGATCACCTCCTTCCCAGGGGTTATTATCATCCATAAATTCCTTAATATTATAATAACACTTTTTATACAAACTTGGTTTAATAAATTTTTGAACTTTGAGTAGGTCAAATTTTGCATATTTTCTGGGATTTTGTTGTAAAAGCGTATACATCGCCCCAAGAATGAATTACTGACTCGATGGAGTCGAGTAACTGGTATTACTAGCTTGTGTCTGTTCCTAGTATTTACAGAATGAATATCACTTCTTTTTGTAAAACTACTTTTATTTTGTGTACGTACATTAAATTTTCATAAATGTATTGAGAGGCCAAAGTTAATATATTAATTTCCTTAATTTTTTGTCGCAGCGACTCTAGAGCGGCTTTAAATCATAAATTGCTCTTATGGCCCTCTTCTGTAAAACAAATATAATTTCAGTGTCAGCTGCGTGTCCCCATAGCAAAATACCATACGACATTATGCTATGGAAATAGCTAAAGTAAACTAGCCTACCTGTTTCAACACTGGTAAGATTTCTAATCTTTTTTACAGCATATGCTGCAGAACTAAGTCTGCTTGCTAGTTTTGATATATGGGGGCTCCATTGAAGCTTCGCGTCTAGTGTGATTCCAAGAAAAATGGTGGTATCTACAAGACTCAGTTCCTCCCCATTTAAAATCACATTAGTATTTAATTGTTTGACATTTGGAGTCATGAATTTTATACATTCGTTTTAGTGCCATTTAAATGCAAATTATTAACATTGAACCAATTTACTAATTTAGATATAGCATTATTTAAAAGTTAAAAGTTACAGCCTATATACCGTCCCACTGCTGAGCACAGGCCTCCCCTCATTTCTGAGAGGGTTTTTAGGGCAAGGAATTGTCCGCCGCGCTGCCCCAATGCGTGTTGGCGAACTTCACATGTCTTCGAAATATTTTTTTTTTAATTTCTTAGACATGCAGGTTTCCTCACGATGTTTTCCTTCACCGCCGAGCACGTGGTAAATCAGCACTTAAAATTGCAATTAACAATTTCATTGGTGCCGGCGGGGATCGAACCCGGTTTGCTCGCGTACTGTGAAATTTACAGCGAGCGCTAACCATCTGAGCTACCACGGCTTTTTTTATATATATATTTTATATTTTTATATATATATTTTTTATAGCATTATTTACTTCGTCATATTTTATTAATTGTCGTCTTAATTTGAAAATTAAAGTGTCATCAGCAAATAATACTATATCATGGTTATCCTCCACTATGTAAGGTAAGTCATTAATGTATACCAGAAACAGAAAGGGGCCGAGAATTGAGCCTTGAGACACACCCATTTGTACCATCGACCCGGAAGAGCTCATACTGTTAATGACAACTTTTTGCGTTCTGTTACTTAAATATGAAATAATTAATTTAAGAGCATCACTTCTTACACCGTAGTGTTGAAGTTTCCTGATTAATATTTCATGGTGAACACAATCGAAGGCCTTGGATAGGTCACAGAATATACCCAAAGCATCCTGTGAATTCTCCCATGCATTAAAGATATATTTAATTAGCTCAACACCGGCATCAGTTGTCGAGCAACCCCTTGTGAAACCAAATTGATTTTTATGAAGTAAATTATTTATATTAAAGAAATTTAACATTTGATCAAGAATAATTTTTTAAATAAAGAGATTGCCTTGGCCATCGCATGAAAACACAACGTATCTCACAAGTAATACATATTACACAGTCAGGTCATAAGTATTGTCACACAGTAAAAACTTTTCTTTTAGAATGCTGGCCACAAAAAAGTTTATTGAATTCGAATTTCGAATTGTTCATGAAAATAAAACTGTATACTTTTTAGAATTTTACTCATTTTTAAATATGGAGTGGACCAGGGTGGTGCAACTTTGTATGAAAGCTGAAAAATCTGCACACAATCATAATTTTGTCAATGTGCATGTTGGGCTTGTAAAAATAAAGCGAGAAAAAAATATCGCTGTTTCTTTCCTTCATGTTGTTTTAGATTGCCATTTAAAAAATTAGATACAAAAATTCATATTATATCGGAAGAAACTAAAAATGTTAATTCTGTGTTAAACTTTTTTTGGTTTGCTCTTTAAAGTATAATTACATACATATTACTCTGAGATTTGCACAATTAATTTACCTATTAATTGATTAAAATTAAATTATTAAATATTACCAGAATTCTATCAAAAGAAGCCATGAATTAATAGAAGAAAAAATGACATTTTGTGCCCTATAGGCTCATTTGTATGCTGGGTTGGTGGGGAATAAAACCACTGAGATCTTCTTTCTTGTATATTTGGGTTTTTCTTCCTATGTACTGGCCGCCGACTGTGTCGAACGACTTTTTTTTTTTTGCGCCCAATGCAAGGACACCCTCCGGTAGCGGGGGAGGGAGGTGGTGAATGCTCCTAGCATACCACGCAGCCGGCTGCGTGGTTATGTGGGACTCACTTTGAAGAAGTGCCTACCCACTAAACACCACCTTGGGATCGACTTTAGCCCGAAGGCTGTACAGTCGCATCTGGGACGACCTCCCTCGGAGAGAGGAGGCGTGGGGCACAACCGTCCGGGGACAGAGCGCGGATCAACCAACACAGCCGCAAAGTGCGACGGTGCTGGAGAAATGTGAGTGGGAATCGCATGTGCGAGAACTGACTGCCAGCGGCGTGGCGGATGGGGACAGGAGGCAGGCACTCACCGTCCAACGGCAAGTGCGGACGCACAACACAACCGCACGGGGGCGGCTGGCGGAGACGGGGAGGCTCCACCGTCGCGAACCCATATTCATGGGCACGGAAACACGGCGACGGCGAGACAGCTACACGGGCGCGGCTGTGCTAGCCGAGCGGGAGGGCAAAACTCGACCGTGCAAGGACGGGAGTGTGGAGGGCACCCAACCGTACATGGACGGAAGGCGGTCAGCCAACGCCACCGCACGGGGCGGCGGCGCCAGCCGAGGGACAGGACGGGACTGACGTTCTATTCTAAGAAACTGTGCCGACTGAGGGAGAAGACCCGTACGGGACGGGTGCTCGGTCAGCGGCGGACCCCGCAAGCACACGACCGCTCGGGAGCGACGGCGCAAGCGGAATGTCGAACGACGTTTTTTTTTTTTTGCGCCCAATGCAAGGACACCCTCCGGTAGCGGGGGAAGGAGGTGGTGAATGCTCCTGGCATACCACGCAGCCGGCTGCGTGGTTATGTGGGACTCACTTTGAAGAAGTGCCTACCCACTAAACACCACCTTGGGAACGACTTTAGCCCGAAGGCTGTACAGTCGCATCTGAGACGACCTTCCTCGGGGAGAGGAGAGGCGTGGGGCACAACCGTCCGGGGACAGAAGGTGATCAATCAACACAGCCGCAAAGTGCGACGGTGCTGGAGAAATGTGGGAATCGCATGTGCGAGAACTGACTGCCAGCGGCGTGGCGGATGGGGACAGGGAGGCAGGCACTCACCGTCCAACGGCAAGTGCGGACGCACAACACAACCGCACGGGGCGGCTGGCGGAGACGGAGGCTCCACCGTCGCCCGAACCCATATTCATGGGCACGGAAACACGGCGACGGCGAGACAGCTACACGGGCGCGGCTGTGCTAGCCGAGCGGGAGGGCAAAACTCGACCGTGCAAGGACGGGAGTGTGGAGGGCACCCAACCGTACATGGACGGAAGAGCGGTCAGCCAACGCAACCGCACGGGGCGGCGGCGCCAGCCGAGGGACGGGACGGGACTGACGTTCTATTCTAAGAAACTGTGCCGACCGAGGGAGAAGACCCGTACGGGACGGGTGCTCGGTCATGGCGGACCCCGCAAGCACACGACCGCTCGGGAGCGACGGCGCAAGCGGAAATCGTCGAACGACGAAAATGGCCTGTCTTTATACGCCCTCGGTAAGGCGACAAATACGGTACATGAGACGGGGAATGCAACGACCAATCAGAGCGCGGCGCGAGAGAGCAAGGCATGATGCTATGTTATTACCTTGCTGAGTCGCGTAACAATTGTGTTGTTTTATTTATTAAAGTCATATATTTCTAAAGCTATACATTTCTAAATTAAAGTTATAACTTAAAACTAATTCTACCATAAATTATAACATAAAACTTTATTATATTAGATAATTCACTAAACTATAATATCAAACGCTTATGACTATTTATGCATTGTTCTATCAGTGTCTATATTTCACTATTTTCACTTGTCCCGCACACATTTGTTTGTCAACGTCTTTCATATAGAAAATATTTTCTGAAATTTATTCAAATTTATTTCATAGGTTTAGATTTTAATATTTATTGTTGATTTTGCTTAAATTCAGTTATTATCGGCTCAGAATACTTCATTTTCGTTTGTAGGCGAATACACAGTCATAATATCGTCGTGATTATACAATAAAGATTTTTTGTGAGATGTTAACTCTGTATAAGATATTGACTATAAATTAATTCATTATTTCAAAATTTTATGCACGATGTGTGATCATCATCGAAAGTAAGTTAAGTGTTGTGGAAATAAAAAGCACAAAATCATCTGATCACTTTCTGCAGGTTTCCTATAATAGGAAAAGAAAAACTTATGACAATATTGTGGTATGTCTATAAAGATTTTGAATTTATTGACCGTTATTTGTAGGGATTATTACTATATTGACTCGAATTGTATTTGTTTCAGATCACGTATTTGGGCTGAGTTAAGTTTTCACCATGAGAATTTTGCTGATTTAAATTTACGTTAATGTTCTGTGAAGAATAACTCTCTGACAATAACATGTGTTATATATCAGCAACAAGCGTGGAAATATTACGTCCAAAAGCAATACAAAACATCAATAATAATGTATAGTTTATAAAACAATCTGTCTTTCAGAAAATAAAATTACATAACTATACTTATTTATAGTTTTATTTTATCTCACATACTATCTAGTAGATTCGAGTAATTTTGTGCAACCTCTCAAATGTATGGAATTTACCCCATAGGTTTGTGGAGGCTTGAGCCAAAATTACTCGAATATGCTTTAAATAAAATTTCAAAGTTACAGAATACAAAGGATTGAAATTCTGCCAAATGTTTTATATGGGCGCCCACCGTAGCGCTTTTAGTGTACACTCATAAACACGTGTTTCCGTTTTTTAGTATGAAGTTGGCGTTCTTCTCTTGGTAGAGAGTAATTGTGTTCTGTGGAGTGGACGCTTAAAGAAGACCGTGTTGCAGTTATTGCGTTGCATCGTGGCGGTTACGCGCCAATTCAAATTTTTGACATACTGAAAAATTTGAATATAACCAAATGATTCGTTTATCGTACCATCAAACGATACAATGAAGACTCTAGTGTAGATGACAGGTCAAGAAGTGGTCGCCCTCGGTCTGTTAGGACTCCAGTAGTGATAAAAGCTGTGAAGGCGCGAATTCAAAGAAATCCCAAACGTAAGCAGAAACTGTTGGCCCTTCAGATGGGGTTAAGCAGAACCACGGTGAAAAGGGTGTTAAATGAAGACTTAGGGCTTCGAGCATATCGAAGAAAAACAGGACATCGTTTGAATGCTCGTCTAATGGACCTGAGACTGAAGAGATGCCGCGCTTTGTTGAAGTGGTATGCGGGAAAAAAATATCGGGAAATTCTTTTTTCGGATGAAAAAATTTTTACCGTAGAAGAGAGCTACAACAAACAAAATGATAAGGTGTACGCACACAGTAGTGAAGAAGCGAGCAACCGTATTCCGCGTGTCCAACGAGGTCATTTTCCATCCTCGCTCATGGTATGGTTGAGAGTTTCTTATTGGGGCTTAACAGAGGTACATTTTTGTGAGAAAGGTGTAAAAACGAATGCAGTTGTGTATCAAAATACAGTCCTGACGAACCTTGTGGAACCTGTTTCTCATACCATGTTCAATAACAGGCACTGGGTATTCCAACAAGATTCGGCGCCAGCTCATAGAGCGAAAAGCACACAAGACTGGCTGGCGGCGCGTGAAATCGACTTCATCCGGCACGAAGACTGGCCCTCCTCCAGTCCAGATTTGAATCCGTTAGATTACAAGATATGGCAACACTTGGAGGAAAAGGCGTGCTCAAAGCCTCATCCCAATTTGGAGTCACTCAAGACATCCTTGATTAAGGCAGCCGCCGATATTGACATGGACCTCGTTCGTGCTGCGATAGACGACTGGCCGCTCAGATTAAAGGCCTGTATTCAAAATCACGGAGGTCATTTTGAATAAACTTTAGTGTCATAAGAATCTATGTTTTGTTAAGTTCATTTTGGTATATAAATGGTTACATAATGAATAAACTTGTTTCAATTATTTTATATTAAACATGTGACAGAATTTATGACCTGACTAGGTATATTAAATTAGATTGTTTAAAGTCCACTGGTGAACATATGCCTCCCCATAGATTGCCTCATTCGGGGGATATTTGCCATAGTTGCCACGCTTGGCAGGCGGATTGGCAACCGCAGTTTTATTTTTATTTGTTATTAGGAAGACGCTGCTGCCCATCTCCCGATTTGTTTCCCTCTGTCGCTTCTTACGACACCCACGGGATGATATGAATAGAATAGATTTTTTTAAATTCAATATAGATCACATGTGTAATTCTTATAGAAAGGCATTTTTACTTTAACACTGGTTCGAAAAAACCCTCTGTCCTGTATAGGGTATGAGATATTCTTACACCGCCACTTCTGGGTATCAGCCGCTTACTCAATACTCAGATCAGATCGGTAGCCTGCCAAGGTCCCAAGGGAACTTTGTCGATCTGATGAATATGAAGATAATAAAGACATGTGAAGTAAACAAAATGCAGTCGAAATAGGTAATTAAAACAACCGTATATCAAATAATACGCACTTTATTGTTCATCTATTTACACTGTCACATTATAAAATTTCCACTTAAAATATTATTATGACTCACAATAACTTGTAAATTAGCTTTAGCTACACTTAGAGATACGAAGCATTCCATTTTGACACCTTATGTAATAAATAACTTACGGAATAGACCCCAAGACCTCCTGATCGACGTTCGATTATCGGTTTCTACACTTTTATTTTCGAGCAATGATGTTTCAAATTATGATGAATATGTCATATAATAATACATTAAATTACAAAGTTATATAGTTAACGTGTTTGTAGTTTATTTGTAATGAAATATATTTGGAAATAAAAACTAAAGTGTGATCTGAGAAGTGATCTGATACATTAATAACATTGAATGTTGTGATTATTGGTGATCGATCTTTTAGCGCATTGTTAAATATTTATACAGAGATAGAGACTAGTGTGAAAATGCATTATTTTATTCATAATCAAAATTTAATTTCATAACGAATACGAAGCTCCATTATTTTTTCTTCACCTTTCGCATCACGCAAAACATCATATTTATTTTTATTACGAAGAAGATAGAAGATCAGAAGTCATTTTACGACTTTTTGCGAGAATAGACTGAACGTGTTAATTAGCTCGTTTTTATATTGATTAATATACTTTAAAACTATAATTTTTTCGAGTCGATAAGAAGAATCCATGTAACTAACGCTTTGACTAAAACACAAAGTATAATAGAAATTAGTAGATATTCATTCCCATCACAGATGGAGAAATTATTTACATAAACATTAAATTATCCCTATCTAAATCTATTGGTATTATCCTGTTTTAGTTATATGAGTGCAAATATCTGTCTTCTCTGTTATATTATGCGTAGTCAAGCTACGTTGAGCCTGTTTCATTGTAGATCAAAACAGTTGGTTCTAAAGCGTGGGGTTATGGCACATTGTATTGTGATCACTTATCTAAAACCAAAGGACCACTTGACCGTTATATTTATAAACTATAATTTTTGTACTAAATCTTTAACATTAATATTTCTGACAGGTTAAGTGTATAAAAAATGTATACTAATAGTTCACATTTACTCAAATTTCCACGTTACAAAATACAACATCGAAAACATTAAAAAAATATAGATTTCTTACACAAGACCACACATTGCATATCGCATTGCCAATCTATCTAAATATTCTTGTTTACAGAATCAGTTCGTAATGATTTCTTAGTAAATCGGTCGTGACCTTTGGCCGTCGTTACATAAGTTACTTAAAGGTAACTATTTCTTCTTTTTCTTCCAAGACTCATCGGCTTGCATTTCCAGGAACTGCGGGTTCAGGAGACCAGCTTCCGCGCATGATTTACAACAGAACCTGGAAAATGGAAATATGAATAAAAAATATAAACTGCCGGATGGGACTGTTATTCGAAGTGATCGACAAGTAATAACGGTCAGAATAATTAACTATCTAGTTTTACCAATATTTGTGTCAATACTTCAATATTATTGTTTTAAATCATGGCGTATTGTATCCCCATGTCGTTTTAAAGAATTGAAATTATGGGGAGAAATAAATGTTGTTATTATTATATTACTATTTATGTGTCATAGTCATTTTGTCTCCCTCTGTAATACAGGGGTAGAAAAAACGGACACACGGCTCCTGACCAAGTGTGCCAGCAGGAAGAAGAAAAGACCTGCAGTGATAAAGATGGTGGGTTGAGGAATTTACGTGTAAGACGACAAGTGTTGAGTGTTTTCTGTACAAGTGTAACAGTGGATTCGATTTCGGGTATTTGACGCATATTGAGGCTGGTTTGAAGCGTCTTTGGGACTACATCAGTTGTGGATATGATGACGACAACGATTCTAATGCAGTCTTTCTGCCATTGTCTTTTCATTTAGATATAAAATTTTCTCTGAATGTGTTGCAATAAGGTCATGTGTGTGATGTGTGTTACAAACTACTGTCTACAATAAAAAAAATATTTTTCAATTTTGTCAAGTATTGTTATGTCCGGTCTATTGTATTGTATGGTTTTGTCTGTGGTGATTGCCCTGTCCCAATGCCAAATTTACAGAGAAAGTTCAGAATAAGTAATATAGGCCAATGGTGAATAAAAAAGTAATTTAAAAAAATCTCAATAATTACGTCCTTTTCAACCTACTTCAAAAAAGAGGATGTTCTCAATTCGTCGGAATCTTTTTTTTATGTATGTTCACCGATTACTCGAAGACACCTGAACCGATTTGGAAAATTCTTTTTTTTATTTGAAAGCTGATACTTCTCATGTGGTCTAATATAAATTTGATCAAGGTCTGATCAGTAGTTTTTGAGTTATTTTAATAATTTATATTGAAGTCGGTTGTACAAAAATTTTAATTTTACCACATGTAGTAATTATATTTAAACAATTTTTTTTTCAAAATGCGTGGTAATGCATTATTTTAACTGATTTTACTACGCACGCATACATTCGCAAGGGTCGATCGGTAGGCAAAAACGTTGTTGCCCATAAATCACATTCAATTTGGGATAATTTCAAATAAAAGTAGTTAATTATGGGGTATTAATATAGTATTCTCATCTGGTTGTCAAATTTATTGTTATATTATTATTTTACATCCGACATTTTCTCATGGACGTTACATCTGAGATGCTCGGACGATTATACACTTAAACTTGCACTATGCAAATGTATACTGCGTCGTTAATAACAAAATACGAGGTATTAAAAATCGTTAAGAAAATATAAAGTTATAGAATGTTGGTGAGTGAATTCCCGGGATCGCGTAAGCTTACTTAACTGCCACCCACGTGGCGTAGTGGACATGAAACGTGGCTACTTGTCGCCAGCGCCTGATTTAGAGTTCTGATAGGCGAACTATGAATATGCCCCTGCCTGGCCTGTCCTGCCTGTTCCTGCCCAGCTCACGAATATACTTACTAGATTTTTATATTTTACTAGCTTTCTAGCCCACGGTTTTGCGCATATTAAATCAAATTTTCCTATGAGAATTACGTATTTTCCCGGGACATCTGTTCAGCTGGTGTAAAAAGGTTAGACAGACTAAGTTCTCTCACAATTAAAGTATTAGGATGTGTATAGATATAGTTATTTTTAATATTCAATTATATGGTAATTCATTATTACAACGTACTAGCTGGTACCCGGCGCAATGCGGCTGCAGAAGAAATAATTGTGGGAATATCGTTTTAAATTTGGAAGAGTTATATTGTTTAATTAGGAATGATAATACATTCATTGAAATTGAATGATACATAACTTTCAAATAAATTTGTCGGTACGATACGCGCGCCACCTATCGTAAGTTAATTGTATTATCCCTATTACTTTCGCGCAAGTGCAAGCAATAAGTTGACAAAGTTTTAGCGCAACCTGATGATCGGTATGGCAGCGCATAAAATACGAACAAACAAATATTATTTTTTATATATTAGATTTCAGTTACGGTCTGTAGTAACTAATTTTTTATAGATGGGGGAAAACGAGCATGGGGCCCATCTGATGGTAAATGTTGACCGTTGCTCATGAACAACTAAAACACCAACTATAACAACTAAAGCTATTATTATTTAGGGGGAATCCCCCTAGCGCCGGACAGCACATACTCGTAGTACCGGACAAATCACGTCAAAACATGAAATAAAGTTCTTATTAACACTCGCTTATAGAAAGAAGTCAAACACAACGGACAAATCCCCCCAAGGCGCGGGAGGCGTCATTCTCGCCTGATACGGCTTACAGGTGACATTTTAGTCATTTTGCACGTGAATCCCATGCATCGAGTAAAATTTACTAAGTCATAAACCACCATTTAGAGTGAATAAATTGTGTGTAGTGCTTTTTTTTCAGTCATTGGTAAGTACGCTTTACATTGATATTGTTTTTTGGCGGATTTATTAATAAACTTTATTATAATCGAAATCATACTGCTGTATGTTATCCTCTTAAGTCCGGACAGTAACAGATTCCCTAGTACCGGACAAATTGAATTAAACCAATCTATGTTCCTTAGTACCGGACAAGTATTTTAACAAAATAGTGTGCTTGTTCTATTCCATATAATTTTGTATTTCTATTATTTATCATTTCAGATCATTTGATATAATGGAGAGAAAGAAAAAAGGTATCTGAAATTTGTAGTAAAATTTTGACTGTTTCGCTATACAAAAAACATTTAGAAGAGAAAGAAAATGAAAAAAAGAATAGCAGAAGGCATACGTAAATCTAAAAAGACAAAAGACAAAGGAAAAAAGACTAAAGTAAAACCTACTGAAAAGAAGCTGTAGAAGTACTATTGTTTGTTGCGAAGACTACAACGAGGACTGGTGGAGCGTGTAAAGAATGGGCTCATGAATCCTGTGCAGATATCCCAGTGCTCAGACGTCGATGTTTGTGATGAGTTAGAAAATATTCAATAATTTCTTATCCGTAGTTAAAAATTTAACGTTTGTTCATTTATTTGGATGTTTATAGTGATTTTGTGGCTCTGAGCGTTTATTGTATTAATGTAAGATTATCGTAACTTTAAATTTTTGTAAACCTACATGTGCCTGGTCCTGTCCGGTCTTAAGTGTTAGAATTTATACTTGTCCGGTACTAGGTGCCAAATTTCAATAAAGTCAAAAACAAAACCAATGATTGATTCCATTTTGACTTGTTATAAATATATATTTATTTGTCTTTGTTGATTTATTATAATGTCTTATATGATTGTTTAAATAAAAACGTTAATTATTTAAATAAAACATAATTATTCAATTTTGTTTTTACTAAAAACTTTAAGTGTCCGGTACTGGGGGGACTCCCCCTATTAAGAATATTATACTATATTCTGTAAGTGGTGCTTGCAAAGGCAAGCTCAACGCCCCCTTTGACCTTGCGCCCTAGGCTCGAGCCTAATTAGCCTGTGCGTAAATCAGGCCCTGCTTGTCGCATATATAACGACAAATTATTAGTTTTCGAGTTTGATTTGATGAGAGTTGTTAATCACCCTGTGGTTTTGACACAGGTAAGATGAACGTGTGTTTCTGCTGTGTCGCTGAGGTCAAAATCAGCTAAGAAAACATCGTTACTTACTTGGAGTAGTATTTGTGCGTGCAGAATTTGCCTCGCACTATCAAGTGGCAGTTCGCGAAGAATGGGTTATCCGTGCACCTCGGCGGGATGTACAGACCTGGAGAAACAAAGCCGTGTTAAAATATATTATCGTGCCGACTTAAGGAGGAATTCCCAGAGAGCTATAATATCTAAAACAAAAAGAAATTTTAGGAAAAAATATACAAAAATGTACGGACGTAACCTCATCAGAATTAGTTCTAATACGCACACCTGTATACTTCCACAAAATGTCAGTACTGATGAATTGCCCAAGGAATTTCCACTATAATAGTTAAACATTCTTCTTATGCAATAAATTTAACAACTAAAATAATCGGTTGCCAACCCGTCTGCCAAGCGTGGCAGCTATAGCAAATATCCCTCCTATGACTCAATCTATGAGAGTGGCCTATATCCAGCAGTGGAAGGCTGGTGAAGAGGTAGCGTTATCGATATATCTTCAGGTCGTAGAGGTCAAAGTTACCTTCGACGTTGATCTGCACGGTGGAGGAGTGCGAGCTGAAGCGGTTCCTGGCGTGGCAGCCGTACACGCCGCTATCGTTGATGTTCACTGACGGGATCGTAAGACGCGCTTCTGCGGAACAGAACAATTGTGTAAAATTGTGTGAACAAAACGTGAATTGAATTGATATTGACGATCACGACATTCGATCCCTAGTTTCTAGGGATCAAATGTCTATAAGAGATAAAGTACAATCAGTGATGGATTTAAAATAAGGCACACTAGGCGCTGGCCTAGGGCATCGGTTATTAAACTTCTGATAAAAGGTTAAAAGGAAAAAAATGAATGTTACTAGTCAATCAAAATAGAAATGAATCTTTCGCTATTACTAGTGCACTAAATGTATTAAGATTTTATTTATTATAAATTATAATTCAAAATTGAAAAAAATTAACACGATAATTTTTCAAAATTTAGCGATTCGTAAATTTGTATATGAGATCAATAATCATAATGTTTTTTCTCATATTTCATATTGCACGTATTTTTATTTATAACTATGCAATTTGATAGTCAAAAGGAAATAGTACGTAAGGTTTTGTATCGGATGCCTAAAAATATAATTTAAAAAATTAAAATCCCTATGGATATAATATGAGTTTCGCTATTAAAAAGTCAAGGAAAAAGTAAATGAGTCACTAAAGTATACCTTAAATTTTTTAACTATTTTACTTAAATAAAAAATCGACATAAAATGAAAAACTAAGACACCATTTGCTAGTAGCCTTACCAGTAATCTGCATTCGATCGCTGGAGGACAGAGGCACTCCATCCTTGGTCCAGTAGACGTCAGGCTCGGGGAAGCCATCCACCTCACAGGGCAGCGACAACTCCGCGCCAGCAGCTATAGTCGTTTGTACCGAGAGGATGCGCGTCGTCACCGGCACTATATACATTGTACTATTTAGTACACTTAGCTTACATTGCAGAATGACAGTAAAGGATTAAACATAATATACAACGTGAAATTAATAAACTTAAAAGTATTTGCTATAATATCGTTTACTAAATAGATTTTTTCAAACAAAAAAAAGGTTTGTTATTTGGTACCACTTAGTTTTAAATTTTAACTGCAAAACTCTATCGAGTAGGAAAAACGAACGAAAATGTCAACCTCTGTTCGTACATTTTGGTTTGTTGGTCATAAAACGAGGTTTGGCCATGTAAGGAAAAGGGGAGACTTCCCCCTGGGCAAGGTGGTGATCCCTGGATTTACACGATAGCGTGTCTTAGGCTTTGACTCCTTTACGCTGTTGTGGCGCGACCACAGCGCCACCACAGAGGATTTACCATCCGAATAATACCGGGTATCCATTTATTTAAATATGCTGCATTCAAATCCCACATACTTGTGACAGGAACATAACAGGGAGCTGTATCGTCAGCGCGAGGCACTATAATATCTCCAGCGCAGTTGTTACATTCCCGCGATATATAAGAAGTTGTTGCCGCGGACGAATCAGGATAAAAGGATTACATCACTACAGTCAATGAACTGAGATAGCGTACAGCTAAGTCCATTTAAAGCTTGGAGGATTGTCCGTGATTAGTTTGAGATGGTGGGGAAATATAATATATCGGCTTTTCTTCCAAATATCAATCCCATCTGCACGCTGTGCATAGGGTTACCAACCCTACTCTTTATAATAGGATTTCGAACAATTCTAGTATAATAAGCTAAACTACATAGGCACTATATTTTAATAAAACTGACTATGGTCTGAGGCTGTCAATAAAAGCTGAAAACAGCAAAAAATATCTTTAAAAATAAAATATTAATTTCAAATATACTATATGTTTTTTTTTTCGCCATCTACATAATTCATTTTTATTTTCAAAAGTAATAAACTGGAAAATACTGTATTTGACATAAAAAAGTTGGTAACCCTAGTTGTGCACGCGCATACTAAATGAGCCTCTTGGGACCGACTAATAGTGGAAAATTTGTCCAAAAACGCTAAACCCAAATTAGGTATTCAGATTGGATGGGAATCAGCATTACCAGTGCTAGTGTTGGCTTTGCGGTAGCCAGCCGCCCAGCGTGGTTGAGGACGTTATATTCAAATCTTTCAAGTACTGCATGCCACGTGACGCATGTTTCAGGTCAATGCCAAACATTGGAATCAGCTACCGTTGATTATAAAACAGCAAACAAGCCTCGAATCAATGCAAGATAAACATACTTTCACAATAAACGTTGGACTTTTCCATATTTAAGTGCATACCACATAATATATACAAATTGGACAGGCACATATTATTTCTTCGACCCACTTGTAACATGACAATAGAGGAATGCGTTTTTCTCTCATATTAATAATGCATAATAGATATCCAACGCATACCGTAGCTATTTATTTACACGGGTAATACATTTACAAAAAAATTAAGCATAAAAATATCTTATCTAATCTAAATCTATACAAATAAATAAAATTGAAGTGTCTGTTTGTAATGTCAAAATAACAGATATAAACGTATAAAGCGTACAAACGGTATTTATAAAAAAAAACAATTTAAAAATTTTTGTCTGTTTGTTCCGGCTAATCTCCGAAACGGCTGGATCGATTTTGACGGGACTTTCACTAACAGATAGCTGATTTTATAAGGAGTAACTTAGGCTACTTTTATTTCAGAAAAATAATTAGAGTTCCGCGCAAAAAAATTAAAACCTATGAAATCCAATCGTAATAAATTTCACGCGGGCGAAGTCGCGGGGAACAGCTAGTAACAAATAAATTCATAAAAAAGTGACAGATGATATTAAGATGTGACATTCCTTAGTCCACTCAAAAGGTTAAAATTTATAAAATTTTAATAAAAAGTTTTTTTTTATAGGATAAGGGTGACAAACGAGCACAGATTCCACCTGATGGTAAGTGGTTACTGTGGCCCATAGACATCTACATCTATCCTCGATTACGAATTAAAATGCAGATGCGTTGTCACCCATGAGGACTAAGATGAAATGCCTCGTTTCCAGTAAAAAGGGTATCCGGTTCTCTACACTTACCACACGAAACACAGCAGCATTAAGCACTATTT
The DNA here is from genome assembly GCA_029286625.1 of Parnassius orleans. Classification (NCBI taxonomy): domain Eukaryota; kingdom Metazoa; phylum Arthropoda; class Insecta; order Lepidoptera; family Papilionidae; genus Parnassius; species Parnassius orleans. Next base: position 1,336,558 of record JAGSMP010000126.1, read on the forward strand.
TACGCTGGTATTCTGTGAGAGCGTGGTCCTTCCCCGGTCGAGCCGACCCATTCGTGCTACAACTATACTACTAATATAGCTACAACATGGTTCTCCCACGTATAAAAGTCGACTTCAAATAACTATACACATCTAAAACGTAGTGATTATATACTCTTTGTACACACAACGTCTTGACATCGACTTCAGAATGTGAAATTATTCTATTCTTTTTAATTCTTTGAAGTAGGCATTTACTTTTTATTAAAAGTATTTTTTTTTCAGTAGATCAGTTGTAATGGTTTGCTCGATATTTACTGTATTTAATTTTTCTTGAGATATTATACGTAATGCAAATATTGTGTGTTAAGATTCAATTGCCAAAATATCGACCATTGAGCAATGTTAATAAATACATATAAAACAAAGTTATCAAATACGGAAAACAAACATGCAAATTCATGCAGCATGCACCACCACCCAATAAAAATTAAAATTGGGATAAATAAATAAGGAACAAGTCCTTAGCTTTCTATCCTTGATAGTAGATAACCCCGTTCTTACCGGTATACACTGGTACTTCTATTTCCGGAACTAGCGTAGTCGTCGCTTCAGTAGCCGGTTCCCTTGGCGTTATCAACACCGTCTCGTGTCGGTCTATCAGATACGGGTTTTCGGACTTGTCGCCTTCAGGTCTGTACGCCTTCACTACGACGGACCATGATGCAGGCTTTCCAAAGCCATTGTACGCTTGACACGCGTAGTCTCCCAAAGTGTCAAGATCAAGACTTCGTATCTGGAGTACATTTCCTCGGGCCTCGTAAAGGGAACTGCTGTAGGGTACCATGGGGCCGTACAGTCCACGGTGCCAGAAGATTGATGGTTGCGGGAAACCATAGGCCATGCAGCGGAGGTTCAGTGCGTGGTTCAACTCGCCCATGACCACAGCGTCCGGTTCACCGGCGATGCCCGCAGGGCCATTAACGGGATCTGCCCACCCCAATTGTTAGCGTCTACTCTACGTGGGTTTATGGGTGCTCTCATGTGATGACATTGTGAAAATGAATATTAGGAGTATTTTATCATTTTTGCAGTGGAAATATTCAAGTTTTGGATAGCTGATATTATTTATAAACACCATGTCAAATATTAATTTGTAAAACAGTTGTAAACAGTAAGAAATATTCCAGAAGTTGTGATTTTTAATTCATTCAACAACTAGAAAAGATTTAGTTTACAAAATCCAAACTTTTTAAATATTTAAAAAAATATCTTGAGCATTAAACTTAAGTTCCAAAAGAAGATAACAAATGTTGTCTATAAAAAAAACTAAAACAACTATATTTACAAAATGATTCTATTAAAATTTCCGCTGCCAAAAATCTTGAATTAATCATGACCACTGTGGCGAGCGAACCACAAACCCCAATGTTATTATTAATTAGACCATAAATGTTTACTCAATAAACCTAAATCTGTTTTGGAAAAACTTTATCTATTTTTACTTTATAATTTTTTTAAATATCATATTAAATATGGTCAATGTGCATATGGTTGGACCCACTTGGAAACATTATCAACGCGTTACTCAGTTCCCACACTTCTCAGAACACTATCGGCGGGGGTTACACAAACTTCCCGTGCTACTTATCGGAAGACCATTCATGCATCCAAGGTATAGCATGTTGCCAAACACAACGCAGTTAAACTCCAAAAAACACTTGAACCCAAATAAAAATTAATTTCTAAAATACCGAGTTATTCTCGACATAAATTATTTCAAAAATTGTTCCTTTTTAAATATTTTTGTTTTTATTATTTAGGGTTCCGCTGTCATTTAATAAACTCCTAAAATTTCGTTTTGTCCTTCTGCCTGTTTTATAAGCAATTAAATAAAACTTTAGGGAGTATATTAAATGTAAAAATAATTGAACTAATGGGTTCATTATAATCTTAATGTACTTGTCTAACATGTAAAAATATTTTTTTAGATTTTGAAACCGTGCTCACTGGAATATTATAAAATATGACTTAAATTTTAATTTACAGAATAGCAGCTTCAATTGCACTACGAATTTCTAAAAAACGAAAATTAAAACTTAAAAATCCGAAAAGTAGTTTTTTAGTACTGAATTACTTTCCATAGAAAGTACAACGAACATTGTAGAATATAGACTTTAAAAAATATTACATATAATCTGCTCTGCGGAACCCTATTTTAAGCATGCTTATATGCACTTGGCCAGTTTGTTCTGTTTCATTTTGAAATCTGTAAAACTGAATTGGCACTAAATCTTGCTTTTAAAAAAGTTATCCCATGCAAAGAATTTCCCATGTATCGTATATTAGGCGTTAGATACATAAATTGCATCTAGGCAAACAGTCAGACCTGGAACAATTACTCGTAGGTCATAAAATAGTTGCGTGTGGGACTTAAACCCGCGACCTTAGCTAATCGCTTGTCCATTGCGCTACCGAGCAATTTACGATCACTATACGGAGTAAAAATTAGGATCTTATTATATGCGTACACTAACAGAAAGTTTGTGCTTATCCCGTTTTAACGAATCTAATATTATAAAATAATAGTATAACGAATTATACAGTATAATTAACAAAACTCAAATATTTATTTATAAAATATATATTACAATTTTATAGACGTGGCAAGTCCAAAACAGATTCGAGTTATGAAAAAAAAAAGAAAAAATGCAACCTTCATACGCGTAAACAACAGCTAGAAGACACAGCGCTACTGAGATACACTGATTCATCGTTTTTGGTCTACTTTTGCTGACACACTTGTTGATCATATGAGATATATGTCCCGACTGAATATTGAATAATCGTTATGCTTTGATAGCGAATGGGGTATCCATGCATGCTAATGTGTATGGACTGTCAGGAGGAAGTATATTGTGTATTTTCTAAACAATTTTTTTTAAATTTTTGTCACAATATTTCGTTTGTTAATTCCACGTTCCCATCACCAGCCCGTAAAAGTCTTTATCGTCGAGCTTGGCCGGCGGCGGCTTGACGATCGCGGTACCAGATGTTTCGGACATTTGGGACTTGACCTTTAATTATTTCTAAGAGTCATTATTGTTTTTATTTGTATAATGACCTCCAGACCGAATTTCGGTTACGGCGGACAGTCTCAATGGAGACAAACGATATGCGTAGAACAGGATTATAGTGCCCAAGTGTATCCGCAAGTATAGGTGCACTCTCTATTCCTTCACTCTCAGCCTCATGAGAAGGCAAGCCGGGTAGAGATCACACTTCACTTAGTGCTGACGGGGATTGAATTCAGGTTAATAAAATATGTCTTTAAAACTCAAGATTAATGGACTCCCTAAGCAAGAGGGGTGTTTGCCTTCAAATGAAGCTTAGATAAACGATTGTTGACTGCAAAAGATTGCGCCGTGTCATAATGTATTATAGCAGTGTTTATTTTTACCCATTATTATTCTCGTCCTATGCTATGTTATGTGCACAAATTTGTTATACAATTTGGGACCGAAAAACCTATTGGTATAAGATAACGCACTTAATTCCATTGGGCCGGGGTATAAGTTGATATAGGGAATGGCAAGGAAATTGGTATAAGATGTGGTCCACCAAATGTAATGTGTACGTTTAAAATCAAAACTTGCACGTCCTAATTCAGACTAGCGATGTTAGCCAAGATGACTCTTTACGATCGTCAACGTTATAGAAAACTATAAAATAAATAAAAATGACATATCTGAACATTAAGTCACGTGACGTAGCGTCGATTCATTTTTATAGTTTTCTCTAGCATTAACGATCGTCAGAATGTCATCTTGGCTAACCCCGCAGTGCTAGTAAACCACTGCGACTAGCTGATGTCAGCTATTGTCATCAAACCGCCATCAAAGTTCAGATAAATTACGAGTATCATAGTCGCCATACTTGGTACGTACAGATAAGCGAGACAGTACCGGACGCCTTACAACTCATATCCTGCTTTCGTCACAGGTATTTGCAAATCACATATGATATGAAAATTTCCGAGAATCTGTTATACCGCCGTATTATGCAAAAAATAAACCCACAAAAACGAGATGTTCTAATATTTATCTTTCTTCACACCTAAGGGATGAAATGGGTCAATTGGTTTCATTATATCGCCCTACCGAGGCTTTAAAACCTAGTTACAGTAGCTCATAGTGGAAACTCATTACGTTTTATTATTAAAGTTTTTTTTTAGTTGCCGGCGGGAAAAGATATAATTTAATGGTTCGATTAGTAATTAACTATTATCGCAGAGGTTGAGAGGGCAAAGCCGTATAAACTGTTTACAAATAGCACGTTAGATGAATGTGCACAAACAGTTAAGTCGCGGACACAACGTTTGCTATACGAGTTAACTAATAATTATGTTGATTATGCGATCTTCGTCCATTACGAAAATAGCGACATCTACCGGTTATTGCTAAAAGTTTTCAGTTGAATAGAAAATATTGTAAAGCCGTAAGACGCGAAAAAGGTTATACTCTCTTGTTGTGTCCAAAATACCTCTAACGTGATAATAAATGCATAGGGCACACTGAAAGTTCTGCGCACCTGCCCTTATAAATGTTTGAATTACGAATGTTATATTTTTTTAAACATAAGACACTCATTTATTTTGATTATAATATTTTTGGCGGGAAGCCGCGTGTCAATTGTTTTTATCACAAGCTAGCTTCAAAGATATCTGGTACTGCGCGTACCAACCAATCCGCCTGCCAAGCTTAACTGGCTAATACTCCCTACAAATTACAAATACTGCTGGAGAAGAAGGATACGGAAATAATCGTAATGATCTTTGACGGATCGCATACTATATTTTAGATGTTCGCGTGTTCAAGTGGTATGAATACCAGGTCCTGGGATCGACTCCTATGGAAAACCATAATCCGTTACATGAAAAAGAAGATTAATACTTAGTATCTTGTTTTTTATTTCCGCGTACTAGCAATGAAGTAATTTAAATAAAGAAAACGTCGATGTTTCATTACATTCTCATTGGCTGTAATTTATTTAAAAATGTATCCACCTATACAAACCTATATAAAAATATGTCAACAGACAACAAAACAATTATTCTGCAGTCCACCAATCGACAGTTCGTTATCTCCTCAAAAGTGTGTCAACAAATGTCCGTATAATTTGGCCAAATCCAGATAAGGGCATAGTGTTCAATTACAAACAAATAAATCGCTAGTGACGCTGTGTATTCTTGCCAAGGTTAACTGACAAAGAGAAGTTTTAAGAAGGATGCAGAAGAGAATGCTGTCAGTTATAGAAAGAGAGGTGTTAATCTACTTCTACACAATCTAAACTACGTGTTATTAAATTAAACCAAAATACCTTCATTTCAATGTGAATAGCACGTCATCGATAAATGTACCTACTTTTTGTGTACTTTAATTTCAGTAAGTTCATCAAAATAAATTGATTTGAAAGTAACTTAATCATGGCTGTTACCACCAAACACAAGACTTAACGACACCTTAAAATTGAGTAGCGTTTGAGTACTTGGCCATAATTCTGTTTGTTTTGGTGTTAAAATGTCAATAAGATAAAGGAACATCTTTTTTCTTCCTATGACATGCCGTAAGAGTCCATTGCTGTATATGGGCTCCTCTCAATATAAGAAGGGAAAGTCTCTTACAAGTTAATTTTATTTAGCCTTGTGTGTGGTTGAGCTATTTTTGCAATTTGTTGTGACAAGCAAGCTTAAATTTGGTATAAACATTTAATATTAATTGAATTTAAAAAAAGGAGGTTATCGATTCAATTGTATATTGTTATGTACATATTATTATGTAATATGATAACTCGGAGGCATTAGCACCATATAAATTAGATCCGATAATAATTACAGTCGGTCTAAATTTTATAAATTGTTTAATCATTAACTAAATACATTAATCGACGACGTACTAATAACACCAATTCACCAATTCCCAACTGTTACAAGAACTAGGAGCATGCAGGCAGACGTACCATTGACGAGAAGCCGTATCTCCTGGCGCGCGGTGCCGAGCCCGTTGTCCGCGATGCAGATGTAGACGCCGGAGTCGTTCCGGTACAGCGACACGATCTCCAGCGCGCCGTCCGACAGCAGCCGGTAGCGGTCCACCGCACCGTCGATCTATTTGGGATGTATCATGAAATTGATATTGATTTTCCTTTTCATTGGTCAGTGCCATCAGTTTTATTACCGAGTGTGCGGATAACGAATGTGAAATTTTTCAAAAATATCGAATCCGGTAACTATCGTGTTTAGGGTATGTGTGTCAATCCTACTATGTAATTTTTTAATTTTTTTATAGGATAAGGGTAACAAAGGAGCACACAGTCTGACAGTCCACCTGATGGTAAGTGGTTGCTGTGGCCCATAGACATCTATATCTATCTTCGATTACGAATCAAAATGCAGATGCGTTGTCACCCGTGAGGACTGAGATGGAATGCCTCGTTTCCAGTAAAAGGATGTACGGTTCTCTACACTCACCATACGAAACACACCAGCATTAAGCTGCTATTTTACGCTGGTATTCTGTGAGTGCGTGTTCCTTCCCCGGTCGAGCCGAACCATTCGTGCCACAACTTTACTACTAATAGTTGCAGCATGGCTCTACCACGTATAAATATATAGTACCTATCCTAGTTAGTGGCCCGAATAATTTCTGAAAAATATATTATGTACTATAGTAGTATGTATAAAACCGACTATGGCGTAAGGCTGTTATTAAATACCCAAAGCAGTAAAAAATCCTATATATTTTAAATATTTTATATTTTTTCTACATTAACAACATTTTTATAGGTAAAAAATACTACATTTGATTAAAAAACATTGGCAACACCAATCGTGATATACCTTAGCACAAATCTATTAAAAATGACGTTATTAACAGAATTACAACAATATTACCTAATGATATAAGAACTGTTATAGTATTCTTCAAAACAAGCCTGTTTCAGAAACATGATGTTCGGTTTTTAATATTGTTAGGCGATTTGAGATACCATGTATTCGTCAAACGTCATCTGAATTAAAAATAACGTTATGACAATGCGGAAATTTAAGACATCAGAAATAACGGAGACAGAAGAAATAATTAATCAATGGATCGTCAATAGACAATCAATAAAACATATCAGAAAATGTTCTTAAGCACTGAAGGTCATAAGATATATATATACTGCAATCGCTAACGGTAGATTGGCTTAATTGCTAAGCACGGCGATAAGGCGATCCTCCACATAACGGAAGAGGCTCATGTTCAACCTTGGACTTTTACGGGCCGGTGATGAAGAAGACTAATAAAAGCAATGAATAATAAAAACTTATGTTGGTGCTTAACTGATGTAAATACAATACAAGTGATCAGCGTAAAGTGATAAAAATGAAATGTAAATTGTTATACGAACCGTTATCTCACCGTGCCGCCAGGTGATCTTGGGCGGTGGGTTGCCGTGGAAGAGGCAGCGAAGTGTCGCCTTGCCACCTTCTTCAGCAGTCACCTCTGGTTCAGTATCCGTATTCGCCTGTGGTGCTTGCGGTAATTCTATTAGCAAAGAATAAAGGCTTTAGTTTTTTAAATATTAATCGCCCGAAACTAAATTTCTTCCCTCATTAGCCAACATATTGTAACTGTTTGATTCATAATTTTGTACAAAATACAGTAATTGTTCTAAGGCATAACATATATTATAGTGCAGGAGACTCAAGATGACCGAGCTCTTCGCGAAGTTGCACGAGTGTGTAGTCACGTTCTTCGGACTGCGATCGACTTCGACGAGCACTTCGTCGAAGTTACTTCGCGAGTAGTGTAGAGGAGGCATTCGACTTCCGATAGCTGTCAGTTTTTTGCGCTCGAGTCAAAAAACTTCGCAAGGTGTCACGAAGTTAAACGAAGCGGCTCACTACACTACTCGGCGTACGTCAATTAGCTAGGCATGTCGATTCACTTAAAAAATATCGATTTTTTGTTGTGTAAAAAACACGTACGTAATTATAATACGCAAGCGAACACACTGTTAAACGTTCATGTTATTAGGGTGCGGGCGACTCAAAGCGACTGAGCTCTTCACGAAGTTGCACGAGTGTATAGTCACGTTTACTTTGACGAGCATTTCATCGAGGTAACTTCGCGAGTATTGTAGAGGAGGCACTACAGTCTATCGAAGGGAATCTGCATTTAGTGCAAGAATATGAACCAGGTGCTAGGGCTCCTAACTATGTTCGCTGTCAAGCAGCACCACGTGCCCTTCTGTGTTTCGATCTGAAGGGTATGAAGAGAATCAGTATAATTAAAGGCTGAGGCATTCCATCTTAGTCCTCCGTGCATCTGTAGTCTTTTTTACTTGAAGTTGGTTGCTGGTGTCCATGGACTGCAGTGGCCACTAACCATCAGGTAGACTAGTTTCTTTTGTCACTTCAGTTTTATAAAAATAAAATGGCCTTCAATGTTGACCAATTCAGTCGCTTAGCAACAAGCAAGAGTACAGGCAATTTTTTTAAGGAAAGTTTATGGCTTAGTGTATTTTTTTTTATAGGATAGGGTGACAAACGAGCACACAGTCCACCTGATGCTAAGTGGCTGCTGTGACCCATAGACATCTACATCTATCCTCAATAAAGAATCAAAATGAAGATGCGTTGTCACCCGTGAGGACTAAGATGGAATGCCTCTTTTCCAGTAAAAAGGGTCTCCGGTTCTCTACACTCACCATACGAAACACTGCAATGTTAAGCTGCTATTTTACGCTGGTATTCTGTGAGAGCGTGGTCCTTACCCGGTCGAGCCGACCCACTCGTGCTACAACTATACTACTAATATAGCTGTAGCAAAATTCAAATAGTGTATGGTAATGCAAAAACAATTTTAGTTTATTCAAGTAAAATTGTTTTTGCATTACTATCTTAAATTTAGTGTCACTTGTACCATCTTAAATTCAAGATGGCACTTAGGCGGTGTACTCACCGGGCACGTAGGCGGTGGTCCTTGGCGCGGGGCTGGTGGCAGCGGTGGCAGTGGCGGTGGCGGGCTCGAGGCACAGCTGGCTGCAGCCGCGCTCGCAGCACTTGCCCGCGCCGCGGCAGTCCGCGTCGTCGTTGCACTCGCGCCGGCACGAGCCCTCCACCGGCCGCAGCTCCTCCACCGACGGGCAGCTGCCAGTCTTGTTCACTGCGGACCGATATCAACGTCAATCCACTGCTGGATAGAGGAGAACAGACTGATCGTAAAGTTATAGCCCACAACTGGACACAGGTGTCATTTCATTCCTGATAGGGTTATTGAGCATTACCGTGAAATGGCGGTGTAAGAATATCCACTACCCTCTATCGTTCAGTGGGTGTCGTAGAGGTAACAGGGAAGCTGAAACAGTGTGACGGCTCATAATTATTATTAATAAATAATAATTAAATTCAATATAAAGACATTTAAAAATGTCATAGAAATTATATTTTAAACAATTAAAATGCATTAATAAGCATTAAGTTCAAATATATTCATTTCGAATATTGAATATTATTGTATAGTAAACGCATAATATTGTCTTTAAAAATCTCTAAATTTATTAAAACTCTGCTTAAAATATTCAAAATGTATTAAATAATACAAGTACAAGTCGATTATATTGCAACAATAAAGACATTTGTAATATAATTGAAAAAATCAAGTTAATGAAGGTGTTCTTGTATTACTCAAAAAAATTACTTTCATGAGGGGGGAGTTCTTGTATTACTGGAGTGTGTTCATGTAATGATTGCTTATATGAAGGGCGTTGACAGGAGACATACCCATGGGTGTACATATGTATATATGAGGTGGTCGGCTGACCGACTGCTACTAGTACTGTTGCACAATGACTAGTCCTATATTAGGGACTTATGATAGTAAGGTCTATGATACAAAAGCATTAATATAGAAGGTCTCTATGATGCGTAAGCATTATGATAGCAGAGTTATGACTTGAAGACCCATATGTATAAGACATATAATAGTAGGGTCTATGAAATAAAGCAAATATGTGGAAGGTCTCAAATATGTAAAAGCATTATATTGGAAGAAATGGGACTTGAAAAGGATTATTATAGTGGCGTGTAGATTGCTTCACAGCGTCCGAGACCAAGGTAAACTTGGACTCGCTAACCTATGTGTCCTAGACATATCATCTTAGTGCCGGTGGTAAGCGGGTTTGTTGTAGCAATACGACTTGCCCGTGGACATCGCACACCCCTACCGTTTGTGGGGGCTATCTTTCGGATTAAGGTAAGTGTGTTTGGTAGTACTTTTAAGTGCAGCAAGCATACTCAACTCCATGTCTTAGTGCAATAGCGTTATGATACGTGGAGTTTTGGCTACTGACGTCTTAGTAACGTGCTACTATGATACGTTGGTGGTATTTTTAGTTAACAACAGTATCAATTTTGTTACCAAAGTCGATAAGGATCATGTGGATGTGTTGTGAGGGGGCGCCATCCGTATGATAGTTGCATTGATGCTATACTTGCGGTATTGCGTCTTGTGATGGATCTGCGGGTGTGCTGCGCCTGATTCGACGCATCTTGTGGTTCTGGTCGATGGAGGTATGCGGGTGGTGATGTCTGCTGGGATTGTATGGGGGACCTTGGGATGGTGTAAGCCCGACGATAGTCGTATTGATGCTTGTTGCGTTCTGCAGCATTGCGTCTCTGTGATGGTTGGGGCTCGGAACCGGTTTAAAAGAGCGGTTAATTTCGATTAATTACCGGTAAATATATCGCTCCTTCAATTACCGGTTAAACAAATAACCGGTTTTAACTAACCTAAACGGTAAAGGTTACCGTTGCTTACCGTTTTGATACCCAAATTAACCGTTAATTCCGTAAACGTAAAGTAATTATGAATGGGATAAAGTGATTCTGTTGGAGGTGCTTATGCCGTGTCGTCGCTGCCATACTTATGGTCAATTATCTGCCTTTAAGTGACACGTTCTTTCACTCGCTACCAGAGTGTCTAGTGGGGTTGGCATTAACGAAAAACGTTAAAGTATTAGAGAAGTATTCGCGCAAAAGAGCCCGTAGAAGGCAGTTATTGTTTTGGTTTATTTGTTAAACTGGACTTGTCTCATACGAAGAAAATAATTCGTTTTGTGTATCGGTTTTTTTTATGATGTAAATAGAATTTGTTCCATGTTTACGTTTTAACAGTGAGCCACGCGGCAGCTTGATGTCACGGATGGGCCGGTCCGAACCAGGTACCACGCCTCGCAGAATACCATGAATGGTAGCGGATCATACAAAAAAAACTACCTAGGAGGTACCAACACCCTGGTGACGGAGAATCGCTGAGCATCCACGCCAAGCTGCCCTACTCTTCCTGAGCGTGGGTGCCTCCTTCGTGCCCCGCGTATGCAGGGGACGAGAGGAGAAACCGACCTTTCTTTTAACCGAGACTCAGGTGTCCTTAAGTGTCGCTTAAAGGCTGATACTTCATATCTCATAGACCTACCCGGGGTACAAATTGGAACACTCCTCTGGAGTTTGCGTATGCGTCAGAAGACATCTGTTTTCAACTCCTCGGCAGTCTTGAAGGTACAGACCTGTCCATCCTATGGCTGCGCGTAGACGGCGACGACTATCCCCGTGTCTACAGGTGCCTCTATAGGTCCCATAGCGGTAATGCCGAAACAGACCGACTCATTGAACACGTCCAAATGGCTACAGATTCTTTGCTACAGCGAGATCGTTATCCCAGCAATTTTAACGCCCACCACGTCGAATGGCTCGGTTCATTTAACCGATCATGCGGGAGATCTGTTTATGATTTTGCCTTGGCATATGGTTTTACACAGCTGGTTACTTTGCCTACTCGGACCAGATGTGGAGGATTATCACCTTCCTATTGGACCTTCTGCTGACCTCTCAACCGGATGGATATCAGGTTTCTGAAGACGCCCTCTTGACTCCTAGGACCATTGTCTTGTCCGGGTGTGGTGCCACTCACGCTCCCTTGCAGTGTGCGTTCTGCAGACTGCCGCCGTGTTTACGGCATTACAGGTCGGCGGATTGGGACGGAATGCGGTCTTCTTTGCATCCTACCGTTGGGTGCGGGTTTCGCCTCCCAGGGTTGGTGCTGATTCTGTTGCTGATGTGGTACTTCAGGATATGGAACTTTTATTCCAACTTCTGGTGCCCATCGGAGGCAGATCTCAGTAAAATAGCATCACAATATACCGGGCATAGACTGACGCATCAACATCTCAGGATGTATAGCGCTCTTAAAAATATAATTCCGCCTCCAGGTCCTTCAAAATAGTCATTGCCAAGGCAGGTCAGAGCACATCGGGAATGGCGAGAAGCTAGTTCAACCTTCCTTCGAGAACCCGTGCATTCTGGTCTCTTGCCAAGGCTGTCTAACGGAACTCTGTCAGCCATCTCTTCCATCTCAGCACAGAGAGGGACTCCACTGGCCCATGCCGCAAGGAGATAGCCGATCTGTTAATCTTCCTCTCGACTCGAACTCGACTCTCGATGACGGGGACACACCGCCAACCATCCCGCGGTGTGATTGCTCTATGCCGGATGTGCGGTTTACAGCGCACGGTTCGCAAAGCAATCCTCTCCTGAACCTCAACAAGACAGTGGGACTTATAGGTCCTACCCATTGTGCTGCTGAACACGTGTCAGGTTTGGCACCGGTTTTAACGCGTCTTTTCGGTACTCCTACTCCTAGGTGTAGTTTCGAATTCATGGAAGACAGCTTTGGTCCACAATCCCTTAAAAAGCCGTCCTCCTCTTCTTCTCAAAAATAATGGAATCTATTGTAAACGGTTTTGTCGGGGTCGATCAGCTGGTGATCTTCTGGTTTACCTAACTCATAGATGGGCGTAGGTAGTAGAGTCTAGGAAAGCATTGGCCGTTAGTTTGGACATGCGAAGGCCTTCGATCGGTTCTGGCACAAAGTGCTTCTTTCGAAGCTCTATTCCTAGGGCTTCCGAGAGTGATGCAATTGGATCAACAGTTTCCTTGCTGATCAGACATCAAGGTTGTAGTAGACGGTGTATGCTCTGATTATAAGCCTATTAAGGCTGATGTTCCACAAGGCTGCGTGCTATCATCGACGCTATTTCTTCTGCATATAAATGATATGTTGCAAACTGGTAACTTTCATTGCTATGTGGACGACAGCACTGGTGATGCTTTATATAAAGCCGTGCCAATATTTCTCAGAAAACGTTGCCGAGTACCAGAACAAACTTATGTCTGAAGTCGAGTCTGCGCGTTTATCGCTAAAAAGAACCCCTTTGTCGTACCTTCACAGTTTCTTCAGAGTCAAGGCACTCCTTTGCTGCCTTAGCTAGGCATCGGAATCGTCGGCGACATATTGAATAGTGTGCAGTTTCGTGGTCACTTGGAAGGGAAGGCAAATTAGCCTCTAAAAAGCTTAACGTGCTCAGCAGAGCGGGGCAGTATTTCATGTCGGCACATCGCTTACAACTTTACAAAGTGCAAATTCGACTTCACATGGAATACTGTTCTCATCAAACCTGGGCCCCAGTGCCAACTCCTTCCATTTGACCGCATCCAGCGCAGGCGGTTCAAATCGTTGACGTCGGTTCTTTCTGATCGCGTCGATTCACTGGTACTGCGTAGGGATGTTGCATCCCTTCACATTTCTATCACATCTACCACAGGGGTACTCTGAGGTTTGGATAATTCCAGCCGCCATATTTCACGAACGCATCGTCAAAATTCACAATACCATCCTTTCCATCTGGATGTGGCGGTCCCCACTCTCTACGTTTTACTAGGGTTTTCTTCCTTTTTATAGGATAGGGTGACAAACAAGCACACAGTCCACCTGATGGTAAGTGGTTGCTGTGACCCTTAGATATCTACACTCCTCGTTTGCGAATCAAAATGCAGATACGTTGTCACCCGTGAGGACTAAGATGGAATGCCTCTCTTCCAGTAAAAGGGTCTCCGGTTCTCTAAACTCACCATACGAAACACAGCAATGTTAAGCTGCTATTTTACGCTAATATTCTGTGAGAGCGTGGTCCTTCTTCGGTCGAGCCAGCCCATTCGTGCTACAACTATACTACTAATATAGCTGTGCAGCTCTACCACGTATAAAACAATAATTCCTTAAATAATTCCTTGCTCAACTTCTCTGTGGAATTGTTTACCATCGGCGATTTTCGGACCGATACGACTTAGGGACCTTCAAGAAAAGCCTCCTTCTAAAGGCCGGCAACGCACCTTTCATAATGTATTTGGTAAAATCTGTTGTTTTGACATTACAAACAGATACTTCAATTTTATTATTTAAATAGATTTAATTCCATATTGGTTCGCGTGGTATATTTTCTTTGATATTGGTAGTGAAGGTTGTAAAAATTCAAAAGCGATCACTATATTATTTTGATCTTGAGGCGTGGGAAACTTGGTTGCACACTTTTAATCATTCTCTTTATAATTCAATACAAGATCGTAAATATCAGTGTGATTTATACTGTTGAGTATCTAGTTCATTGGGAGTTATTAATAATTACTGTTAGTAAATGTGGGAATTTTCAGTATATGTGTTCGTGACAGTCGACAGCAAAATATAGCCGATTTGTAATAATGATTTGTTACATTCAAATTATTATCTTTATTGACTTCAGTATCAGTAAAGTCAATTTCGTCTATGTCATTACCTTCTATGTTTAAAAACTAATATTTTAGTAGCATCTTGTACATACCATATTAAATATCTTCAGTTCCTCATTAAAGAGATGTGAAAATGGTAATTTATTTTATTAATATATAATAACAAATTTTTATCGTGTAAAGATACGACTTCTAATTAAACTTTATTTACCCCAGAAGTGGTAATTATTAGTTTTGCAAAGATGAGATAGAGGTTGGTTCTAATCACGAGCTTCTAAATCTAAAAATCTGGTGATCTGCCTCACTTCAGTCCTAAAAGAACAAATACTGTAAATATAATTTCATCAACTTTAAAAATCGTGTTTTCTGTTAAGAAAGTTCATCATTTATTGCGATATATTACTAAAACTAAAGGCATTGAATTAAAGATGCAAAGCGTAATTAGTAGAAAACTTTCTATATAATTAAAGTCAATATAAATATATAAGGTCAAATTAAACATGATATCGAAACTTAATTTTAAAGTGAGATAACGCAATTAATTGAAACAAAACTTATCTCTGTTATTTATAATACGGTAATTGCTGAAAGATGAAAATATGAGGGATGTCGTTATAAGGAAGTCGCGTTGATGCAATGAATATATCGTACGTGCGTCTAAAACTTCGTGAATTCAACAGAGCGCAGCCGTACAAAGTTGAATACAAGCGGTAAGGGAGAGGGTGGGGACACAAAGCTTTGTTTTAACCGGTTAATTGTTACTACCTAAACTAATTTTGTAAAACCGGTATTCCATAAAAACCGGTTTATAGGAATACCGGTTTAAATTTAAACCGGTTTGTCATGACCGAAACCGGTTTGAATTTAAACCGGTTTGAGCCCGATGGTTGTTTGGCGGGTCGCTATTCTCAATGGCGCTCTCTACATCTTGGTATTGAATCACAACCTAAGTAGCTTTGCCCAAGTCGGGTCCCTTCATTACGGGGCTGCAGACTGTCTGACCTCCATGAAGTTTTATATAACAACATAATAATATATCTCTATAAATTACCCACTTTTGAATGATTGAAGGCAACTTGTTGGTGGGTGAGACAAACATGATCGAAAAATGCATATACTCAACGTCAGTGACACAAACCCTTTCTGGCGAATTATTACTATTATCTTATAACTGCCTATTGGCTACATCTGCCATTGTATTGGTTGGTGGAGCATATGTGTCGACCTCATGCGGGTGGTAGCTGGAGGGAGAAACTGAGGAGGCTCTCAAGATTGCGGCCGAAAGCCGCGCAACGTGGGATCCCATTCCCTTGAGGTGAGCGGTAGACTCATGACACGCTCTGCGGCCAATTGGCCGTGCTGATCATGCAATTGGTGGTGATGCCTTACACTTACATCACGTCTGTAGGAACGGCGGTCTGGCAGGTGGTGGCGCTCACGGAGGGCTTTTTATGGCCAGTGTGCCTATTGTTGCCTAATCCGTGTGACATACATTCACTGTGGCTGGATTTGATCGTATTCTGTATGGCGTTTACACGCATTGACATGCGCGACTTCGGTCGATGTTTGTGCTTACGCACTACCAAGGGGCCAAGTCCTCTTTTACTGGTACGCCAGTTATTTTGCTGTGGACTACGGTCCAGTTCCCAACTTAACGTCCCCTTCGGGGGGAGCGCGTTGGTTGGTTGGCGCTCACCGCACACGGCGTGTGTGGAGCCGTGTGCCTCCCCACATTTTTTAAATGTGGGAGAGCGAAACCCTTGTATCTGGTATTTGATATAATATTGTGAGCCTTTTCCAAGCGGAAAGGGATTCATTAATAAGGAATTGACTGTTGTGAACAAGTGGAATAGGGACGAATTAATATTTTTAACATTTTTTGAGTCCTGTCTTCGTGAACGGGGTTCTTTAGCTTATAAGACACTACCAATAGCTTTCGACTGCTCTCGTGAATATTTATTCTTCCAAGAGACACCTAAAAGAACTAAGTTACTATATAAACACAACGTAAAGAAGGGTCCTAATTAAGTCGATCACGCCATAAATTTATTAAACGGCCTATATTTAAACCTTTAGAAAGATCAATATATGGTTAATATACTGGTCACGTAAATTTGATATATTTTTATATGTCTTACAGATATAGATTCTAAAGAAATAAAGAAAGAGAAAAGAAGAGAGGGGGGAAATAGGCAGCATCATCTTCCTGATGTCAACTCAAAATTATAAAAACTGCGGTTGCCAACCCGCCCACCTAGCGTAGCAACTATAGAAAGATTCCACCTATGAGTCAATTATGAGAGAAGCCTATGTTCGGGCCTCCCAATCTATGGGAGAGGCCAATGTTAATTCCACCTTACGATGTTTTCCTTCACCGTCGAGCACGTGGTAAACCAGCGCTTTAAATTGCGACTTACCATTGTTCATTGGCGTCAACTGATCATAATTAACTTATAATGATTATACACAAATTCATCTACAATCAAATCAGTAATACGATTATTATATTACAAATCCAGAACAGAGATACAGAAGCCCTGTATGAGAGATCGCCAGCTCCTCATCTTGCGGACTGCATTGCCTGTATATTTTTAGCCCTTCACAAGTCCACTGTTGAACATAGGCCTCCACCAAGTAATGCTACAAAGCACGGTCCTGAGCCATCTCCATCCATCGACTTCCCGCATGTCTTACCTGGTCATCTCTACATCTAGTGGGGGGCCGCCCTACACTTCACCTGCCGGTACGAAGCTGCCACTCAAGAACTTTTTTCCCCATCGGTTATCGATTCTTCGAGCTATATAGCCGGCCTATTGCCAATTGAGCTTACTAATCCGTTGGGCTGTGTCGGTTACTCTAGTTCTATTGCGAATATCCTCATTTCTAAGTTTATCATGCAGAGAAATCTCAAGCATAGGCCCTCTCCATCGTTGAGCGACCTTGAGCTTCCTCATACGGATAGCAGTGAAGGGCCACGTCTCAGATCAGATAAGTCATCACTGGCAACACGCACTGGTTGCAATCCTGTTTTCAGATTTTGAGGTATACCTAACGAGAAGATGTGTCGGTAGTTGTTGGTAATTGTTCGAAGTTGTCGACGAGTATGTTTACCTGGGACAAATAGTCCGACTAGGTAAGTCCAACTTCGACTGAAAGGTCAATCGACGGATCCAACTCAGGTGGGTAGAGTTCGGGAGATTATCTCGTTAGGCCTGTATATTTAAAATATAGTAATTATTTTAAAATAAAGGGGCGTGCATGTAATATTCGGTATGCCCTCGCAGTAATCGGTAAGACATAGTAAGTTTGACTATGTGCTTGTTTGTAAGTTACAACCCTGAATTCTATTAAAAACCTGAAACAGTTTTGGAGATCGAAAGATATTTGTATGTTCTTACTTACCAATGTTACATCCAGCTACGTAGCTAATTTCCTGCAGCACTGGGTCTCGGAATGCGGTCGCTACGCATCTCTCGCCCTCCGCGCACACTTTGTTTGCACACGGGTGATCCAGGCATCTGCATCTGTTTGAAGATGAACATTTTTTGTCATTACATTAATTCTTTTGATTTAAATTTGTACAAAATAGAACTCAATAACGATTATTATTAATCGACTTCAAAAGGAGGAGGTTCCCAATTCGAGTATATATTTTTTGTATGTATGTTACGCGATATCTTTGAAAATTGTAAACCAATTTTAATTATATATTCTTTTTCTTATTAAATAGGTTATACTTTAAGGGTGGTCCCATATAAATTTGTTTAAAAATTCCATCCCTAAAGGTAGAAAATAAATAATTTATGGTATAGCAATATGAAGTCGGTTTTAATTTTTTGTTAAAAATTATAATTACTCTTAAACTACAAAGACGCACTGACAAAGACAACAGCCAGTACTCTTGTCACCAGCGGCGAATACAAGTCGCGGATATCATAGTGCTATAAGTAGGTAAGACACATAACTTTATTGTATTACGCGGGTCTTTACATCTTTAATACATAACAAATTAGAAATAGCATGGTAGCGTCACCTTAGCGAGGTGAGTCCAATAAGCGATATCAAGTTACCTCTCGCAGCCGTCGTCGCCGGTGGTCCTGAGGAGGCCGTAGGTGCACTTGAGGCTCTCGCACTCGGTGCGCAGCGGCGCGCAGTCCACCTCCAGCTGCACGCAGGCGCAGCGCTCGCAGCCGGCCGCCGTGCGCGTGCGCTGCACGCCGTACGCGCAGCGCAGCGCTGCGCAGGCAGCGCTTTCCCGCTCGCACAACGGCTCCACCTCGTTGCTCTCTGCGGACACACCGCTACGTTACTTTTACCGTTTGCGTGGTAGAGACTATATTATGGTTGTAGCACGAATGTGTCGGCTCGACCGGGGTAGGACCACGTGCTCACAGAACACCAGCGTAAAATAGTAGTTTAATGCTGCTGTGTTTCGTATGGTGAGTGTAGAGAACTGGAGACCCATTTTACTGGAAACGAGGCATTCCATCTTAGTCCTCAGGGATGACAACGCATCTGCATTTTGATTCGTAATCGTGGATAAATGTAGATGTCTATGGGCCACAGCATCCACTTACTATCAGTTGGATTGTGTGCTCATTTGTCACACTTACTCTATAAAAAAAAGAAACCTCTGCGACACTTTTACGTCAGAGCCGTTGAGTTCTTCCATTTTGATTCTTAATCGAGAATAGCTGTAGACGTCTAAACTTACCATCAGTTGGACTGTGTGCTCGTCGCGACGTTTTAGGGCTGCGGGTTCGAATCCCGCACGGAAATAAGTGTTTGTATGGCCTACAAATACTTGTTGTGTTACCATACGGGTTGTGATGTGTGTACGTAATTAATGTATGTAAACTACACCTCACGATACCATCACACACTTTCACTTCAGCGGTCCATTTTGCTATGAAACAAACTGTACATTAGTTGTAGCGGCAATTTACATTCAATAAATAAATTCGTAAAGCTCTGTTAAGGGGGAATTCCCTAATTGTGTTTATAAATAGTAGTTTTACGAAAAGAACGAAAAGGAAACGAAAAGGGAAACCGGTAATAAACCAAAAATCCTACCAAAAATATTTTGATCTACCAAAAAATAACATTTTCCACCACTAGGTTATGATTTTGAAGGGCCCAAATCTACAAAAGTAAGTAAGGTAAGTATTTTGCAACCTACTCATGTTTGTATAATAAATTATAAGAGTAGGTAAGTACTATATTATATAAAAATTAATGTCGGCATTTAAATTCTATCATAGTATAGTCGAACACATAATACAAACATGCCACACTTATTCAATATTCTCCTTAATGTATACAAGTCTTTACACACCAAAGAAAAGAGTGCAATTTCACATAAACAATTAACAACAATTTTACGATAAAACAATTTATCGTGCGAACTTTAAATACATTTATAATGAGCTTTTTAATGTAATTAATACTGACCTTCGAACATTGTGTCAAGTCATACTTGAAGGAATATTTGCGAGACAGAGATAGTCAATTGCCGTAAACACGTAAGTAGTGCACTGTGCGAAAGCAAGAAAGAAAGCGTGTAAAAGCGGTGCAGCAGTTCAATGCGCTAGCTGATCACGACGATGATCCTTATGCCGGCTCTACACACGCTGAATAAACCAGCGTCTCTGAACATTTAGTAATTAAAAAACCGAAAGCTGATACCGACGACACCGAGCTTGCGACAGAAATACTGAGTCCGAGGAAAGGCAGCGTGGTAGAGCTGGCGAAGGGAAAGCGATGATATATTGTACCGGCTGTCGGTGGAATCCTGCACAGGTCGGCACACTCCTCGTAGGAAACAAAGTTGTTGAGGTTGCCCTCGCAGCCGTAGTAGATGAAGGAGAGACAGTCGCCATAGCTGGTGCTGTAGTGCCAGCGGCGTGCGGGCTGCCCGCACTCGCTCGAGCCCATCGACAGCGGCTGCAGGCACGCCGGGTCTGCTCCCCCCACACCCCACCACCCCACAATGTTAGTCACCCGGGACAAGCAAGCGGCTCATTGTCGCAGTTGGTGACGAGGAATATTCGATTAGGTAAAATACTTGTTATACACTACTATTGTGAAGTAGATAGTTAGAATAATTTATAGCGTTCTAGTTAATTACTTTAAAATACCGTCCCCTACTTGACCAAGCCAATTAGCAGGAGCAGATTTATGTTTAATCATTTCAATAATTTACCTTTACATGTTTTTTTTTCATTTGTTGCCTAAACAAAACAATAAGAGCGCCATATTTGTTTGGCTTTTAGACACCATTTCAATCCCCTACTGCTAATTGGAACACTTTCAAACGGTAAAGAACGCAATATTTGGTGATCATTGTGTCTTATTTTCTTGGTCTAGTTGAAGATGGAAAATCTATTGAGAGTTGCGGCAATAGGACTGTATAGACGCAGGGTATATTGTTTATATAATAACTATTTAATAATATAAGTAACTTTTAGTTATATTATAAAGTTACTTATATAATAATATAAGTAACTTTAACAGCATCAAGCTGTTAAAGTTACTTGTATTAAGCACAATTATTGAACAACTCTCGATAGAATATGAAATATTATAATAGATCTATATAGAAGTCACAGGTAAACTACTGAAGGTTAAATATAATTAAGATTCAAAATACTAATGATTGATGAAAGAAAGAGGTCAACTTTAAAAAGGTTTCTAAAAATGATGGTAGGCCTAAATGTTGATGTACACACCGGGTCCAGTAGCTCCGCAGATTTCTTCACATTCGTCCACTGTGGAGAAGCGGTTGGGTCCACCGAGGCAGCCACCGTACGCGAATGGCAGACAACGGCCAGACTCCGCGTCCCAATACACCTTCATTATTCCAGTCTCCTGGCATGGACCAGGGTCGAGTCGAGAACCGCACACATCTGTTGAAGTCAATCCAACAATACGTTTTAAGACATAAACTTTTATCAGACTGTCTATCACAATATTATTAAGTCTAAAATGATGTCTGTTATGATTTTATACTCAAAGAAATTTAACAAAGATTATTTTTTGAACAAATAATTTCATGTGTAGTAGGTAAAATTTGATTGCTTTGTAAATTTTTAAGGTTATTAAATGCTAAGCTACAGTTGTGTTGTGTCGTTTATGGTTGGCTTGACCGGGGAACGACCTGCTCTTACACAGTGCTATAGAGTAAAACAGCAGCATAATGGCATTGTGTTTCGTGAACCGGAGAATCTTATTACTTTTAATCAATTTATTTTTAAATATTTATTACTTAACAATAATAATAAATTAATTACTTAATAATAAAATTTTAACAAATTAATTATCGAAATTACCATTCACTACATCTTCATCTATCCACAGTGCATCTTCGTACCAGCACTTTCATCCCCAGTATGCACAGTACCTAGCTCTCGAGCTCGACGAGCTGCAATCCGACTAGTTTGTATACGACGAACCACTTTCATCTTTTTGTCTCCGTTTTGGTTGTAAATTACATAAAATAGTCACGTCACGTTTTCTTAGACCTCTCCGACCTCCCATGTCACATCTTGTCACAGTAAGCGACACCCCCTCCCCCAATTGGTGCGAACGTATTTTATGAACGGCTCCTTATATACATAAAGTTCCTTACCATGGTGGTGTAAGAATATCCACTAACCCATATCATCTTGGGGACAGAGGGAAATAAATCCAGAGACGAGCAGCAGCGTCTTCCTAATAACGACTAAATATAAAACTGTGGTTGCTAACCCGCTTGCCAAGTTATCGCAAATATCCCCCCTATAAGGCAATCATGGGGGAGGCCTATAGAATAGAATAGAATAATTTTTTATTCAATATAGATCACATGTGTAATTCTTATTGAAAGTATTTTTTACTTTAAAGTCATTTTTACGTGACGGAAAAATCTTATGTACAGCAGTGAACTTTAATAGCCTGTAACGGTAACGGTATATAAAGGTCTAGAAGTTGTACTGACCAAGTCCACGGAAAGCTCCGCATTGCCTCTCGCACTCCTCCTCGGTGCGGTAAGAGTTGGGGTATCGGCAGTTCCCGATATCGGCCGCTAGACATGCGCGTCGCGTCGAATCGTAATAGTACACTGTAGACTTGGTACCGCACGGCTCGAAGGACTCTGGAGTGCGGCATTGTTCTTCGACCGGCTGAATTTAATTACAAAAAAAACATGCGTGAGTGTCGTAGAACACTCGGTTGGAACGAAGTTCCTTTCGTAGTATATTATTATTGATAAACGTATTATTTTATATTGATTAAGAAATACAAATAAATTAATTACTAGCGTCTATTAAAATGAAGCGTCATTTAAAATAAAATAATATTTCTTTAATGGCAAGATAAGAAAAAGTGCGAGGGAGATGGATATTATTCCATCTCGCTTCCTTACAGCCGCCAAGGCCGTCTACGCTTCGTCAGAAGGGGTCGTGACGGAAGAATCTTACACTTTTTCTCGCCTAGCCCATCCGCCAAATTCGTACCGTCCGTTAAGGAACTTGGTTCCAATAAGTAGGTATGCATTCAGTAAAACTAATTTAACCACTTAAATCAACTTTAATTCCATTTGCATTTAATTTATTTATTTCAAAATTTTCCCCTTTTTTCCCCACCACTTCCATATACTTTATAGAGTGGGTCTATTGAGAACTTTCTTCCCTAGTGGTCTTACCAGTGAGGTGTACTTGGTAAGAAAATTACCAGTAACCTTACTTTGTAAGACTTTTTGGTAAGACTACTGAAAGATTCCCAGTAGTATTATGTATATACACAGTAGTCTTAGCGGTAAGACTGCGACAGTCTCACTAGTAAGACTACTGTGAATACCACGTTTATTTTAGTTATATTAATCTTACCTTGGTGTACTATAAAGATTTTCTTACGTGGTAGAGCCATGCTGCAGCTATATTAGTAGTATAGTTGTAGCACGAATGGTCGGCTCGACCGGGGAGGGACCACGCTCTCACAGAATACCAGCGTAAAATAGCAGCTTAATGCTGCTGTGTTTCGTTTGGTGAGTGTAGAGAACCGGAGACCCTTTTTATTGGAAACGGGGCATTCCATCTTAGTCCTCACGGGTGACAACGCATCTGCATTTTGATACGAAATCGAGGATAGATGTAGATGTCTATGGGCCACAGCAACCACTTACCATCAGGTGTACTGTGTGCTGGTTTGTCACCCTTATCCTATAAAAAAGTATTGTATTGTTTATTATAGTTATTATATTGTACCCCTACCGTAGTATTTTCTTCTGCATCGCGAAGGCCGTAAACTTATTTTAGATTCCTGACGTTTTAGCTGCTTTACAGCAACCAATGCCATGAGGGGACTGAGGAGTTTGACGATCTGATGTCATAGTTTAAATGGACTACCTTCAGCTTTTGAATATTAATTTGTGATGTGATCTACGCAGAATGAGCTTATGGTAGCTCTTAATCACGTTGGCCAACATTGTGGCGAATGTTGTGGCAAAGATATTAGCCAAGAGTTTGTGATAGCGTCCATACGTCGGAAGGTCGTTCAGTTTGTTTCGGATCAGGCCAATGTGCGGACGAATTTATTAAAATGGATATTGAGGCGCTAACACCTGCTGCGGTTTATTTATTCACAGCATACTGCTACTACGTGAATGTGTATAAGAAAAGGGTTATCAAAAAGAAATTTTATTTCTTGGGTTCCACAAACAATTTTCGGTTTGGTAGAGTTCTATAAAGTGAAAAGTTTCTTCGTTGGTCATTGTTACTGCGACTCTGTAGACACTAGTTACGACGCGTAAATAAATAATTTAAATCAGGTGGTACACACCTCACTCTGGGAGCTCGTAGCAAACTAAACGCGCGCCCAACGTGTGGACGCGGCGGCCATTACTCTACCACAACCCTTTGATCTTTTGTAAAAAACTTGTGGGCCTTCAACCTAATACATACCAAGGTAAGCACAAACACCCGCTCTACATGATGGCCATAGGTACATACATATTGCCCACAACATTCACCACAATGTTGACTAACGTAAAGAGCCGCCTTTACAGTATCTTGAAGTCTTGCACCGATATGCTAGGGTTTGGATTTAATTTTATTAATTATGACCCAATCAGTTGGTAGCACCCAGCCATCCATAACTTATACGTATAGTACCCGTGTACGACAACTATACTGACTCATCTGCTCTCCCACCCCCACACCTCACCATCCCACAATATTAGTCACACATATCAAAATCGATATCGTAAGTGTTTGGCTCTATAGACCGATGTTGACACAAAAATTGCTGGTCGGTGTCAAAGAGAATATAATCTGGTCGGTGTCATCGTGAATCTGACATATCAGCCGTACTGATACGTCACGTCGTCGTAGCATACATTTCGAGCTCGATTACTCGCATAATTATGAAAGGAGGCCTATATAGGATTGCCAACATTTTTTCGGTTGATTATAGTATTTTTCAGAATAAGTTATTAATATACTTCAAAAACATATAGTATTTTATGGAAAGAGTAAAAAATAGACGTTGAATAATAAGAGTAATGAAAGGTGTTGCAAAATAAGAATTGATCCTTCCAACTAAAATATAGTATTTTTATGAACTATACAGGGTTATTTTTCAAAGAGTAGCCAAATTTTAAACTTAAGTTCAAATATATAAATAACGATATACCGTTATTGCAGTTTTTGAAAATACGAGTAAGTAAGGCTTTTACTTTTATTTGAAATTATCCCAAATTGAATGTGATTTATGGGCAACAACGTTTTTGCCTACCAATCGACCCTTACGAATGTTGCGTGCGCAGTAAAATCAGTTAAAATAATGCATTACCACGCATTTTGAATTTAAAAAATAAAAAGGACAGAATGTTTGAGATTTTTTTTATTAATTTTTCTCCACCATTTGCCTATATTACTTATTCTGAACCTTCTCTGCAAAGAATCATGTCCAATCTTGACCTGAAAATTTTCTAACGCGTCTAGTGATGTAAAATATCTTAAAAAAATGAATTTTTTTCGCTTATTTCGTATGGCATAATTGAATTTTCAAATAAAGTCAGGAAAAAAAGTAATGTTACTATGTTTATCATTCTCAATAGACTTTTGGAGACGGAACGTGTTTTACAATGGCACAAAGGCCCAGAAGCCATGCCAAAAATATAAAAAAAATGAATAACATGATGAAAAAATGAATGAATGACAGGCTGTCATTTATTTGACTTTTGCAGTCGTTGGTTTGCTCTTGCTACGTATTGTACTATGCAATTTTGGATCTTCTGATACCCTTATAACTTTTGCATTTTCCACGGACTTCGATACCTTCCCCTTACGATTACTTTGACCTGGGTTATACGGATACCGATTAAGTGCTTTTTGATTGGGATCTAAGACGTCATCGCTCTTGTTGGAAATCGTTATGGAGCCTTCTATGAGAATGCTTTGTATAAACTGTAATACGAGTATATTTGTTAATACGCTTCAGCGTTATCGGCTTGACCAAGCGTGGTGATTAATGCTCATGCCTTCTCTATATGAGAAGAGGCCTTTGCCCAGCAGTGAGACAGTATTATGCTGGTATTAGGTATTATTTACCCATCCTTGTCTATTCATCAGACTTTTAGAGTTCGATGGCTGAAAGCGTCGTCTGTCAAGCCGACTCCTGGAGTCTGGTCCGTTTCGACGACAAATTTTGATCGATAATTCAATGAACTATACCTATATTGCTCTAACTTGCACAAAGTGTAGTATAGAAATCAAGGATGGTCTATCATTACGCTTGTATTCTTTAAAACTCAGCATCGGCGGAATATTACGAGAATATAACTGATGATTGCGACCGCGCGCCGATTTTATAATGATACTACATTGAAGAGGGATTTATTTCCGAGTGATTGTAACTCTCTCAGCAATTAAGAAACAATTTGATTTTAATTATCGTATAGTTTTTGAGGTTATCTGACAGCTGTCCTTATAATCTGACCTGACCTTATAACCTCAAAAAGGCATTTACTTAATAGCATTTTTCCCTGGCCTCTAAATGACAAGATGACAAGTTATTTAGTTATTATAAAGAATAATTGGTTTTATACAATACTAGTTGTAGGTAGACGCGACCTGTAAAACGAATCAAATGACAGGTCAATCAATGTATGGAAAGTGGGCATGATACTTTGGCCGGTTATTGCAAAATAACCCTGTATATTTCTTCAACAGTACATAGTACTGATCCATTCCGACCCAGACCCAAAACACCGAACAATAATATAATATATACAAAATAATATATATAAATAATAGAGTACGTAATGATTTCTTATATTTACGCGAACACTACACATTGAATAAAACTATTTTTACGGATTTTATCGCGTTTAATTTACTATTTTAATTCCCGACGTTTCGGGTGCTTTACAGCACCCATGTGTAAAGCACCCGAAACGTCGGGAATTAAAATAGTAAATTAAACGCGATGAAATCCGTAAAAATAATTTTATTTAATAGAGAACGGTTGGCAACCCTAGGCCTATACGTTACAGTGATGGGATGATAATTAGTTTGCTACAACTTACCGTCTCCTGTGTCGTGATGGAAGCGAAAGTTGTCGTCGTTGGAGTCGTAATACTGCTCGTGGTGGTGCTGTCAGTGATGGGAATGGTGGTTGTTGTGGAGATGGGCTGCTTCCTGCACCGTAACTCGCATTCTTCACGTGTGTCAAACCTTGTTAAATAAGAAGACCGGTAATCAGTTCAGAAAAATATTTGTAAATTTATACTAATTATGTTTTTTTTTAAATTTTAGCAAAACGACAAACGAGGCAATGGCTGCTGCCTATCAAATAATATAACTAGCTAATAAAAGCCACGTATAAAGGTTTATATATAAAGCTTCATATATTTAGAAGAGTTATATTGATAGTACATTCATTGAAGTTGAATGATATATAACTTTCAAATAAATTTGTCGATGCATCTACTATAAGTTAATTGAACTATGCCTATATAACCTTCGCGTAAGTGCAAACGATAAGATGACAAAGTTTTAGCGCAATCTGCTGAATGATATGGTAGCGCACAAAATACGAACAAACAAACATTAAGTTTTACATGTTAGATATTATTTATAGAGTCATGATGCATCTGTATTATGGCTACAGCACGAACGGGACGACTCAACCGGGGAAGGACCACGCTCGTACAGAATGTCAGAGTAAAATATCAGCAATGGCTGCTGTAATTCGTGTGGCGAGTGTAGAGAACCAGAGTCCGAGGTCAGATATTTCATTTTAGGCCTTAGGGTTAACTGACAACGCATCAGTATTTTGACTATAATCGATGATAGATGTAGGTGTCTATAGAAAACAACATTCACGTAACATTAATGCTGAGTTTCTGTATTTAAAAAAACGCCCAGTTTTCCCTTACGAGTTTTTCTTTCTGTACCTATAAGTGAATTGAAAGCCCTATTTAAAAAAATCGCGTCGAATGATTTACCGATAGCTTAAAGTTGTTTTAATTTAAACTGTCTTAATTTGCTGACTGGATAGCTCGTAGGTGTGGCAACTAAGGCATATTCACCTTATGAGCCAATATGTTCAGGTGTGGCCTTTGATTGGGTGTAATGAATGATGAAATGAAATAAAGTGAAGAAATTCCATAAATGCCTAGTAGGCAAAATTAAAGCCCTATCATCTAGAAATTTAAGATTGCGATGCAATTAATACCTGTTATCGTTGCCGTTGCAGCCGCCGTATACGAACTGGTTGCACTCGTTGCGGTCTTCATCGTAGTACCACATGAGTAGATATGCCAGGCAGTTACCGGGTTCTGGACGTTGCTTGCATGGATCTAGTGATTTTGGAAAATAAGCACTATAACGTATTGCTTAAGATTGAATGTTAATTTGCATGCATGCAGGGAAGTTTTTAACTTCATTGGAAGTTGTTGTAAGAGGGAGGATATTTGAAAATTCAAAGAATCATGACCAGTCTTGACCTGAAAATTTTCTAACGCGTCTAGTGATGTAAAATATCTTATAAAATTGAATTTTTTTGCTTATTTCGTATGGCATGATTGAATTTTCAAATAAAGCCAGAAAAAAAGGAATGTTACTATGTTTATCGTTCTCAATAGACTTTTGGAGACGGAACGTGTTTTACAATGGCACAAAGGCCCAGAAGCCATGCCAAAATATAAAAATGAATGAATGACAGGCTGTCATTTGTTTGACGTTTTGCAGTAGTCGTTCATAGATTACTGTATATGCAGTCGTTCGTTTGCTCTTGCTACGTATTGTCCTATGCGACTTTGGATTTTCTGATACCCTTACAACTTTTGCATTTTCCACGGACTTCGATACCTTCCACTTACTATTACTTTGACCTGTGTTATACGGATACCGATTTAGTGCTTTTTGATTGGGATCCAAGATGTTATCGCTCTTGTTCGAAAGCGTTATGTAGCCTTCTACGTGATTGTTTTGTATAAACTGTAACATATGTTGTATTAATACGCTTCAGCGTTATCGGCTTGACCAAGCGTAGTGATTAATGCTTATGCCTTCTCTGTATGAGAAGAGGCCTTTGCCCAGCAGTGAGACAGTATTATGCTGGTATTAGGTATTATTTACTCGTCCTTTTCTGTTCATCAGACTTTTAGAGCTCGACAGCTGAAAGCGTCATCTGTCAAGCCGACTCCTGGAGTCTGGTCCGTTTCGACGACAGATATTGACCGATAATTCAATGAACCACACCTATATTACTTGGACAAAGTGTAGTGTAGAAATCAAGGATGGCCTATCATCACGCGTGTAGTCTTTAAAACTCAGCATCGGCGGGATATTACGAGAATATAACTGCTGTTTGCGACCGCGCGCCGATTTGATGATGATACTACATTGAAGAGGGATTTATTTCTGAGTGATTGTAACTCTCTCAGCGATTAAGAAACTTTGATTTTAATTATCGTATAGGTTTTGAGGTTATGACAGCTGTCAGACCTTATCTGATAGCTGTTATAACCTCAAAAACTTATTTACTTAATAGCGTTTTTCCCTGGCCTCTAAATGACAAGATGACAAGTTATTTAGTTATTATAAACAATAATTGTTTTTATACAACACTAGTTGTAGGTAGACAAGACCTGTAAAACGAATCAAGTGACAGGTCACTCAATGTATGGAACGTGGGCATGATAATTTCAACGAATCTCCACGCTTTTATAGTAGAGGATCCGGCTTAAGAAAATACCCCCTCATTCTTTTCCTTAATGAAATAATTTATTTTTTATAATAAAATATATAAATAAATACAAATCGGGGTGATTGGCAGCCTATGTTTTGGCAAGGCTATTTTTAATTAAAAATTATTTAATTTTTTTTTACCGGTTACGGTCATTCTTTTCCTTGATAAAATTGGTCTAAATCGAAAAAAAATATATATATAGAAAATGCCACAGCATGGTTGACTACCTTTATCCATGCAACAATACCTGTTTACCAGGTGTAAACAGGTAAACTGATATAGTAATTTACCCTCATTATTTTTCCTAAAAAATTAAATGTGTAAATATCACTGACCTCTATATATAAATAGAGGTCAGTGGTAAATATAGATATTTTTATTGCGAATCCAATGATATATGGTTGACTTTTCAAATCGTGGCAAGACTAGTGATTGACACGATTTAACGTTTCAATATTTTTTTTTAAAGTAGAGCGTGACAATATATTATTATGTGCGGTAGGGAAGGATGCACGATAACAGCTGCGCGTGAGACGTTTGCCGGAAAAGAGAAAGGCGCGCGTACAGTTCTGTGTAATAGAGAAAGATAAATATATTCTCCTACCGAAAATTGGTAAATGTAATTATAAAAGTACATTTAAAAAAAGAATCGCATGTTCTAGAAACTTTGACTTATACAATTTGAATAAAGTAATATAACAGCAAAAAAATGACGCATACGGCATTTGTGTACACCACACTTTTAGGTGGGGCAAAGGTCTATATCTTCTGGGGCATTGTCCTTTTCATGAGTGTGAATTTTTCTGACCGATAAAAAAAGTTTGGAAGAATGGGGGTATTTTCTTAAGCCGGATCTTAGACTATTAGCACCATAGAGTCCACATGTCCGTATGAATCGTACGTTTGTAAGTTGCCGACGTTGGTAGGTCGCAAGCACGGGTTCTGATCTTGTGGTCCCGTGACTGAATTCCAAGTCGGGCCAAAATCAGTTATAGTATTTTTCTGTCAAAGAAGTAGAAGCCCGGATTGGCGGTGTTTCACCTCCATGCCTCGGAAAGCACATCCGGATTTCCGTACCATTGGACTATTATACATACACTGACGCACTGTAACCCTGATTTGACTCCATTGCAATTGGCCGCCGTGACCAAAATTCAGTCCGGAGGACATAATTATCTGATTTAATCTAATCTCTCCTAATCTCCATAAATGATTATTATGTCTTATTTATGTTAGTAATCTTTTTTGTCGCGTAAATCGCAAGCACATATGAATCTATCGTCTTCAAACCAACTGCATTCGAAGCTTTTATGCATAACGAATATTAATTAAGTGTTAATTTATTTCTGATCCCTTAGTTTTGTAACCAAAAAAAAAATAGATTTAATGATTTTGCACCAAAGTTGAAGCCTAAGTTAACAAAAAAATAAAGTTGAATGTTGAAGCATAAGGTTGCCATTAGGTGCCCAAGGGCCACCCCAGCCGCACCTTAGCCCACTATCGCTGACATTACTTGATTTGTGCCTTCGTATTTTTGTTATTGCCCCCTATGAGGGGACCGATGTTCAGCGATGGACTTTAATTGATTGTAACGGTATTTTTGTTATTTGGACTTTACTATACCTAGTTTTACCGAAAGCATTATCCCCTTAGTAGGATTTTCTTCTATATTGTGGAGGCGTTTTATAAACATAAATTGCACATGGGCATACGACCCTGAAGTACCCCAACCAAACGCTTAGCCACTGCGCAATCAAGCCGTTAAATGATATGGCCTGTAAGGAAGTAGAAGATATTTACCCGATTCCGGTTTGCACACTTGTTCACACTCTTCGTAAGTGGAGAATCTGTTAGGTCCTCCGTGGCATCCTCCGTACATGAACTGCTGGCAGCTGCTGGTGGTCACGTCGAAGAAGAACTTCGGTTGGAAGGAGCGGCAAGGACCGGGGTCCACAGGGTAACGGCAAACCTCTAAAGAAAATAAATAAAGTTTCATGATCAGTTAATTTTATACCAGTACATTATAGACTGTAAGACATTCTATCTTAGTCTTCAGAGGTGACAACGCATCTGTAGCATTCTTTTGTTTGGAGTTGGTTACAGGTGTCCATGGACGGTAGCCACTTACCATCAGGTGGACTGGACGTTCGTTAGTCATTTGAACATAATATATTTATGACTTATAGGTCCGGTGACTTACAGGTCCTAGTAAGAATGTTCAGCTTTAGGCTAGTAGATCGCTTTAAATCGTTGTTGTTAGTTGTTTGTTGTCTCCATTCTATATTTTTGTAACAAAAATGATTGAGAGCGACTAAAATATTAAATACAGTTAACTACTTACTACTGTTCATACTCTAACAAACGCAAGAATTTTAATATTGTTTTATTATTATTTTTTTACGTTACAGCCATTAAAATAAAAAATTATTTTATTTTAATAGCTGTAACGTCAACTTTTGGGTTAACGAGATAGTTACAACGGCATTTATTTGAAGCCATAATATATTTTTAGCATATCCCATAGTCTCCTCTTATGATACTTATGGAACGAAATGGGGTGATACATTCCCTTACTCCGCACATCTTTGTTCGAATAACAGTCAATTAATATTATTCATCATTATCATCATTACAGCCCTTCACAAGTCCACTGCTGAACCTCCTCCAAAGAATGCCACAAACCACGGTCCTAAACCACCTGCATCCATCGACTTCCTGCATGTCTTACCATTAACATTCTTAATCGAATATTTAATTAGTAAACGTCTTACGTGGGTAAAGCCACGCTGCGACCATATACCCGGAATAGGACCACGCTCTTACAGAATATCAGCGTGAAACTCCAGAATAATGCTGTGTTTAGTATGGTGAGTGAAGAGAATTGGAGGCCCTTTTTACTCGTAATGAGGTATTCCATATCAATCTTCAGGGGTGAAAATGTATATGCATTTTGTGTCGTAATTGAGGATAGATGTAGATGTCTATGGTCCGTAGCATCCACTAAACCATAAAAAGGAGTAACTTACCAATTCCACGGAAAGCACCGCAACTCCTCTCGCAGGCCTCTTGCGAGTTGAACACCCCGGTGTTCCTGCACGAGACCCCGGAGGCCGCGTTCTCGTGCACCACACATTCATGCCGATCGGTCTCCAGGTACCACACTATGCTCGCTCCAGAGCATTCCTCCAAAATTGGCGACACTTGACAGTTTTGTGGTATCGCTTCCACCTGTTGGAACGAATAATTTAGTATTTTAGTGGTACCAGTTTACATTGTATTTTCCTGTGTGGTGTTAAAAAGTGGGCGGGGTACATATTAGACTCAGTATCAATGGAAATAATTCGGAATTTAATAAAAGAGAAGAGCTCGCCTCAAAATAAAGCAGAACAAACCGAGTTGAGTCCCGGCGGGCACCTATAACCTTAAGTCCGGATTTATCATTTACTTGGCATTGAAAGAAAACATGTGAGAAAACCTACATGTCTGTGAAATTAAAAATATTTCAAGAATGTTTAAATTCAACAACACGAACTGGAGCAGCGGGAGAGACTGCTCCAGTAAACAAAGTGTAAATGTTTTGGATATTTTAGAAAACTTGTAACGGATTACTGATATTCTCATTAAGCATTTTAGGTAAGCTTAAAATGCTTATGTTAGGAGTGGTTCACGACAGTAGTCGAATAGTGGATTCAAACACATCTTTTCAAATTTACAGTTATTAGGGTACTGTCGCTTCCAATTTTAATGACAAATAAAATGTACTTCTTCATCAGCTCATCATTATCTGCATCAATATTACCATGTTCGCAATTCCGTAAGTAATACAGTCAACTGGAATAAAATATGACTCTTCCGTCAATATTACAGATATTAAATAATTTCATTTTACTTCTCTCGGCGCTTCTACCTTTGCTTTTTGCCTTTGTGCTTTTATGTATATAGGCTGCAACTTTTCTTTGAGTAGATGGATTAAAAATAAAAGACACAATAAATAAAAAACATTAATCTTGTTGAAGATTAAAAGGCATTGTTAAGCAACCCATAAGAATAAGAAAGGCAGTCTTTTACACTATAGGACACAAATGTATATTTTGTAACTGAAACATTGTGTAAGTAAGTAGTAAATATTCTTATTATTTACCGGAGCAGTGGTTGTAGTTGTTGTGGTGCTTGTGGTCGTGGACACCGTGGGTTCAGCACCTCCGGTTCGGCAACGTCTCTCGCAGGCATCCAAGCTCTCGAAACTGCTCAACAAGTTTATGAATAATTAGGAGTAGATAAAACCAAAGCTTTCTAATAAGATTTATTTGAACAATATTAGAGCGGACAAAGTTCACCTGATGGTAAGTAGCTGCTGCAGCCCGTGGGCACCTGCAACCAACTCCAAACAAGGATGGTCACAGATATGCTGTCACAAGGTCTAAGATGAAATACTTGACAGGTGACAGTCTGTAATTTACTGACACTCTTATCCTTCAAATTGGAAAACAGCAGATGGTTCACAACTGCTTGTTGACAAAAATAGTTTCCCAAGGTCTTTTCTAAGGTCTTCCGCACGAGTGCTAGTGGTAACTAGTGTTACCCAGGGACGTGCTAAACAAGCATAGCATTGGAGGGGCCCCGGATTTGTTCTACCGGAGTTTCCGAGACCTCTCGACTGTGCTGTGGTGACCGTCATAGGGTTTTAGTCCGGCTTAACCTATCAACTGCGTATGCATTCCATGAGGATTTCCCCAAGTTAAAAGCCATGATTTAGGAGGATATGTGGTTATTTCATGCATACCGATTATCGTTGCCTTCGCAGCCGCCGTACGTGAACTGGCTACAGCTGTCGGTCACCGGGTCGTAGAACCACCGCATCAGGGACTCATCACACGGACCAGCCCGCATCGGCAGTTGGCAAATGTCTGAAACAAGACGTGTTATTGTAAAGTGTACTGTGACTGTGAGTTATACTATGCGTGCCCAAAAGGAATAAAACTGTCAAACTTACACTTTTTACTACTTCGCTTCGTATTTCGCACTAACTTTAAGTGCAAAAATACATTTTATAAATATATTTTTATTTATTTATTTTATTTAACGAAAGGGCTGAGACATTCTTATTAAATTTGTTTTTTGTTATAATAAATGAAAATTAACAAATATTAAATGGTGACACGCACCCTTTTTTAAAGAACGACACTAAAAATCGCTAAAAGCGCCAACACGCATTGAGCCAACGCAGTAGACTCCTCTACACTAGCGGGACATATTGAAAGAATGAATAAAGAATAGAATAATTTTTAATCCATGTAGGTTACAATAATGCTTATTGAAAGTCATTTAAGTTTTACCACTAGTTCGGAAAAAACCTCTGTCCTGGGAAGAACTAGCAAGAAACTCAGCGGGACTTCTTAAAAAAAATAATTTACAATATAATATTTTATACAATTAGTATGAAATTAATTAGAAACTGCATGGTAGTGATTACTTCATTCCCAGGGGTTATTATCAATCATGTGTATCTTTTTAGTAGTATATGTAATAACCCTTATTAAACAATTTTTGCTTAGTAAAAATTTTAAAGTTTTTGATAGATAAGGCCTGCATATTTTCTGGGACTTTGTTTTTCTGGCACTGAGGAAAGCGTATACATTGCCCCATGATTGAATTACTGACTCTTTGGAGTCGAGTAACTGGTATAACTAACTCGTATTTACAGAAAGTACATCTCTATTTTTAATAAAACTTTTTGCTTTTGTGTACATACATTAAATAATAAATAATTCGTAAATATACTGAGAGGCCAAAGTTAATAAATTTATTTCTTTAAATTTTTCTCTAAGGGATTCCTTCAGACCTAGATTATAAATTGTTCCTATGGCTCTCTTCTTCAAAAGAAAGATAGTTTGCCTAGCATAGCAAGATTCCATATGACATTATGCTATGGAAATAATTAAAATAAACTAATCTAGGTGTTTCGACATATGTAAGGCCTGTAATAATTTTAGCAGCATATGCTGCAGAACTAACTTAGCCAGCTAGGGTAGATATATGAGGGCCCCAGTGAAACTTCGCGTCAACTGCAATTCCGAGATAAAAAGTGGATTCAACAAGACTCAGCTCTTTTTCATCTAAAAGCACACTGGTATTCACATGTTTAAAATTTGGTGTTTTATTACCGTTTCAAAGCAAATTGTTGACGTTAAACCAGTGTACTACTTTTGATAAAGCATTATTCATATTTTTCGTTCGTCATATTTTAATAATTGCCTTTTAAGTCGGAAAATCAACGAAGATCAGCAAATAAAACTATCATTGTTATTACCTACCAAGTAAGGTAAGTCATTAATATAAATTATAAACAGGAACGGGCCAAGAATTGAACCCTGAGGAACACTCATATAGATATACCGATCCGGACGAACTACTTCCATTAATCACAACATTTTGTGTTATTTTATGTAAATATGATCTAATATGTTTAAGTGCTATGTTTCTTACACCATAATGATAGCTTTCTGATTAATGTCTCATGATGAACACAGTCGTAAACCTTGAAAAGATCACTAAATATACGCAAAGCATCCACTGAATTCTTCCATGCATAGAAAATATGTTTAATCTGCTCAACACCACCGTACAAGAAGTCGCTCGACAACTGCCCTTGTAAAACAAAACTGATTTTCATGTAGCAATTTATTTACATTAAAAAAAAACTGAACATTTGATCGATATAATTTTTTCAAAATTTTACTGAGTGTTGGCAGTACTGAAATAGGTCTGAATTCTGAAATTAGCAAGTCCAATGTACTACCAGATTTAAATAAGGTATATAACTTTGCTATGTTTCATTAACCCAGGAAGTACAACACATTCGATACTTGTATTAAAAATAATAGCAAGTTGGGGTGCGATTGCATCTATTATAGACGCAATAACTCTAAAGGTAATCCGCTATAGATCTGCTGTTTTCTTGATGTTAATAATTTTGAAATATTTAACAATATCTCCTGATAATATTTTATGAAATGCAAATTCTTTTTCACAGACATGAAAAAAAGTAGAATTAAAATGCAGACACGTCGTTTAATTTTTATTTAATAGCAGGTTGTCTGGCATATATTATATTGATCCCATCCACATAGATTCTAGTCTTACCTTGCGCAGTTGCACAGTAATACTGGCAGTACTCCTGGCTGGGGAAATTGTTCCTGTTGCCTCCGCAGCCACCGTACTCGAAGGAGGTACAAGTGCCAAGTGAAGAGTCGTATCCCCATCGGGTCTCCATTTGATTGCATGGTCCGGGATCGAGCTCCAAGAAGCAGAAGTCTAGAATGAAGAGAATTTTTAATACGAATCTCTTAACTGTGGTAATGGAGACTTCTTCTTCATCAACCCATAAAAGTCCACAGCTGGACATGAGCCTCTCCCGTTGTAAGGAGAACATATAACCACGCTTGGTAGACGGATTGATAATCGCAGTATCGGAGTCTCCACCTTAGATGTTGCTGCAAAGTTTATTTCCAGTAGTCACCTCTTAGGACACTCGCATCGTAACCACCCACGGGACGAAATGGGGTGATGTGTTTTCTTAAGCCTCTAACACATGGCAGTAATGGAGACTGATATATAAAATATATTTTTTTAAATATTTGTAATAGAGACTAATATAGGAGTATCTGCTTGCTCTCATTGATATAACCTTAAAGCTGACTGTTGCATGTCTACTGCTAAAGGTCGAAGTACCGTGGCTAGCAGCAAACCCTTTCCAAGCATGTTGGTGTCCACACACAGATACCAAATAAGTGTGTGGACGGCGCCGTTCACCATTACCAATGTTTGAAAAAAATTCGCTGTGGTTGAAATGGACTAGGACAACATATAACATGCATAATTTTCTTATCGTTACTGGTAACAAACACCCACCAGATCTAGAGTCAGGTGCAGCCGGTTGAATGGTGGTGGTAGTGGTGGTGTCTGGCACTTCGGAGCAGCGACCCTCGCACTCCTCCTGCGATGCGAAGTTGTTCTCGTTGCCGCCGCAGCCGCCGAAGTAGAACTGTCGGCATCTTGGACAGAAATTACTCTATATCAACAATTATTAACTTTCCATTTGGAAGAAATTCGTAAATCCTGAAAGTGTACATTTCAATATGTATATATAATACGTTTATACAATACGTTTTTAAAAAACTTCTTGTTTATATGTTTATACATTTAAACTTTTCTTATATCTCTTTCTCTTTAAACTTTTCTTCTCGCATATCTCTTGAAGAAATGAAGATATCGTTTCTTCTAAATTTGACTCGATGATTATCCGCTTAAACGATATGTACCTAATTAAGTTTTCAATAAGATTGAATTATTTAAATTGAGATCGAGTTTTTTAAATAAAAAAATGAGTTTAGTAAGTACATGTTGCGATCAAATATTATGTAATAACCCTGACCACAAAGTAATTATTGACAATCTGTATAATACAATTGTAAACACACCTAGGGAGGCTGCTGAGCTTAGTTGTGTTGAATATAGAAGTAAAAAGAAAGGGCGTTACATTGCGGGTTAGAATAAGTTTGTGAAGGATGCTAACGAGACAGCGAGACGGGCATTCCTCAACTGGGTGTGGCATTGTCGGTCAAGAGTTGGATGTATATACCAGGATATGTGTATATCGCGAAAAGTGTTCAAGTCTAAATTAAAAACATGTCAAGAAAACCAAAACCAAATAAAAATGGACATTATAGCTTCACAATATAATTCAAAAAAAAATCTCAAAATTTTGGAAAATCACGAAAAGATTGAGTCCTAAGTCAGCTGTCTCCGTAAGCGTGAGCGGGAGTAGTGAACCGAGGGAGATAGCGAACCTTTTTAAAAGTTGAATGTATATTGCAGCGAAGAGCAGAAGTGGGGGCGGACTATGGTGGGATGGTTGTGACTGGTGAGCCTGTCCGTATTGCAGCTAAGGATCTTAGGTTGGTCCTGAAGAAGATGACCAGAGGAAAATCACCAGGGCACGATGGCCTCAGTGTCGAGCACCTTCACAATGCAGGGCCGCATCTCCCAAGGGTCCTAGCAATGTTGTATACTTTTTGTATTAGGCACTCCTATTTGCCTGCCGAACTTCTGAGAACTATTGTTGTTCCTATAGTGAAAAACAAGACTGGGGATATATCTGACAAGGCTAATTACAGACCTATATCCTTGGCAACTGTATTGGCAAAAGTTCTTGACGGTTTGCTGGAGCGACGACTTAATAACTTTATACATCTAAATAAACGATGCTCAATTTGGTTTTAGATCAGGCCTGTTGACAGAGAGTGCTATAATGTCGCTGAAGCATAATGTCAAATATTACACCCAGAGACAAACGCCAGTGTATGCTACATTTCTGGATCTCTCCAAGGCATTTGACCTGGTAATTATGACATACTATGGACAAAACTGCGTGAAATATCCGTTCCAGCCGAACTTATCACCACTTTCAAATATTGGTACGGTCGTCAAGTTAACCAGGTCAGATGGTCTGGCGCGCTATCAGACGAATATATGTTGAAATGCGGGGTGAGGCAGGGGGGGTTGTCTTCGCCTGTGCTATTCAGTCTCTACGTAAACGGGCGCATCACTCAGTGAAACAAGGGTAGGATGTTCGGTTGATGGTCATATGATCAATAATATAAGTTATGCCGATGACATGGTGTTGCTGAGTACATCGGTGAGTGCGTTGCGTAGACTGTTAACTGTGTGTGAAACATACGCTGTTGAACATGGACTCCTCTATAACACCAAGAAAAGTGAGTTAGTGGTGTTTCGTGTTAATAGTAAGAAGCCCTTGATTGTGCCGCCAGTAAAGCTTCTTGGTGTACCATTAAGAAGAGTTTGCAGTTTAAATATTTGGGACACATTGTTAACGAATATCTGACAGACAACAATGATATAGAGATAGAGCGACGCGCATTGGCGGTCCGATGCAATATGCTTGCCCGCAGGTTTTGTAGGTGTACAAATGATGTCAAAATTACCCTCTTCAAGGCATACTATCAAACATTTTACACCAGCAGCCTGTGGTGTGACTATACGCAGAGGACCTACAATGCGCTTCGAAGTCAATATAATAATGCCTTCAGGATGCTAATGGGCCTTCCTAGATACTGTAGTGCTTCAAGCATGTTTGCTGAAGCAGGTGTTGATGATTTTTATAGCATCATAAGGAAGCGAACTGCGTCAATATTATGCAGACTACGGAAGAGCTCAAATGGTGTCTTGAGGATATTTCAAGATAAGCTTGACTGTCCCATTCAGAGGCATTGGATCCTAATGCATGTCGGTGCGACATTCAAGTTTCTTAACTGATTGCTCTCGTCCTATTGATATAATTTATTTATCCTTATTTTATTATTTTTCTTTTCTCTTTTTTTTCTCCATGTATATGATGATACGGGATTTAAGCCAAGTAGGTAGTCATCATTTGCTGGTTTTATGTATCAAATGATGTATTATCCAGAGCATTTTTTGGTATTTGTAAAATTTTCTCACTAAGCGACATGTATTTAAAATAGCTGCTTTTTGCATTTTAATATATAAATTTGAGGGTAAATCTAATAGCTTAAGACAGTGATGCAAATATTTTGTTATTAATCCTGTAGCTGAAAGTACAATTGGAACGATGAAAACTTTATTTAATTTCCATATTCTTTTAATTTCTTCGCGTAGTTCAATATATTTACTAATCTTTTCGGCTATTGTGTTTTGTATATTTTTTGAATATTATACAGGCTTGTCGATTATAAAGGCTATATTGTTAATTTTGTCTTGCAAAGTTAACAATATTATTCGTTTATGTTAATTACTAAGAAATGTGTATGGATATGTGTATCTGAAATAAACATTATTATTATTATTATTAATTGGAAAGTTTATAGTGAGGGGCGAACGAATTGCATACACATAATTTTCTATTCGTGCTTAAATTGTATTAATACTCTGGTACTCTTTGAGATAAGCGAAACGCTCTTATTAATATAATGTCATCCCGCGGTTAATGTTGCCATGCTAAGGGTAAATGTTAATTGAATAACAAGTTCCTTGTAATTTATTTACTCGTACTATCAACGGAGAATTGAAATTCCATTACATAATACTAATGAACATTTTAATTTTTATTGAAGGTACCCCACTTTTGACTAATATTTCCAATATTATAAAATATAAGAATAAGAATTACGTATACGTTCCGGTTCTGGACAGAGGCCCTGTAGTTTGTCCGCCCCGCTGCTCTAGTGCGTGTTGGCGGATTATATTTATTTCTCAGATTCCGCTCGTTTTCTCGCACCACCGCACCGTACCAGTTTACCACGTAGCGGCATTTAAAATTGTAATTAATAATTTCATTGTGTTTCGTGATCGAGTTTGCTCGCTCATGCTAGTTGTCGCCTGCTTGTTTAGGTACTATGAAATTTACAAAGAGCGCTATTCCCCCGAGCTATAACAATGCTGAATTAGGACGATCTTTTTGATAATACTTATTAAAATTTTACAAATAATAGGTAGTGTATTTTCAACAGTACTGTGCACTTACCTCTTTTCGGAAGTGTCGAAGTACCATCTCTCCCTGTAGTCGGCGCAGTCACCAGTCAACGCCGGAAGCGCACATATGTCTTGCACTGTGAAATTAATTATGTAGATAGTAAAGTTTGTTAGATACATTTATTATATTCAAGTCATAAATAATACAATGCACCATCAAGGTTATTAAATAGCAAAGCCTAAAATCATGCTTCTAAAATTATAGTTTTAAAGGAAACTCTCCTACAAAATGTTATTTTTGTTATTACCACCACAGAATAAAATTAAACAATAAATTGAACTACAGAACATGCAATGCAATATTTTTTTTAAATTATATATTTAAATGAAATATTTGATCAATTTAAGCTCTTTAAAAGCGGTATAGTGTAACAGTAAATTATTTTAATTGAAACATTCATTAAGAATAAATATTTTTTAAGGTAATAAACTGATTTATAGGCTATGTTTAGAAAAACTTATGGGAAATATAGTTTCGTTTGACTATATTCAGACACAAATTAACAAATAAAAAAAAACTATTTAATCTACTATTTTAAAGTTGGACATGCCATTAAAGATTTTTCGCGTCTTAAATGCAGGCCAAACTGCTAGAAAAAGAAATTTGGTTGCACAGCAATATTTCTAATATCCTGACTTCAATAAATTTTCAGCAAGTTTTTAGCGAAAACTATTTTAATTTTTAAATAAAAATGTTGCATCTGCAAACATTAGGGTATTGTTTGTTTTCATTAAGTATGTAAGAGGTGCACTCTAGAAATTAATTTTTATTCGCCTCAGTTGATTTTCTAATGACAAATATTAATTAGCATCTACTCGTAGGTACCGCATTTATCACTTACCGTAAGCGCTAGGACAAGAAGTCATACAACTCTGCTCAGAATCGAATCTATTCTTGTTGCCGCCGCAGCCGGTGTAGTAGAAGGGCATACAACGGTTCTCAGTCTGGCTGAACGACCACATCGCATGCTTATCCGTGCAGTTGCCAGCCTCTTGTGGCAGTACACACTCCGCTGTGTGTGTGACGCGTTAGTTAGGAAGATTAGAGGCTCCATTGACTTCAATTTCATATTATTAACTAATCAAAATGTAATGTTGAAACTTTTAAAAATGTTCTATGATCTTAATTTTTTCGAAGAACTTATAT
This sequence comes from Parnassius orleans, assembly GCA_029286625.1. Taxonomy (NCBI): domain Eukaryota; kingdom Metazoa; phylum Arthropoda; class Insecta; order Lepidoptera; family Papilionidae; genus Parnassius; species Parnassius orleans. Next base: position 1,379,154 of record JAGSMP010000126.1, read on the forward strand.
TCTTGATACTATACCAATTTAATCAAAGATAGTCATTTGAAATTTCAGTCAATGAAAGCAAAAGAAGAATAGTTACGTTTATTAAAATTGTGATTAATTTTAATTCATACAATAAAGTTAATTACCATCACCAAAAACAAAGGCTGTTAAACAAGAAAATAATAATGTTATAAGGTAAAAATAGATGGAAAGATGCAAACATCTACCAATACAAACTTCATGCAAAATACAAACACCATTATAATTATTTATTTATTAAAGTAAAAAAGGTGCGTGTTGTAATTAAATATAAGGTTCTAGTGATACTTGCCTCATGGTGGCGTGTAAAAGTCCCATTTTGACCTATGGGTGCCGTAAGAGGCGACGATGGGATATTGGCTGAACAGTATTTGTCTCTAAGCAACCCTTTTTCTTAATAAAGTCCTATCATAAATGAGTGCATTTTTATCCAAATTAAATTATATATCTTTTTTTTTTGCTCTTACTTTTGCTTTTATATAAATTTGGATAGTTTAACAAATGGAAATGTTATTTGGCCAATGGTGAAAGAATCTCTCTCTCACTCGCTTTTTGGGTTAGTTTGTGTCGTTTTCACCACGTTTGGCATAGTGTACCCAGTTTTTTTGTGCAATTGGCAACTCCAAAAAAACTACGCCCTGGTAATCAACCTTTACATGACATTATGGATTATGGACATTTATTACATGAAATTATGGAGTTTGAGCTTAAACTCGAAATTGTCTCAGAATATCGGCCTAAGGCTCCAGCTTTACAGTGTGTACGTTTGCGCAGAGCTTTTGAGTAGATGGTCCCCGTGTGGTGCAGTAACCATCGTTCTGCAGCTACAAACGTTGTAGATATTACTTTTATAAAATGTTCTAGAGCACTGATTTCTACTCGCGGGCGTCGGAAGAGGAGAAGATAGAAAAAATACCTAAAAAGTTATTTTCATTATGTTTCTTAGTCCACGTCAACGACATCCACATAATGAATGGTGATGGACTAGACTCAGTAAGCACACGACATGCAATAACTTAATAAAATCACCATGTAAAATGACCACCAGTACACAATGACTTACGCTGAGGTTTTCCTGGTGGATTGCAGCGTTCCATACAGGCGGGCTCGGAATTGAACCTGTTAGCGTTGCCTTCGCAACCGCCCCATATGAATTGCTCGCAACGTCGGCTTTCTGCATTAAAGCCCCAGCGACCGAAGTTTCCGGCACAGGGGCCTCGCTCAATAGGTTGCTTGCATTGATCTGAAATGACCACCACACATAAGTCATTATTACGCCATTAGATATGATTGTATAATAGAATACGGAGATTATAATTACACGAGCGTAATAATTCAGATTCATAAACACACCTTCGCTCCTGGCGGGCTCGCACTGCGCCTGGCAGAGTTCGCGGCTGTCGAAGTTGTTCGCGTTGCCGAGGCAGCCGCCGAACACGAACTGGCCGCACACCTCGCGCTCCGTGTCGAAGTACCAGCGCAGGTGGTAGCCCAGGCACGCGCCCTTCACCTTGGGCAGCTTGCACGCGTCTATGAAAAAATAGTTCAATTGGACCGATTCTTAAATTGGGATATTGTTTTCGGAGATTATTAAACTGCAATGAAAATTACGTTTCGATATCTTATAACTTTGGCGTAAGGGTGCTACAGCGGTTTCCCCATATCGACGTCATTAAAAGGCTGTCAAAGGAAAATCTTACAAAAGACTATTGAGGTATAGTACTTAGTATTAATTATTTTGAAAAGTAAATTTCATAATGTAATATTTGTAATGTACGAGTCAATTTACTCTAGTGTAGTCACTAACCAAAATTGAAGAGAGTTAAAAAGTGTTTGAAATATTCCTATTGTTTAGTCTTAAACGATATAGATCAATAAGAAAGAAATTTTATTGAGACCATTTTATCCAAAAACATTATTGATTTCACTAGTATCTCAAAACAAATTACCTTTGGGTGGCGGCTGGACGCACACATCCTCGCACTCCTCCTTGCTCGTGAATCGGTTTCCGTTGCCCTCGCAGCCTCCGTACCAGAACCGAGAGCAGCCGCCGTATTCCATATCGTAGTACCAGTACACACTGTAGTTGCGGCATGGACCACGGTCAGTGGATAGACTGCAAGCCGCTGGGAGAAACAAGACATTTATTACAAACATTATACGACGTAAAGGTTCATTGTAGTTAGATATTGGTAGGAATAAAGGTGGAAGAGGTAATATTTGGACTTTTTATATATATTAGACACCGGCGACCGAACACGATCTACGACATAACTCGATAATAACAATCGATATAGCTCGACCAGCGAGGTGAGTGAGAGTATTAGAAAATCCTTCACAGAATGCTTGTCAGCAAAGTCAAGTTTATCTATTTTTTTATGTTGAACTGAGTATTTTTTATGTTGAACTGTGTTTGTGTCTATGGCTCATAGCTCAAGAACGGTTGAACCGATTTTGATTAAGTTTCTTTCGTTTGAAAGGTGTCTTAAGAGTCTCATAGAGTGTTCATAGCTATGTTACAAGATATTCTGTTCAGCCGTTTGAAAATCATGAGCTCTTTTTCTTTCGGGGATTTTAATTTTTTTTTAATTTTAGTTATTAATTTACGCAAGAAAATGTATTACACGAAAGGAAGATGAAGAACATTGGCTATACCAGACAAGACAGGGCTCAGCCGGGAAAGGTGTAAGATTTCAAAAGTATGATCATAAAATAACTAATACCATTATTGCTTTTGGTACGCTGAGTGACAAACATTTGTGGATTACTGACAACGAGAATTCCATCTTATACTATATTTGCGGTAGCACTAATCAGACTGTTCAACTGTTAAAGAACTATGCTCTCACTGGATACCAGCGTAAAATAGCAGCTATTGTATTTCGTACATTCAAAACCGGATACCCTTTATTCTAGCATGTTAACCCCCAGGGCTGACAATATAACATCTGCTATAGTCTGTACGTAGTAGGCAGCGATACTGTAGACTGGATTCGCTGTTGTGGCCGGATGACTGATGCTTCCGGGTGCACTTATTCTTGACGTCAAAATTTTCGAATTCGGAACTAACTCCTCTGACTCCATTGAGAAGTTGGACACGAAGGCCGTAGGTAGGCACCTTGGGTTCTAGCGCATCTTGCCCGAGAAGGAAGAGGGAGAGGAAAACCTGCTAGTAATGGTGGGCATGTACATGTGTGTGTGTTTTTTATAGGATAAGCGTGACAAACGAGCACACAGTCCACCTGATGATAAGTGGTTGCTGTGGCCCATAGACATCTACATCTATCCTCGATTACGAATCAAAATGCAGATGCGTTGTCACCCGTAAGGACTAAGATGGAATGCCTCGTTTCCAGTAAAAAGGGTCTCCGGATCTCTACACTCACCATACGAAACACAGCGGCATTCAGCTGCTATTTTACGCTGGTATTCAGTGAGAGCGTGGTTCTTCCCCGTTCGAGCCGACCCATTCGTGTTACAACTATACTACTAATATAGCTGTAGCATTGCTCTACCACGTAAAAAAAAACTAACCACGTAAAAGAACTATGAGATCTATTTAAATAACTATGACATTTGAGTCAGTGCGATTCAGATATAACTTGTGCTTGTGATGTGGGTATGCTAAATACCTTGTCTATTCTCCGGCGCGTCGGTACAGCCCAGGAATTTCTCGCCCTTTGCTTCGGTTCTTCCGTCAGGGCAGCAACCGTATTTGCTAGAGCCGCAGTCGCAGCCGAACTGGTCAGGACCGACGGCCGCTGTGACTCCATCCCCGCAGCACCCGAATTCCGACTGTTGGCAGAGGCAGCCCTGCAAGTTCGGCCCAGTCGCCGTCGTCACACCGTCGGGGCAGCAGCCGAACTGGTACGTGTGGCAATTGCAGCCTTCGTAGTCGTAGCCTTTAGCGTTAGTGTGCCTTGAAATAAAAAGGCTTTATAAGTGCTTCTGTTACAATTTCTCAGTTCTGAATAACTTTAACTTTTTCTACTTTCGTTCGACTTCAACTTGGCGCTAATCTAATATATAAAAATTATGTTTGTTTGTTCGTATTTTATGCGCTGCCACACCGTTCATCAGATTGCGGTACAACTTTGTCAACTTGTTCCTTGTACTTGCGCCAAGGTTATAGGCATAGTACAATTAACTTACAGTAGGTGGAGCGCGTATAGTACGGACAGTTATATATCATTCAATTTCAATGAATGTATTATCGTTTTAACAATATTACTCTTCCAAATTTAAAACGATATTTCTACAATTATTTTTTCTGCGGCAGCAACGCGCATGGTACCAGCTAGTAATATTTAATATATAATATATAAGTAGTTGTTTATTAAGGTAAGCAAAGTGTAGGTGGTTCCCCACTAGATATAGTCACGAACTGATAGGAAGTCGATGGATGTTTGTGGCATTTCTTGAGGTAGGCCTATGTTCAGCAGTGGACTTGTGATGTGCTGTAATAATGATTATAATGGTGAAATAGTTATTTATTGCTCCCATTTCTTCTAGGGATCCTTATCAGCATATCTGAGAAGATACCACCTTTTAATTCTTACCCATTCCTGCCGTCAACCAAGACAGCATCCACTGTAATGTAAAGGTTTGAAAGGTAAGATAGCCAGTATAATACAGGTTATGAGGCATTCCATATTAGTAGTCAAGGGTGTCAACGCACCTTGTTTGTTCAAATATCCATGGGCTGCAGTAACCATTTGATGGATTGTGAATGGATTCACAATCCATCAAATGGTTCCCCTTTCTTAAAAGTCCACAGCATTTCAATAGCTTCTCCCGTTGTAGAGTTCAAGTTGCCGTTAGTAGGCGGATTAACGCTCGCAGTATCAGACGTTCCGCACATTAACGTTGCTCCTCGTCGCCAACCTGGGTATTTTCCGCCTGGCGTAAACGAGGTGGCTATACCGCCATCTATCGGAAGCCATAAGAATTTATTTTCATTTCCCATAGTCGCCTCAGGACACCCACGGGACGAAATGGGGGAATGTATTCTCTTACGCCGACCCCGCACGGCACACTCTTTCTTCCTTACGACAGTATAATAGTCCCAGGTCCAGCAGTTGACTTTACGGGTCGATAGCGAAGAAAAGAAAGAAGAATGACACAAAAATGGATGAACCCTACTTCTAATATTATTCTAAAACCTTACACCGGTCTTATTCTTTGGCATATCTCGTGGTAGTCCACAGGTACACAGTACCACACGGCAATTTATGACACTAAAATTATAAAAACGGCTTTATATAACATTGCGAGATTACCGGTCTGGGCAGCATCCAAACTCGCTGTACTGGCAACCGCAACCCTCGTTGGCGGGCCCACGTGCGATCGTGATGTTGTCTGGACAGCAGCCGAAGTGGGCATACTGGCAGCCGCAACCTGGAATGATAACGAATGAAAATATTCTTCATCTATAAAATTGAAGTGCAAACGAACTTACAATTCACCTGATGGTAAATGGCTATTGCAGTCCAGAACTTTAAACAAAGTAGGATGCAGATGCGTTGTCACCTCTGAGGGTGGATTGTCTTACAGTCTATAATTATACTGGCTCTCTATAGACTTTAGACCGGACCTAAATAGTGCAAGCACTGCTATAGGGGGGCATAAACTTTGAATTCAGCTCGCTCCCTTATTATACAGCAAGGCCAGCGTTCAACAGAGTGGCTACAATATAATTCTGATGTCTTTCTCTATGAAACAAAACAATAATAACGGATACTAATATTCATAACACCGTTAAAGCCAATGAAACGTCAAATGCTGATAATAGGCCTATTGGCCATATTCGCCATAGTTGCCACGCTTGGCAGGCGGTTTGGCAAACGCAGTGTCTTTTTGTTAAGTTATTAGGAAGACGCTGCTGCCTTTATCCTGGTTTGTTTTCCTCTGTTGCCTCTTACGACACCCACGAGATGATATGTGGTAGTGGATGTTCTTACACCGCCGTTACACGGTGTAAGAATTTCCGTAAGCTGAAGAAGGATTTCAATAATGCTTTCTGACGAAATATGCAGAATCAGGAAACAAAAGAATAAGCTGTCTACGTCAAGAAGACTGATAAAGATAGGGAATATATTCATACTAACTTAAACAGAAATGGACAGACATTCTATACCGTTACAGCTTGTTAAAGTCCACTGCTGAACATAGGCCTCCCCCTAAGATTGCCTCATAGGTGGCGATATTCGCCATAGTTGCCACGCTTAGTAGGCGGGTTAGTAACCGCAGTTTTTTATTTTTAAGTTGTTATTAGGCAGACGTTGCTGCCCATGTCCTGGTTTGTTTCCCTCTGTCTCCTCTTACGACCCCCACGGATCGATATGGAATAGTGGATGTTCTTACACCGCCACTATACGGTATAAGAAATTCTGTAAGTGGAACAAGGATTCTAATAATCCTCTCCTACCAGAGAAGAGTCAGGAAATAAGCGAATTAGCTGTCTATGTCAAGAAAACTGATAAAGACTCCATACTGTCCATAATAACTTAAACAGAAATGGATCGACATTCTTGCGAGCTAACGCGGTGGCTTTAGAATCACATAAATTTGTATTTAAATAAACCTTGCCAGCAATTGATAACAAAGCCTACCCTCAAGGTGTGGTCCTTCAGCGGGCTTGTAGTTGTCTGGACAGCAGCCGAAGGCATACTTCAGGCAGCAACCTTCATAGTCTGGTCCGTGTGCGGGCGTCTCGCCGTCCGGACAGCAACCGTACGTCGATGAGTTACATGTCAGCACGCAGCCCTCCATTTGACTGCCCTGAGCTAATGGGAGAAACTACGATTATGTCTCTGGTAAAGGGAATAGTCAAACGTCAAAGACGATCGCGGAGGATACATCTTGTAAATTACAAAAAAACTACTCGTAATTTTTCGGTACACTATATCTTAGCAACGACTTCAGAGTGTTTGTAAACTTTAGGTATGTGATTTCTTTTAATTCTTTAAGTCGGTTCTAATTTTTAAAAGTTTAATTATATAATAGCCGTAAGTCATTTTAACCTTAATATAAATATAAAAAATGAGGGAAAGTAAAATAATAATTTAGATATGCATTAGGTACCTGAACAAAGAGAACCTATAATTTCAATTTTTTATTTATTTTACTCTTTTGTGCGGTCTAAAGAATATCACAAGTTCAAGGTAACGACTAGAATGCCGTTCAGTTATGTGCATTAAGTACATAACTAAACGGCGTACTTGAACATAGTTTTTATTTATAAGGAACCACTCCTGAAGTATAACCCCTGCGCCCACTTTCCCTAAGGCAGAACGCTTCCGATACGGCAGAAATGTCCTCCAGGCCAAAGCCAGTCCCAGGTGGTGTTTAGTGGGTAGGCACTTAGGTTTCATAGTGAGTCCCACATAACCATGCAGCCGGCTGCGTGGTATGCTAAGAGCATTTCCATTCCATTCACCACCTCCCTCCCCCGCTTCTCGGAGGGTAGCCCTTTACTTTACTTCTAGGCGCAAAAAAAAAAAAAAAGTGTAACCTATTTAATAAAAAAATACGATATAAGAACTAGAAAATCGGCATGTTTTGTGATACAACTAAAAGTTACAAATTACTTGATGTAGCCATTTATTAATGATGGTATCAACTATCCAATTATCAAACCATGTGAACGCTTATTAATTTGTTGTTATACCTGTTGAAACGCCATCAGGACAACAACCGAACTCGGTAGTGTTGCAAGGACATCCTTCATCGTTCGGTCCCATCGCTGCGGTCTGGTTATCACCGCAACATCCGAAATCAGAGTAAGCGCAGCCCGTCTCCTCTTTTTCAGGTTCTGGAAATTTGGATAAAACTAGGATTTTCGCGTATGATTTTTATAGGATAGGGTGACAAACGAGCACACAGTCCACCTGATGGTAAGTGGTTGCTGTGACCCATAGACATCTACATCTATCCTCAATAAAGAATCAAAATATAGATGCGTTGTCACCCGGGAGGACTAAGATGGAATGCCTCTTTTCCAGTAAAAGGGTCTCGGTTCTCTACACTCACCATACGAAACACAGCAGTGTTATTTGCTATTTTACGCTGGTATTCTGTGAGAGCGTGGTCCTTCCTCGGTCGAGCCGACCCATTCGTGCTACAACTATACTGCTAATATAGCTGCAGCATGGCTCTACCACGTATAAAATACTTAATATTCTTTGTCTTACGGAGATTTACGACTTCGCCAATGATTGATTCATATTTGTGGGTATATAGCGGGAGTAAATAATTTATTTCAAAATATCAAACTAAAGTTTAGATAGTTAAAAATTTCGAATAATGTAAGGCAAAATCAATATGTTTTATGTACAATGGCATATTCATAGGCCATTGTTACGAGTGGATATTTTAAAAGAGTTACCCAAGCTCATTGCACCGGTTACACGGGTAGGTGAGCGCTGAACTGTTGTAATGCTGTTTCCTCTCACCGGTTCACCAGAATTTTGGTTCATCCAATTCAGCATTTTCGAATGTGTTTTCAGTTATCATGGTGTATTACTTGTAGGTAGGATTGACATATGTAAAGACAAAAAGTTGCATATTTTGCCGTAAAAAGTAGGCATTGCTATCATTTCCGAGAGTCTTTGCCCCTATGGATGCTGGCGGGCATTACATGTTCTCGAATTATTCATAATTTGACAGACATGTCCCACGATGTTTTCCTTTACCGTTGAGCACATGGTAAACAAGCTCGATGGGTTAAACAGTAATAAAAAAAAACCGACTGATCAATAGGCGACTGTATAGGCCATAGAGAATGATAAAGAAATAAACGTACATACATACATACAAACAGTCGCAAAACATTACCCACCTTCTGGGGCAGGATGGTAATTACTACTTAAATTACAATTGACAATTCCATCTCTACCGGCAGGTATCAATTTCGGTTTAGTATCCCATAGACTGAATTGGAGTTATTATACAGGGTTATTTTTCAAAGAGTAGCCAAATTTTAAACTTAAGTTCAAATATTATATAAATAATGATATACCGATGGTACCGTTATTGCAGTTTTTGAAAATACGAGTAAATAAGATTTCTAATTTTATTCGAAATTATTCCAAATTGAATGAGATTTATGGGCAACAACGTTTTCGCCTACCGATCGACCCTTACGAATGTATGCGTGCGCAGTAAAATCAGTTAAAATAATGCATTACCACGCATTTTGAATTTAAAAGATAAAAAGATAAAAAGAACAATGTTTGAGATTTTCTTCAATTAATTTTTCTCCACCATTTGCCTATATTACTTATTCTGAACCTTTGCAAATCTGGCCGGTTATTGCAAAATAACCCTGTATATGTCGTAGTCGTGTTTTGGCAACCCAAGCATTTTTTATTATTATTTAGTTATTAGGAAGATGCTGTTGTCCATCTCCTGTTGCATTTACCCTCTGTTAACTCTTAGTGCATTCTCTTTGTCGCCAACACACCGCTATTTGGCCTTACACACCACATTTTAAACAGTACTCGTAGTACTAGTGATATTTACACAATGTTAAAGTTACCTTTTTCCGGACATCCTTTCTTTTCAGGTCCTGTAGCTTGGGTTTCTTCGTCAGCGCAACATCCATATCTATTTAACAAAACAAGTGAATAATAAGGTTCGTATCAAATTCTGGCAAATAGCTATTATTTTGATCGCTAAATCGTGGCAAGTAATTGTATGGCCTATAAATAATAATTGTTTCGGGTTTGAATGTTTGTCAATGTACAATTATTTACATATATTTATTTATTATTTTAGTAAAGTTTTTTTTTATAGAATAAGAGGGAAACACAAGCACACAGTCCACCTGGTGGTAAGTAAATACTGTGGCTCATAGACATCTACATCTATCATCGATTAAGAATCAAAATACAGATGCGTTGTTATTCCTGAGGGCTAAGATTAAATGCCTCTTTTCTAGTTAAAAGAATCTCCGTTACTCTACACTCACCGTACGAAACACAGCAGCATTATTCTGCTGTTCCACGCTGGTGGTTCAGAGCGTGATCGGATTTGCAACACATTTAATTTAGCATTGTAAGCAATTGACATATTCAAATGTATCCTTTGAAATCATATTATGTAATAATAATATCTTGTAAAGGAGAATGCCAGATCGTGCCCCACCTTGTACAAAAAGGTAAATATATGAAAAATAATCATGAACTTTTTTTGTGATAAATCGTTATTTTGTACAACTTGTTACAATTTGTACAACAAAAATTTTATTTAAAAATATTTACATTTCCAGCCTTTTCTAATGACATCTGCGTTTCTTTGTACGAATAAGTAAATACGTACGCTTAAAGTATCAAACAATACATATTTCTGTTAAAATATATTATAAGTCTCTGTCATATAAAAATGTTATTTATCAATTTTTATTTTCTTTTTAAATAAACTACGAATTATAAGTCGAAAATAATCACGAATCGCATTAGATCATTACTGAATAACAATCATTGATTTTCGTGCATTTTGTGAAATGATACACACGCGTCATTGTGTCAATATCGTATGTCAAACTAATGTCGAATATTTTCACACATTGACTGATTTGTGCTTGTGAAATATGTTGATTATGATTATATTACATTTTTGCTTGTACTGATTCCCGCTTTCTTTACCGTTGCACTTTTTTCTGCTTCTGCTGACGACTTATGCTTTTAATTATATATGGACTCGATCACGCCTACTTATTGACTTGCTGCTAATTACCATGGAAATTCTGATAATTGCTTACATTTCCACAATGTTGAGGTGCGCTAATTGTCATCTTTGCGTCGATAGGACGCAGAGGCATTTTGTGTCCTCATTTCCATCTCCAATCTTAACTCTTCTTTCAACATGGAGATCTTTACAATAGGTATGTTTAGTTTAATAGCTTTTTTATATAGTTGATAATTTATGGTCCTGCCGTTGTCGTAATATTAGTTACTCACCTGTAAATATTTACACCATCTTCAGACACATATCATAATAATATGTATCTTGAAAAATAATTTTGTAAATAATATAACTCGTTTACACGACTTGGACTTGGATTTTATGAAAAACAGGTGGTGCTTGTCTTATATCGTGCGAGGGCCTTTTAGTTACTATACAAGAGAACCCCTTTTTTCAATGTTACTGATCATTATATTATTATTTGATCCAAGCCTATAACTGAAGTTTATTTCGGCTCCTTAAATTCTTATTTATATATAACATTAGCGCCTAACAATTTATATCCTGAAATTACAATGAACTGCAACGAATGCTGTTCTAAAAAATAAAATAAATGTAATTATTCAAGTCCAGTTTTAAAAAAATATCGCAAGTTCTATATACTTCAAATTATATAATTTGGATGAAGTAATAAAGTAGAAAAAAATGTTGCATACGGCATTCGTGTACACGACACGTTTGGGTGGGGCAAAGTTCTATAGGGAATCTGGCATTCTCCTTTTAAGTTTATGTAGTAATATAAAACGCTTTTATTATACCTATATTGTTATATCATCGATATCATAGTGCTTTTCTTTTTTTTTAAAGAGCAAAAAAATTCTTTATCGAAATTGAAGAGAAGGATAGAAATTGACGAGACATGTCCTATTAAAATCTAGATGAAAAAATTAAATTAATCATAGCGTATTTAAATTTATTGAACTTTTTATCGTACTTGGAGGATTTACAAGCCGGCGGCATTGGCGGACAGCCTTCTTGTTCGTTGCCCTCAGCAGCGGTGACGTTATCAGAGAGGCAGCAGCCGTACAATGTCTCTTGGCAGGGCGGAATTGGACAATCTTTATTGTGGAGACCGCCTGCTGGTGAAACGCCGTCTGGACAGCAACCGAACTTGGACTCCTTGCATGTCTTCGGGTTGGGACAACCTAAAAATAATTAATGCTATTAAGTATTTCGATAATGTATTCATGTATGTCATCATCGGCCGAGGCGTTCCGTGACAGGTCGCCTGCCTCCCGCACAATCGAGGAGGGCGATAAACAGAAAACGGAAAACAGATTTTTTTTAATTCAATATAGATTATAAATAATACTTATTGAAAGTCACTCTTTTATTTAATTACCTGGTTCGAAAAAAAAACCTCTGTCCTGGGAAGAACCAGCAAGAAACCCAGCGGGACTTTTTTTTAAAAATAACAGCTTACAATCATGTATGTTACACAATTAACCACACAAAACAAATTAGAAATAGCTTGGTAGCGAACACTCATTCCTAGGGTTATTATCATCCATAAATTCCTTAATATTATAATAACCCTTTTTATACAAACTATGTTTAATAAAGTTTTCGAATTTTGAGCAGGTCGAATTTTGTATATTTTCTGGGACTTTGTTGTAAAAGCGTATACATCGCCCCAAGAATGAATTACTGACTCGGTGGAGTCGAGTAACTGGTACTACTAGCTTGTGTTTGTTCGTAGTATTTACATAATGAATATCACTTATTTTTGTATAACTACTTTTATTTTTGTGTACGTACATTACATTTTCATAAATGTATTGAGAGGCCAAAGTTAATATATTAATTTCCTTAAATTTTTGTCTGAGCGACTCTTTAGGTTTTAAATCATAGATTGCTCTCATGGCCCTCTTCTGTAAAACAAATATAATTTCAGTGTTAGTTGCGTGTCCCCATAGCAAAATACCATACGACATTATGCTATTTAAATAGCATAATGTCGTATGGTTAGCTAAGGATAGCTGCGTCTTACTTGTGACCACGTGGCGCTTGTGGGGACAGGTCTGCTGGAGCTTGCAACACAATTTTATTGAAGAACATGGGTATTTTACCTTTGGGTATATACCTTTTTATTTATGATAAAGATATTCTACCATTAACCTGAGGAGTTTCTTTCGTGTTTGCTCTCTTTACAGAGGAACCTCATTTCGAAACGGTACTAGATTAAAAAACGTGTGTCGAATAATAAAGAGAATTTTGAATTTATTTTATTTTATTATCACTGCCCGTAAAGGTAAACAGCTGGACATGAACCAATCCCTCTCTAAGCAGTGTCGCGCTTTGCAGCCGGATTGAATTGAAATGAAAAGAGCGAAACATCTTGTGTTACTGGGATCATGAAAGTACCTGTCAATTGTTACAACAAGATTACGTAGCTTTGGACTTGTGATTACGTAACTTTGAATTTAAGATTACGTTACTACATTGCATCGATTACCAATATTACCTGCTATAAGAAAACCGTGTAGGAGTGGTGTAAGAATATCCACTATCCCATATCGTCCTATTCGCAGCGGAATCTTACTGATAACAACTTCGAATAATAAAAACTGCGGATGCCAACCCGCCTGCCAAACGTGGCATCTATGGCAAAATCACCTTATGAGGCAATCTATGGGGAAGGTTTATGTTCAGCAGTGAACTTTTACAGGCCATAATCCATGGATGGATGGGAAAGTCGAAAGTCCACGGACTGATATATGGACTGTATGTATGATGATGATATAATAATGATGACGTGATAATGATATGATGATAAAATAATGATGATGATATTACGATGACGATAATGATGATGATAAGTTTTAGAATTTGAATATTCAAGGAATGATCAAAGCTTAGGTAGTTTGGGCATCACATCATATTAAGTAAAATTTGTTCATTTTTAATTTTTTTCATGTAATATTTTTGTGCAATAGCTACCTTCATCGAATGGTCCAGCAGCCCGGGTCTTCTTATCAGGACAGCATCCGAATTTGCTTTTAAGACACTTAGCAATCTTCTTTCTTGCCTTGCAACGAGGTTTCTTGGTGTAAACTTCAACTGTTGTCGTCCAGTCCCAAGGAGCTGAGAAAGGCGTTATTGTAAATAGGATGGCAAATTTCTAAAACTTCACTTCTTTATTTTATCAATTTTAATAATTAATAATAAGATAAAGAAATTATTAGCAATTGTGGTGATTTAATTTATACTAATTATTAATTAAGGTCGGTCACATTTTCATTAATATAATAAACTTACTTGAACCGCTTGCAGTTCCTGTCTCTTCTGACTCAACTGTTTCAGTTGTAGATGAACCTTCAACTGTACTTTCGGTACTTCCAGATGTAGACTCTTCTGTACTTGAACTTTCCGTGGTAGACATGGCATCAGTTGTACTTTCTGAACTCTCGATTGCTATGAATTAAAATAAAACTGAATTATTTAGGCGAGAGACGAGTACACAATTCACCTATTAATAGTTGATTACTGGTCTAGAAACAAGCACACAAAGTTACAAAGAGCGACTCTTTAGTATCTTTCAATAATGGACCTTCTGTTTGGACAAAGCCACTCATCTTCAATTCTCTACATAGTTCTTGCTACGAGTGTGGTTGAATATACCAATAAATGTTATTTAGTGCAATATTTTAACATTAACGTAATTAAATTATCGAATAAAATCATCTAATAGTTTATTGTCATGTATTTATGTATGCATTACATCGTAGTATACTTACTGCTTCCACTAGATGTAGTACTTTCTTCCGTGAATTCCGTACTTGATGAAGATTCCGTGGTACTAATTGTTTCTGAAATTGATAATTGAATAGTTATGACATTTTCAAGAAAAAAATGTAACATAAAACGAATTAAGAACCATTAACAGTATGAAATATGTTATCTTCTACGTCTTTTTTATATGAATCATGTAATGAAAATAATACAATATATATGTACTTATGTATTTACCTTCAGTGGTAACGGTTTCTGTTGATTCTGTAACTTCAGATTCAGTACTTTCTGACGTAGATAATGAACTTATTTCGGTCACTTCAGTCGTACTAGAGTCAGTGCTCTCTTTCTCTGTAGATTCTGGTGTTGTACTTGCTCCAGACTCTGTAGTCTCTATAGATTCTGTAGTTATACTTGATTCAGTAGAAGCACTGCTGCTAAATTCCGTTGTTTCAGTTGTGGCCTCTTCTGTTGGTGTGGTTTTTTCTTCTTCTGTTGTAATAATAGTGACCGATTCCGTTGTTTCCGTAGTTTCAGATGATTCAGATTCCAATGTACTTACACTTGATTCAGGTGTAGTACTAGATTCTGGTGTAGTACTTGTTTCTTCGGTAGTACTTGTTTCTACGGTAGTACTTGTTTCTACGGTAGTACTTGTTTCTTCGGTAGTACTTGGTTCTACGGTGGTACTTGGTTCTGTTTCTGAAGTTTCACTAGAACCAGAAATAGATGTTTCGGTTGATTCGGTTGAAGCTGATTCTGTGCTTTCTGTCGTTCCAGTTACTTCAAGTGTAGATTCAGTTCCACTGGATGAGCTACTTTCCGCTGTAATTTCAGTACTACCAGTTTCTGTTGCTGCCGTTTCAACAGTTTCAGTGGATTCTGAGCTTGTTTCAGTCGTTTCAGGACTTTCAGTTATAATGCTTTCAGTTGAACCTGTTAGATAGAATAAGTATTAATCGAATTTGATAAATATAGAAAGAATTTTTCAAATGTATTATAAGGCGATGCTTGACTACACCGCCTGGTGGTAAGTGGTGATGAAGCTATATAATATGGTGAATCTCACTGTCTTAGTGTAACAAAAGCCTATTTACTTTTGCTTTGAATACACTTAGATTAGATTACTATTACTATAGAATGAAAAATCAGAGCCGGCAAGATGTTCCAATCCCTAGCTGTATCCATTAGGAATATCGAAAACAAAGGAGTGGAGACCCGCCGATCGCCTTGTCCATTGGTGCAAAGGGATGGCAGGAATTAAATCATGTAATTACGAAGATACGTCACGGAGGATCGGTAAGCTAATTTTTTTAAATAACTTAGTACTGAACTGATCTGAATAGGTACATAACTGAATACATCAGAATAATAAACATACCTACACAATGGATAAAAAAGCATGACTCTAACCTTGTTAACATTTTATTTAAGTATTTTTTTCACTAGCGGGGAATTGAACCATTTATTTGGTTTATTTAACCAATTTTTTTTAAATAACTTAGTACTGAACTGATCTGAATAGGTACATAACTGAATACATCAGAATAATAAACATACCTACACAATGGATAAAAAAGCATGGCTCTAACCTTGTTAACATTTTATTTAAGTATTTTTTCATTAGCAGGGAATCGAACCAGTTATTTGGTTTATTTAACCTGTGAATTGAATTAAAGTGGCTACGTGGAGACAAGCACAGTGGCAAATAGTAGGTTAAGTAGATAAGTTAGGTATTTAGACAAGTGTTGTAAATTATTAGGTATTGTGGTACCATCGTTGTTGCGGGCCGCGCGAATTCGGCGTTCGCGCGTACATTGACCCCTAGTCAGCTGATTGTAATTCAGTGATTCCACTGCTGGTTTTATGTTTAAGTATTTTCATTATTTTTTTACTGAAATTAACGTTTTATTTAACTATACTAACACGATGGAGCGTGAATAAAGCTAATAAAACGTTGTGAAAAGATGATTTTTTTTTTCATCAGGATCGATTTTATATTTCACCCATCATCAAAGATGTAGTTATTACTGTCGTCTGTCTTCGTTTTCGGGAGCGTTTCAAAAATACCCTGTATTAATGAAAAGAGAAATAAACCTTAAAACAAAATATTACCAGTGTTTGGACTGTCACTTTGCATCATGTCATCGATCTGAAAACAAAAATAAATGAAGTTTTGTAGTAAATCCTAAATCTTTCAATGGATTCAATTTCGATTACTTAGAATGATACTATGATACTAATGGTATCTATATGTATTAATGATGTAATGATGTATTAATTATGTGCCAACTAATTGGAGATCGACTAGAAAATTTCATGCTTTAAAATCTTGCCCTCTTTGGGTCTACGTGACAAGATCAAGATAAGAATGATCTATATTTCAATGCTACTAATTATACAGCAGAAAAAAAGAAATGTACATATATTATACCAACCGTACTGCCCATGTGAGGTATCAATTCTTCAGCGCCAACTTCTGGATAATCTTCCTCTTCCTCGCACTCTTCATAATCGTAATCTTCTTCTGTTGTTGACACAGTGGTCTTTGTGGCAGCTATGTCACAATTATTATATATTAGTATATATTTCTATATATATTGTACTTATACAATTATAAGTACATAGTTCACAATTTTGTAATTTTATTCAAAAGCAAGAAAAAATATGTAAGCCGCAAGTTCAGTTAACTCATTTGGCTGTTATTAAAATTTTTAAACAAGTTACATTATTGAATAAAACTACTTTTACGGATTCTATCGCGTTTAATTAACTTATTTTTATTAAATTAAGTTAATTAAACGCGATAGAATCCGTAAAAGTAGTTTTATTCAATGTGTAGTGTTCGCGTAAATATAAGAAATCATTAAGTTACATTTTTATAAGTTACTTTGACTGTTGGAGATTATCAACATAATTGAGAAGAAGATTTTAAGAATTTTATATTGGAATAAAATTTTGTTCATGGAATAAATATAAGTTATACATTACCGAACTCGTGTAAGTAAAAAAAAAATACAAATTCGCGTAAGTCGCTTTTACCAAATGAAAAAGAACGTGGTAAATTAAATGTATAGATAATTTAATTTTAACTGTAGAAACTTTTCTTTTATAAATAAGAATCCTTTGTCCCTATCCCGTGCATCGGAAAGCACGTAAAACCACTAGTTCTGCGCATGATCTGTCTCCGGCCGGCTGTGTCTAAGCCACTGGGCCACGGAGCCGTCAATCAAACCATCTAGGGACCCATTAAAACACACAAAAACCCCATTGCTATCTCATTAACGTAAATATGTAATGTTATTTTGTATGTTAATGGTACGCGATATCTTCAATTGTAAACGGATTTTGGTGATTCCTTTTTATGACCGAAATTCGGTCTGGAGAACATTACTGTTAACATAAATTTCTTTTTAAAGTGATTTAACGTAACATACGAACGAAAACGAACTTATTCTTACTTTTATCACAAGGTTCTGTATTACAAGACTGTAACGTCTCGAGTATGGATTCTTCGGGGCAGGTTCCGACCTCAACACCTCCGCTCAGACACATCACGCGGCGGTACTGTTCACCTCCACCGCATTCTTTTGTACACTGTTAAGCAAATAAGCTTTTACGTTATTGATAAAAACCACACATACACACATTTTTCATTCATTCATCCATTCATTGAGTACAGTCTATCAAAAGTCCACTGCTGAACATAGGCATCTTATACAAACTGTCTCACAGGGGGCATATTTGCCATAGTTGGCACGCTTGGTAAGTGGGCTGGCAAACGCAGTTTTTAATATTATGAACTGATATTAGGAAGATGTAGCTGCCCATCTCCTTTCAGTTTCCGTCTGTCGCCTTTGCGACACCAACAGTATGATATGGGGTAGTGGATTCTCTCACGCCGCCACTACACGGACATACACTCATTATGCATTTAGACAGTGAAAACACAAAATATACAATAATGTACAGTAATGTAATTTTAAAGGAAGTTATGATTGTTCTTTTTATAATAACAAAGAGAAATGACGTAGCTATCACGCGAAGGTAAGTAATTACTACAGCCATGGACTAACTTCAAACAAAACCTGTAATTATACTGGATTTCCATTGCTTAAGAACCGAAGGAATCAGTGTCACCAGCAGTAATCCAAAAAAAATTTTCGAAGACATGTGAAGTTCGCCAACACGTATTGGGGCAGCGCGGCGGACATTTCCTTGCCCTAAAACCCTCTCAGAAATGAGAGGAGGCCTGTGCCCAGCAGTGGGACGTATATAGGCTGTAACTTTATTTTTTTACTTTACTAATGTTATAGGTGAAATGATTTTTTCGTATAGAAATGTCTCAGATTTATGGTTCTGTATAAGAATTAAAATATGGAATTGTGAAGCTTGTAAAGAGAGAGAGAGAGAGAGAGTTACATTACCATCCGGTAATGTAACTCTCGAAACTCGTACAGGACGAGTTTCAAATCAATCTTTACCTCTGACCAAGGTCCCGCGTACCACTTGGCTGCACACTTCTCGCTGGAAATCTCGCAAGGTTTTGTTTCATTGTACTTCAAGTTCTTGTCGCAACGATCGTCGTCTACTTTATACACCGACGCACCGTCAAATAGGCCGCAGAAGACCCTACGGCTCTGGATTCCTTTTCCACACTCCACAGAACACTAGAAATTATAATAAAAAGGATTAATTCATAAAAAGTTGATGAATAAAACTAATTTTCCGACGTTTCGAACGCACCACAGCACCTATGGTCACCCAAATAAGTTGAAAAAAGTTAACACATTTTCAAACCTAACTATACAAAACTTTAACAAAAGTGAAACAGTAAAATATATAATCGAAACCCAAACTTACTTTACTCCACTGCGTAGCGTACCACAAAACTTCACACGGAGGAAGTTTGGAGCGGTCACAAGGCTCCTCTAGAACCGGGGTCGGGTGGTAGGAACAGAAATTGGAGTCAACGACTTTTTGGTCTTTGGTCGCGCAGTGGGCCACACGCGTCTGAACAGTTGCAGTGCAGGTGTCACACTGTAATATAAATAAATATACAAAAAATAATTGAAAAATGTATATTCTGTTAACGAAAAACATCTATATGTGTTATAAAACCTAGCTTTAAATTGTATATCTAATAAAACGATTTTTTCTGTCTCGGTCAAGTATTATTTAGTTATGAAAGAACAGACAGGCAAACGAACATCGGATATATTATACTAGTCCTTTGGCTACACTGTAGTTGAGTAAATACGTATTGTAGATTGTTGGGTAAACACATCACTGCAAGAGTAACATAAATTGCATTGTTGTTCAATGAAATTCAAAAAACGAATTTTGGCGATTTCGAGAATGAAGAAGTATTGTTAAAATTACTTATAACTGCTAATTATTAGTAGCTAGCGATCCGCCCGACTTGGCACTGGTGATCTCTGGATATCGAGAAAAGCGTCACCTGCGGGGTCCAAATGTGAATCTAAGCCATCTAGGGACCCATTAAAACATACACAAAAAATTTCATGAAAATCGGCCGAGCGGTTTTTGAGTTTTAGCGAGAGTAACGGACAGCACTTGATTTTTATATATAGAGATAAATAACAGTGTCGTTAAGTTTATTATTAATTAATTCGATACTTACCCCATACCAATCAGACAGGACCCAATCGACGCCATCACAAGGATGCAGCATACAAGCCTGCTCCGTTGGTGGTTTCTCATCATTGCAGCTGTCATCTTCGAACACTTCCACCTTCCCGTCTATTTTCTTATGACAGACCACTTGACGTGTTTGTTTGCCCTCGCCGCAAAGCTTGTCGCACTAGAAAGATATGGTGAATTAGTGTCTAACGAGGCTAATTAATAACCTTCACGAGAAACTACTTAAGTGGAAAACAAAGGTGATTTAAAAGAACAGACAAATATCAGCACAATACCATTTTTATTAAACATAACATAACTTATAATAAAAAGTAAAAGCCGACTTCAAACTACTAAAAGAATAAAATAATTTCGTCTCAAATTTCATCATCAATAAATCACTTTTTCCTTTTAGGGTGGACTAAGGCATATCACAATCTCTATGACATCTAAATAGTTTCATTAAAAACTACATCCCCTATTTTTCCACCCTTGGGGGTGATATTTTTTTTCTAAATTTATATGGGACCACCCCTGAAGTATATTAACCTATTCACTTCACTTCACGACGAATTCAGACCACCTGGACCCCCAGATATTGATTTTTAAATAAGTTTTAAAAATGGCCGACCTTTTCTTCAGTTTTGATGATATTGATTATAAAAATAATCGGTGCAGAAATGAGAAGTTTGAGAAGTGCAGAAATGAGAAGCTTGAAATTTCGCATGTTCTATGATAACGAATTCGTAATCGTAGAATTAGAACTGAATTAGACCTACTCACCGGTTTCCAAGGTCCAGTAAACCAAGTGGGACAAGTGGCATTTTGATTGCATTCCTGATATAGCTCCGGTTTCGGTCCAAGTAACTCGAAGCACTCTTTGTCGGCTACCATCGACGGGAATCTGAAAGTAGGTACCACTAGAACATGTACCTTTCATGGTTAATTAATGGTCATGGGATGATATAAGTAATTTGTGAAAGAGTATGACATGGTTCATGGTCTGTTCCTGGTATATATGTACTTGATACTAATAAAATTAAAGTGTCTGTCTGTAATATTGAAATTACTGTCTTTCTTTGACTTGAGGGGGTTATTTACGCTTTAAAGCTATGAATATCCATATAAAGAATTTAATGATTTTAAAAATTTTTGTCTGTCGGTCTGTCTGTCTGTTCGGGTTAATATTGGGAATGGCTAAACCGATTACAATGAAACTTGACGAACAGATAGAGAACAATTTCAGGATTGTCTGAGCAATGTCTAGACTATATTTTATCCGAAAAACTTGGAGATGTTTTTTTGAGAAGTCGATAAAATATCTTTAATGATTATCTTAAATCTAAATGAGGCCACATCGAAAACCGGGCGAAACCGGGCCGAAACGGATAGCAAATAATAAAGGTATTAAACTTAAATGTCAATAATCTCATGAGGATTTGTATGAAATTTAAATTATAATAAAAAATAAAAACCGACTGCGTAAACTGAAAAGAATAAAACAAAAAATAATTATGAATAAAATAATTTCTACATTAATATAATGGCTTCTGATGTCCGTGCTAAGACATTGTGTATCGGGGAATTAAAGCCCTCGACTTCAGAAGTTATTATGTGATTTTTTTGAATTAATTTTAAACACCTCAGAAATGAGAGGTCTATGCCTACCAGTGCGTCGTTTAATGGCTTACTTTACTTTTACTTATTTTTTCAATTGGTGAGCTCAAAATAACAACTAGATCAGGGTTTCCCAACCTTTTTTTGACCGGGGACCACTTTGATTTTTTTGTAGTTAGCAGGGACCACAAGATGAAAGGAAAAACTTTGTTAATCTAACAATAAATTATAATCACCACTTTTAACATAGTTATATAATAAACTGAAAAGAAGCATTCATTAACAGAATTATTTGTGTATTTATTGTAAAAGATAGTAGGTACTTACTAACGTGACGCGCGGTGTTGTACTGCCCGCGTGACGAGGAAATAAATGTGTTATTTAAATCGATTAGGTGGGTAAAATATATAATTCTTTCGCGGACCATATTTAAGCTCTTGCGGACCACTGGTGGTCCGCGGACCACTGGTTGGGAATCACTGAACTAGAATGTAATCTTAGTTGTTATGACATATACATATACATTATACATACATAAAAACATACGTATCAAATATAGAACAATTATATGTTTACACTTTTAACATTCTTATTGCTGTCATTGTAAGTGATGTCTGAAACACAGGTACTCAACCTAGTTCAGGCAGGTAGCTAATATTATAAACTTGACTTTTCTATTTTTCTTTTGTAGATTCTTCATTATTAAGCTACACATAATTTTAATTTTATTATAGCATGTTATTTTTGTTAGACTTATTGTCACTTTATTTAATTGTAATCATATTTGTTCCTGTATGTAAACATGTGTAATTGGAAATTAAATAAATTATTTATTATTTATCATTATTATTATTTATTTACATTATAAAGGGCCCCCGAGACGGTCAAATGGTTTGATTCAAACCTCACGTGTTTGACCAAACCGTTTGATGTCGCTTTGAATTCGCATCAAACAGAAGCAGTGTGGCTTCAAAGTTCAAACAAGAAAGTCCTATCGTGATTTCCAAAAATGCCGTTGACTATCGATAAAGATTTTCTCGCGTTTATTGTATGTCTTGCTTAAATAATAAGAAAAAAAGAAAATTTGGTGCAAAGAACGGTACAAATCACACGAACATCTGCAAAGAGTGCTAGAAACTAGCGCACCAGATGATTATAAGAACTTTATGAGAATGGACAATGATTCTTATTAATCCAGCAAGAAAGTCATGTCATTGAAGTACCAAAGTTTCGGTACGTAGGTTTCGTCTGCACCAGCTCCTGATTTCATTTAATCCTTTTTTTAATTCACGATTAAAACTTGTTCTAAGCTTGTTTATTTTTTTTCTTAAATCCTCCTCGGTGAAATTTCTATCTAGTACTTGTAACGATTTTGTAATTTTAGTCATCGCTAATGCCTTTTTATTTTTATCGTAATAATATTTTGATTTCACCTTCCACAATTCAGGCGCATCTAGATATGACAATATTAACATTGAAGTGAATTCACGGTTGGATATAGTCACTTCCGACGACAAATCGTGTCGTGACTGCGTTGAGGCGTTTTCAATGTCTATTTCATCTTCGTCTGTCATTTTAAAACCACACAGAACGTATTGCTTCGAAATTCAGCACAAGACTGATGAGGACTCAAACCAAAATCTACGTGTTTGAATCAAACCGTTTGATCGTCTCGGGGGCCCTTAACAAGCTGGTCCGGCAAATGTTCTGCTCTAACCGGTAGGTGGCGAGATCCGAATCCACTGAGAATTTGGATGTTTTACTGTGTAAATATAGAATTAATACTTCAATAACTACCACAGCGATCAGAAATTGTTTTCCTTTTTGCACTAAACCAACATAAAGTATACACACATATAAATGACAATATATTGTGAATGGAATTATTTTGGTCCATATATATAATTTGTTAATAACTTGACTACAGCACCACCTATCGGATCCTAGCATAGCTATGAACCATCTTCTCCATTAAATTAAATATATTGTGTGAATATGGCCGTAATTGGTCAAATCGTTTAAAAGTTCCACGGTTCCTAACAGATGCTCCATCGATTATATATAAAGATGTGGATTGAATGAAATGAGTGAATCGGTTTTTATTTTACTATCGACATTGTCATTAAGGGTCATTAAGGAGTATGTTAGGGATGAATCTGAATGACAGGGTGAGAAATTGTGTGATAAGAGAAAAGTGTGGTTTGCAAGATGACGTTGTGACCAGGATTAAGAAAGGAATGCTTCGGTGGTTTGGTCATATAGAAAGAATGAACGAGGAAAGAGTGAAAAAGCAACTTTATGTTTCAGAAGTGAACGGCAGAGTCGGGAAGAGACGCCCTAGACGAAGGTTTATCGACCAAATTGGCGATATATTGAAAATGGGCCAGATTAGGAGTACCCTTAACTGACGAGTATGGATGTAAAGGAGGCGAGAGAGTTGTGTCAGGATCGTGCCAAATGGAAGTCCGTAGTCTCTGCCTACCCCTCTGGGTGATAGGCGTGGGTGTTTATGTATGTATGTATGTATCAACATTGTATGACTTCTTAATAAGTGGGATTAACCTTACCCTGTGCTATTATCTTTTCGCAGTAAACTTGTCTAGATCTGGTACCACCTTCACCACAAGGCTTAGAACATGGACTCCAAGGTCCCTCCACCCAGCGGGCTGGGCAGGGGTCGGTGTTGCAGCTCTGATTGATGGCCGGCTTCAAGCCCTCGTCACAGAGACTGTCTTCAACTATTTCCAGCTCTTCTCGCGAACGACAAGTTACTTGGCGGGTTTGGAAACCTAGAAAGAGATTGAATTATTACCACGAAAGAGTAGGAAAAGAAATATTTCTGGTAATTCGAAATAATTCAAAATAGCATTTCAGGACTAAACAAATGTTCATGAGTGTTGAACATCAGCAAAATAAGTTAAGTAGACCCAACCAAACTAACGATCATGGATGCTTCCACATCACCTACAGTTAGTTAAATAGACCCAACCAAACGAATGTTAATGGGTGTTTCAACATCAGCTAAATTAAATTAAATAGACCCAACCAAACAAATGTTCATAAGGATTTCAACATCAGCTAAATTAAATTAAATAGACCCAACCAAACACTCACACACATTTTTCTTATTTTTACGAAAATATTATTTTATTTAAAATATGAGTGACAAACGAGCACACAGTCCACGTATAGTATATGTATATATAGTAAATGGATGCTGTGGTCAATATACGAGTACTCGTAGTACACCTACATCTAATCTCGTACACCTACATCTAATCTCGATTAAGAATTAAAATGCAGATGCGCGTTGCGCGTTGAGCGTCCCCTGAGGACTAAGATGAAATCGTTTCCAGTAAAAAAGGTCTCCGGATCTCTATACTCACCATACGAAACACGGTAGCCTTAATTTGCTATTTTACGCTGGTATTCTGTGAGAGCGTGGTCTTTCCCCGGTCGAAGCAACCAATTCGTGCTTCGACCATAATATCATAGCTACAGTATGGTTGTGCCCCGCTGTTATGAGTGTATATATATTTATATTATATGACACCGGTTTAAGTTTCTCTGCTTAGCTCGTGGTTGACTGGTAGAAATTCCTAAAGATATATATTATGTCTTTTACGTGGTAGAGTCATGCACGAAAGGGTCGGATCGACCGGGGTAGGACCACGCTCTCACAAAATACCAGCGTAAAATAACAGCTTAATGCTGTTGTGTTTCGTATGGTGAGTGTAGACAACCACAGAAAAGTTTTACTGGAAACGAGGCATTCTATCTTAGTTCTCGAGGGTGACAACGAATCTGCATTTTGATTCTTAATTGAGGATAAATGTAGATGTCTATGGGCCACAGCATCCACTTACCATCAGGTGGACTTTGTGCTCGTTTGTCACCCTTATTCTATTTAAAAAAATGTCCGCCAATTGTACTCCTCTGAGCAGTGAAGATTGTTAAATAAACAAATAATGTAGTACTTTGCGATAAAAACACTGACCTCCACCACAGGAAGCGCTGCACGGAGAGAAGTCTTCGTGCACCCAATTGTACTGCTGATTAGGCGGCGGAGCCATCGATGAGGGGATGCTGTATTCGTACTCGATGCCCACGTTTTCGTCTTGAAGGAGAAGCTGTCATACATACATAAGTATATTTAGAATCAGGAAACTAACAAAAAAATTAAACGATTAGTTACAACCGAGCTAACTGTACACCTGATGATAAAATAGCGACTATAGCTCATATACCTTTAACCAAATCCAAACGAAGAACACCATAGTTGAGTTGTCCCTAAGGTCTGAATATGTCTCATATCTTGTATCTAAACATACCGGCTCTCCTACACTTCTAACTTGAATACAACATCGGGGCATTGCTACTTGACTACTGAAATAGGCAAGAAGAAGAAAGGAAGGGATACAGCCTAGCAGGGAACTGCTTATGACCTTATGGGGTGTTAATGTAGGCTAAAGTGGCCATTTAATAAAGATTATTATTATTTTATTTCAAACATTGCGATGGAGGGTTGAGGTCTCCGGTTGCATTTGAACGGATAACCCGGAACCCTTTGTATACACTGATGAAGACTACCGTGAAGTTTTAGCTGGTAGAAATCAGACGCTTTCGTTGCCCCCAGCAGCAGCGGAAGGTACGCATGAGAATTTGCCCACGATAAATAGGTGGCCATTTTCTGTTAACTTGACAGTGAGCGATTTTTATTCTAAAGAGACTTACCGAGAGATACAATGGCTCTGTTGTAGGTCCAAGCGATCTAAGTTTGTCGGGAGCCGCGAAACCCAGCTGACTACGCTCGTAGTGCCACAGGGTGCCAGCGATTGTGAGACTGCGTGGGAAATCAATGTGGTACTCCCCGTTTAAGTAGTACACGTTGTCTTGTTTTGCTCTTAACGCTATAAAAAAAAAATACTTCATCATATGGGAGTGTTCATAATGTGGGTGACGGAGTAAGAGAGAATCCATTACCCCGTTTCATTCCGTGGGGTTACCCACGGAATGAAACGGGAGATGAGAGGCGACAATGAGGAATCATACAGCCCATCAAAGTCCATTGCTGAACATAGACCTCCCTAAAGATTGTCCACCCTACTATGGGGAATGCCGAAAAGTTTTTATAGCTTTCGATAGATGGCGGTATATACACGTCGTTTACGCCAGACGTAAATATCCAGAACGGTGACGGGAACATTGGCCTCCCCATAGATCGTCTCATAGGGGCAAATTTACGATAGTTAGTTTTTACGTGGTAGAGCCATATATGCTGCAGCTATATTAGTAGTATAGTTGTAGTACGAATGGGTCGGCTCGACCGGGGAAGGATCACGCTCTCACAGAATACCAGCGTAAAATAGCAGCTTAACGCTGTTGTGTTTCGTATGGTGAGTGTAGAGAACCGGTGACCCTTTTTACTGGAAATGAGGCATTCCATCTTAGTCCGCACGGGTGACAACGCATTTGATTGATTTGTAATCGAGGATAGATGTAGATGTCTATGGGCCGCAGCAACCACTTACCATCACGTGGACTGTGTGCTCGTTTGTCACCCTTATCCTATAAAAAAATACCACAATTTGCATACGGGTTGGCAACCGCAGTTTTTTATTTTGATTCAGCTGTTATTAGGAAGATACTGCTGCCATTCTCCTGTTACATTTTTCTCTGTCGCCTCTTACAACACGTATAGGATGATAGTGGATATTCTTACACCGCCTCTACACGATGAAACGGTTACTGAAGTGAAACTCACCTAAATAATTGTTGGATGCTTGAACTTCTGCAATCATAATGCTGGTGGCTCCTTGTGGTATCAGTAACACGTCGTTATAGCCTGCAAATTATATAGTGAATAATTATTGAAACATGTTGGTAAATCCGCAATACTTTATATGCCCGATTCCTGTATTGAAGAAACGTTTCGGTCTCCGTAACGATTCGTTTTATTACATACGAGGTACAAATTTAACTCAAATAGTTGAACTGCTATATTGTTTTAAAGAACGGTTTTTATGCACTTTATTTACTGTATAACGGCTCGTAAAAGAAAACGTAGCGTTTTAAATATGGAAACCCGGCAATAGTAGCAAATGTT
This sequence comes from Parnassius orleans, assembly GCA_029286625.1. Classification (NCBI taxonomy): domain Eukaryota; kingdom Metazoa; phylum Arthropoda; class Insecta; order Lepidoptera; family Papilionidae; genus Parnassius; species Parnassius orleans. The sequence goes on from JAGSMP010000126.1 coordinate 1,407,016, forward strand.
CACAAACGTTACCTTTCCGTAAATCTTTTGTGTCTATAATTCCGGTCACTGTGTGGCAATTGGTGCCGTTGCCTCGGCACTCGCGGCACTTGTCCTCACGAGCGTTGGAGCCCAACATCATGTCGCAACCTACCGCCTTAAAATTATCAAAGAGATATTTATTTATTTATTCGTTATTGGTTTATTAATTATTCTACTTTAGAATGGGAAAACTTTATGCCTTATGTCATTCTCTTTCAATTCTCTTCCAATCTTGTTAATGTGTCTTCATAATTACAACCATTTTGAATAATAGTCGCACTTAAACTGTGTGACTCATAGGATTGGTGACGGGGAGCAGCATCTAATGTGCTAGATACCTGTCACTACTCCAATCGCCAAACTATCGAGATGCATTATACAGGGTTATTTTTCAATGAGTAGCCAAATTTTAAACTTAAGTTCAAATATATAAATAATGATATATCGTTATTGCAGTTGTTGAAAATACGAGTAAATAAGGCGTCTACTTTCATTTGAAATTATCCCAAATTAAATGTGATTTATGGGCAACGACTACGCGTTCGCGCTCCTCTGTGTGCGATTAAATTCACTACGTTTTTGCCGACCGATCGTCCCTTACGAATGTGTGCGTACGTAGCAAAATAATGCATTACCACGCACTTTGAATTTAAAAGATAAAAAGTACAGAATGTTTCAGATTTTTTTAATTAATGTTTTTTCATCATTTGCCCATATTACTTATTCTGAACCTTCTCTGCAAATTTTGCCAGTTATTACAAAATAACCCTGTATTATGTCTATCATGTTTTCTCTTAAAGCAGCCATGTCAAATGGACGGCCCGCGGGCCGTCCGTCCGCGGATCACTATCATGCGAACCTCTACAGTCACAGGTAGTACAGGACAGTTGACACAATTATAATCTGGAAAATTATGTGGACAAACAAAATCTTACATTGCGCATTAAAAATAATTGTATTTCGATTTTAGTTGGCTTACATGTTCATTCATCATTTATTCACCAACTCTAGAGCAACAATACCCAGTATTGGCTCTACGTTTGTGATGGAATGGTATTTGGTCGAATATACCCTGAGCGATATTGAGACTGAGGATATGTAAAATCCACTGATTCGTACAGCAACAGTGCGATGGTCCTGTCCCACTATAAAACTTCTCAGAAATAAGAGAACGCCTGTGTCATATTATATGTAAACTGTTTACTCTTGATGATCGCAGTATTAGACGTCTCGCGCCATTGGCGCTGTCTCCCGTCGCCGGTCTGCATTTTTACTTTTGGCGTAAACGCGATGATTATACCTTCCCCCCGTCTATAGGAAGCCATGAGGTCTTTCTTACATTTTCCATAATCGCTTCTCACGACACCGAAAGCGATGTATTCTCTTAAACCGCTACCACATGGTCGTTACAACCTATTAAAGTCCACTGCCCAACATAGGCCTCAACCATAGATTGCCTCATATGGGAGATATTTGCACATTAGCATATAGGGTTGGCAACCGCAGTTTTTTATTTTTAGTTGTTATTAGGAAGACACTGCTGCCGATTTCGTGATTTGTTTCCATCTGTCGCCTCTAATGACACCCATATATGACATATATAAATCTATTAATAGCAAACTATTTATATAATACCTGGCAGGTTCCATTGACGCAGACGTCGAAGGATTCATCACTACATCGCGTGCCGTCGACAACCTTCGCCCTCTGTCGGTAATAGAAGCGTTCGCCTCGTGGCATGCAGTTCAGCTCGCATGGGTTTGGAGCGTGTGTGTATGGTATCCATCTGTAAGCACATTATTGTTCTAACATTCTTCAAGATGTGTTTGACAATTAATAGAAATCTAATTACATTATACAGGGCTATTTTTCAAAGAGTAGCCAAATTTTATACTTAAGTTCAAATATATAAATAATGATATACCGTTATTGCGGTTTTTGAAAATACGAGTAAATAAGGTAAATAAAGCTTCTACTTTTATTTGAAATTATCCCAAATTTAATGTGATTTATGGGCAACAACTATACGCACGCGCGCTCCTCTCTGTGCGATTCAATTTACGTTTTTGCCGACCGATCGACCCTTACGAATGTGTGCGTGCGTAGTAAAATAGATTTTATGAATGACAATCAGTTAAAATAATGGGTTACCATGCATTTTGAAATTAAAAGATAAAATGGACAGAATGTTTGAGATTTTTTTTTCATTAATTTTTCTTCACCAGTTTCCTATATTACTTATTCTGAACCTTCTCTGCGAATTTGTCCGGTTATTGCAAAATAACTCTGTATTAGACAATTTAAATCTCTTTGACGATAATGTTGAAGATATATCAATCTCTTCAACATTATCGTCAAATCTTTGGTTCTTCAATTCATGATCTTGTCTCTCAAGCCCAGCACGACCTTGATATTCTTAGCGATTGGTTACAATACAATTTACTAACTATCAACATTTCCAAAACTAGCTACATAATATTTAAAGCAAAAAATAAACCTATACCCAATTACTCACCTCTCAAAATAAATAATACACCATTGCAAGAAAAAACCAATGAAAAATATCTTGGCCTTTATTTGGATACCCATTTAACATGGAATGTTCACATTAAATATTTAATAACCAAATTAATGTCACTTCACGCCTCCCTCCGTATTAATTTTCGATACATACCACAGAAACTACGTTTCACAATATATAATGTCTTGGGAAGCGCTGCCAGTACTAGATTAAACAAATTACAAGTCCTACAAAATAAAATAATAAAAATGCTATTCAACTACAATTTTCGAACATCAACTTCAAAAATTTTCCGAGAAACGAACCTGATGAATATCAAACAATTATACATTTATAACACCTGTATCTTTATTCGTAAATTCATGAACAAGAAGGTCCGCACGGATCTGCAATTCACCAAGCGAAAGAAAGTTGGGCGCATCTGCACTCGACGCGCGAGCTTCATCGTTTTGCCTAAGACTCGAACAAAGTACGGCCAGACCACAATTACATGCGAAGGTGCGCGCCTTTTTAATAAGATACCCACGGAAATAAAAAATGTAGACTCTTTCAATGTATTCAAAAAGCGACTTGCAAATCATATAATCACAAACATATCTATCTGATTGCGTTCGACGGGTTTGTTCCTGGTCTTGGTTTATGTTGTGGTGCTAAGGTGATAGTGAATCCCAGAATTTGTGAGTGACTGTTCTCATTTTATAACTATTCTTTTATTTGTATAGATTTTTCTCGATAGCTGTTTTATATTGTTTATTTTTCAACAACATAGGTACGACAACGAATTTTGTTATTTACATTTACTTATATCTATGTTCTCATGTAAGTGACGTATATAATGTCTTTATGAGAATAAATGTCTTTAAACCTAAACCTTATCTCACAAACTTTTTTTCATAAAACTGAAGTTATAAATAAACATACATCTGATGTTAAGTAGCTACTGCAGTCCATGGACACCTGCAATAGGTTGCAGGTGTCAATTCAAACAAAGAAGGCTACAGACGCGATAACACCTCTGAACAGAAAGTTTCAATGTCTGTAAATACCTATACTGGCTCTCTATTGCCTCCAGACCGGAATACAGCAGTGTAGGCAATATTTCGACAAGAATAGGTAAGAGGAGTCCCTAGGGCGTGGAGTGCCTAAGATAGGTGATGGGTACCTACCACCCAGACGGACCTATCCTAGGCAGGAAAGGAGGCCTGCCATCTACAAATCTATAATATGATTTTTTATTAAAGAAAATAAAGAAACGTACTTGTACTTTATACCCCTAAAGGCGATATCGTCGTATTCGGAGCACTGCTGCGACCGAAAGTCACCGGCATCAACTGGACAGTCCTGCGTTTGACACGAGAAGTATTTTGTGTCGCCGCCTGTGCATAGTGGTTGGCCATCAGGACTGAAAGTAATAATAATAATAATTTATTAAACAATATTATGAAACACAACCTTTCTAAGAATACGTAAGAAAACGCGTAAGAAAATCCTTCACCACATTCTCTTGAATGTCGTAAAGCGTCTTTTTAAAATATAACGGTGACAAACGAGCACACAGTCCACCTGATGATATTATCTTAAAGTGGGTACTCTGGCCATAGACATCTACATCTATCCTTGATTATCAATCAAAATGCAGATGTGTTATCACCTCTGAGGACTTAGATCGAATGCCTCGTTCCCATAAACGTTTGAATGCTAATTAATATTCAAACGTTGCTAAAAGCTATTCTGTGAAAGCGTCGTCCTTCCTCCGTCGAGTCGACCCATTTGTTTTATAATAATAATATAGGTGCAGCGTGGCTCTACACCTGTGGGCAATGTCAGAAAAATTTCATGGCTTCCGATAGATGGCCTTATAGCTTGTTTACTTCATTCGCCAAATGCGCAGGGCAGGATTATAGAGTACGAGTGTGTGCGTAAATGCATAAAATAATATGCATTCTCTATTCCCTCACTCTCATAGTCCGATGTAACGGAAGTATAGCAATATATATATTTTCTGTTTGACCTGCAAGTAGACCAGGAGAGATTGTCTTGTGTCATTAAATCCGCCTTTTTGTAAGCGATTTTGAATAAAAAATGCTTAAAAAATAAATAAATAAATAAGATTTACCTAAATTTAGTCAGTAACATTCAACGGTAAGAAATCACCTACCGTGTAAAGGAAACGCACGACAAATTTTCCGTTGACATAATATACAACATGATATAATCATGATTTGCGAGCTTGTAGCCGCATTGTAGTGGATAAACGATTTATCTATGTCTCAAGACAGAAATCGGTTCTATATTTCGGTTTCGGTTCTTGTATATTGATACATACCTAACTTCCAAACATATTCGTTTCTGACTGGCAACTCCGCCACCACAGGTCCTGGAGCACGGAGAAACTTCGCCCCATTCCCCCCAAGCGCCTGTGCCCTCCCCTCCAGGCAGGACGTATGAAGCTGGTAGGTACAGGCCGGCGCCCTGGCGCCTGTGCCTACTGCGGTGACGCGATAACTAGGGAAATAATAATAGATTAAAATTTATCGACACATATTTGTATAAGGTAAAAGTAAAGTTAGCCTACATATATACGTCCTACAGCTGGGAGAAGGTCTTCTCTCATTTCTGAGAGAGTTATGAAGCGATTAGTCCGCCGCGCTGCTCCGGTAAGTGTTGGCGGAGTTCAAATGTCCTCGAAATTCCTGACATGCAAGTTTCCTCACAATGCTTTTCTTCATCGTCGAGCACGTGGAAAATCAGCTTAAAACTTAAACTTAAAATTGCAATTAAAATTTTATAAAGGAGCACACAGTCTACCTTCTAAATAATAGTCGCCACTGTTGCCTTTAGACGTTTACTCGATAAAACCTACAGACGCGTCGTGAACTCTATGTACACTATGATGGAATGCCTAAAACCTAAACTATCTAAACCGGTAAAAGGGATTTCGGTTCTCTACACTAACTATACGAAACACAGCAATATTATGCTGCTATTCTACCGTGGTAATCTATTTATTTTATTATTTATTTATTCTTTATTGCATTCCTTAAAACAAAAGAATACAAAGGGCGGACTTTAATGCCTTGAGGCATTCTCTACCAGTCAACCCATGGAGTGGTGAGAATTTGACGTAGGTGTGGCAATATAGAATAAAAGAACACTACACAAAATGATAATTAACTACATAATATACACATTTTACTAATAAATAAACTATACATATATGACCTATACATACATATATACAAATATATAAATACATGTATATTCATACAAATATACATATTTAAATACATATGTAATTAGTACATACAAATAACTATGAATATATGCGACTGTTTAGCAATACATATTAAATGGATGAATCATGTAAGATGCGTTGTCTTCGACAGATGATTACGGACCAATTTTTTAAAAGCGTACTTATTGGGTGCTTTTCTGATGTCATCGGGCAAGGAGTTCCAAAGGCGTGTAGCCTGAACTGTGAAGGAGTTACTATAGAACTCGGTGAAGTGAACAGGAATACAGATTTTGTTGTTAGAAGAAGAACGTAGGACCCTATCATGAGATGAGGAGAGATAGTGAAATTTTATCTGTGTTGTTAGATTCTGTGGTGTTTTCCGTTCTTACCCGGTTGACCCCACACATTACTGCAGCAATTATGCAGCGTCACTCTACCACATAACAAGTGGTAAAATTAAAAATTTTGTAAAACCGACTTCAATATATATTATTAAAGATAAATTAAAAACTACTGGTCAGACCTTGATCAAATTTATATGGACATGGACATGAGAAACACCAGCTTTCAAATAAAAAAATATTCATCAAAATCGGTTCACCTGCAAAAAGTTATGAGGTTAATAAGGTTATAAAAAAAGTTATTAAAAAATAATACAGTCGAATTGAATAACCTCCTCCTTTTTGAAGTCGGTTAAAAATGAATGCTTCATAGCCTGTAGATTTTCTAGTTTTCTATACCCATCAAATTGTACAGAAACTGTACTAAATGGTAGAAATAGTTAACGGTCGACCTACATTTTAAAACATCATTTCTGTTTCATAACCTTGAAATTTCAAATAATTTTTAATGTCAATCATGTTCCAATGTTCATTGAGTATGTGACCCATAACATTTTATATACTCCATTCTGTACATTTTTGGAACGAAGTTCCTTATCCGCACGGTACGAATTTGACGGATGGGGGGTAGGCGAGAAAAAGTGTAAGAATTTTCCGTCACGACCCCCTTTCTATAGTGCGAGCGAGATGGAATAATATCCATCTCCATCGCACTTTTTCTTATCTCGCCATGGAAGAAATATTATTTTAAATGACGCTTCATTTTAATAGACGCTAGTAATTCATTTATTTGTATTTGTTAATCAATAATAAAATACGTTTATCAATATTAATATACTACGAAAGGAACTTTGTTTTGCTTGTTAAATAATTTCACACTTAAGTACTAATATTATTTTAAAATAGCGCAATATATTTGATGAGAAGAGCCTATGTAGGTGTATTACACTGTCTATGATATGAAATCATTTGATGTGGTGTTCCATAAAATAAAAGGGATTTGGCGAGTGTTCCATTACCTTAAAAGTTTGGGAACCCCTGATCTATATACATCTAATGTCGATTAGAAACCAAAATGCAGATGCGTTGTCACCCCTGAAAACTTAGAGGGTTTCCGGCTCTCTACACTTAACATACGAAACACAGCAGTATTAAGCTGCTGTTTTACGCTGGTATTCTGTGAGGTTGTGGTCTTTCCCCGGTCGAGCCGACCCATTCGTGCTACAACCATAATATAGCTGCAGCATCGCTCTACCACCTATAAAAACACCAAATTAAACGATAATGGATAATATTATTACATAAGACCATGATTATCCCACGCTTTATACCGTTATTTATTAATATTATAATTCCATGAGTACAGCCTTGTTGCTTGTTGCAAGCCATTATAAGATTCAAACACCATTCGAGTTTATTGCTTCAAGCTTAAAAACGTGGAAACTAATTTTATGATGAATCACACGCACACGGAAGCTTAAATTGAAAATTCACCATAGAAATGACTTCGTAATCCGTTTATTTCTATGGGAAACACATTATACCTCAACTGAGGATTGAATAATGTCGCTGTCTTTCTTTGTATATATATTAGTTTCATCAAATCGTTAATAATTTAAGGATGCAATAGGTTCATAGTTAATAGCGTTTCTATAGACAATCGAGATAACCATGATAAACCAACGTGGATATAGGCATCCACGAAATATTTTCTTGTAAACTGTCATAAACGTGACGTCTCCCCATTCTTTTGAACTTTAGAATTACAATATTTCCAATAGTTCAATGCAGTCAGGGATATTTTTTTAAATTGAATAAGGCTCCACGGACATGGAAGCTAAGTTCGGTCAATTAAACTATCGGCCAGCTTCAACAAATGTGTTTTATGTATTAGCGCTAATGGAAAAAATGTTCGGTCTGTTTTAGGACCTTTGAAATATTTAGAGACGATGACAGGAGATCATGGGAGAGAGGCTTAGTGTGAGAGGTGGGACCCTGGCGGCCTCTCATCTTAGAGGAACAGAAGCCGGGGCGGCATCAGAGGAGGCTAAACGCTAAACGAGTAAATGGCACAAATATGACCCTGATTGATGATTACATATTTGTGTCATTTGGTGTAGAGGTCACTTGTGGCGGCCCGTGAAGTTCCTAAAGGAACTGTATTTGCAGCTCGGTACTACTGCTGGTAACAAGAGGGCTGGTTCTTTTCTTGCTTAAAGTCTAATTGCAGCAAGGAAACGCAGCCAGCGTTGTCGGAACTATATCAAAAGGAGCAGTACTGAAATGATAATTTACGTTTTTATTTTTCGTTTTCGTATTTTTTATAATAAATGTCGTAAATGTAATGATAATATATATGAGTAAAAAGTTTCTAAGGTCTATCACTGTTTATTTACATTCGATTGTAACTAAACTGTAAATACGTCGATAGAGAATTACAAAAATTTCTTAATCCACATCAACTCGTTGATTTGTTGATTCAATCGTATCGGTTCCCGCACACAGAAAGCTCTATCGGACGTTAGCTTGAGCGTTTCCGACAATCTAGTAAAGTTCGTTGCACATGTTTGACCAATTTAACCTAAACCTCATTATAAGTTTAGGTTAGTACTTACTTACCATTAAAACTTCTTAGTACTTACAGTTTAATTTAATATAACAATCTTTCAAGGAATGCTTGTCAGGTCTGCATTCTTGGCAATGCCTATGTATAGCAATGCCTATGCCTTAGATGTGGATTTAAAAAAGCTGGTGATGAGGCATGAAGGTTTAAAAGATGTTGTTGACGAAGACAATTTAATATTAAGATTTCGAATATATAACTTTTTCGTTTATTGTGACGGTGTTTTTATTTCCATCCGATTATAATTTGATTGTCTTCAACGCAAGAGTGAATAGACTTTTGTAGTGTTAAACAATGACATTTACCTAGGGCTTCATTACCGATTACCACCAGGTGGGATTGTAGTTAAGCACTGGCTTATGATAAGTGAATAAATTATCCAACTGCCAACCTCATCTGCACTATGCTGTTATTTTACAATAGTATTATGTGCGACATGAGGCCGAACTATTCCTATTGCCGCCAAAATATAATAGCAGTGTGGCCTACGTCCTATGAAATTGGGCAGAGCCGCCAGTAGATTGAAAAAAGAAAAAACACTAAATAGTTTTTTGTATATAGAGATTCAAGCATGAAGAAAGAAGGGGAGGCCTTTGTCTTGCAGTGAAACCTACTAATGTGCCGTTTAGTGGTGGTGTAAGAGAATTGCACTAGCTGATATCATCACGTGGGTGTCATAAAAGGCGACAGGGAGACCCTGGAATAGGAGATGGGCAACAGCACCTTCCTTGTAACAACTAAATAATAAAGAACTGTGTTTGACAGCCCACCTGTCAAGCATAAGAACTTTGATAAAATCCCGCCTACAAAGTTCAAGATGGAAACTTTTGATAGGCTGTAAACATGATGATAGAACTTATTAATAACTAGTGACCTGCCCTGGCTTCGCCTGGATAGTGATCTTCTAATGGGGGCATTATTTAGATTTAAGATAGTCAAAGGCCATTTATTTTGACAATTTTTTTTTTAAATCTTGCGAATATTTTTGGTTAAAATATAACTTAGATTATTCCTGGCATTGTTCTCTATCTGTTCATGAACTTTCATTACAATCGGTTCAGCCATTCCGAAGATTAGCCAGCCGGACAGACAGATACAGACAGGCAAAAGTTTAAAAAATGGTTATTTATGTCTTAATGGCATGCAAATAACTCCCTTAGCTTAATGTAAGGCAGTTATTTTTCGATATTACCGACAGACCCTTCAATTTTATTTTTATGTTTAGATAAAAATGGATCTGGTGTAATATTTTCGTAGTGTAAACGCAGCTTAGTACATAAAATGCCCATCACTGCTGGATTTATTCGAAGCGAGCCTTTGAATTTAATGTTATGACTATAAACACAGCATAAAGCGTCGTTGTAGTGAGTGTGAACGCGTCTTGAATCTCTCGAATGTTGCAACGCTCGAATGCTCTCAAGCGTCGCACTGATTGCGACCACTCACATTTAGATATTTGCTTTTCTTCCACGCAGAATAGCATCGTCTACAGTTGTTTTGATAGTAAACGTAAGTGGCGGAAATTATTAGTTATTTCATCATTCATTTTTCATTACAATCCAAGCGAGCATTTCTTGTATTGAGCTAGATAACAAACTAGCTACGTAGCAGACGTTGTCTAGAACCCGATTGCCGCGCCACCAATAACAGGGTCCAATTCTAAATCTAAACCATCCAGGGTCCCACTCAAACACACACAAAAATTTCATCAAAATCGGTCAAGCCGTTTAAGAGGTGTTCAGTTACAAACACATACACAGAAGAATTATATGTATAAAAAGATAATATAAACTTTATTATATCATTAGCATTTGCATATCTTAATATTTAACACGTGATATTTTAGCACATTTTTCCCAATAATATTTTATTAATATACATAGACCCTTGGTCTGAGGTGGGTTAGTTTGTGTAGGTTTGGTGGTGTGGAAATTTAATCGAATAGTATCCAAATTCCGTAGCAAATATACGGCTTAATAGACTTAAGTAAGTGATGAGACTAACAAGATCCTTAATCATATTCATCATCATGATCTTTACAGCATATGAACAGTCCACTGCAAAAAATAGTTTTCCCCATATACTGTCACATAGGGAGGATATTTGCTATAGTTGTAAACTTGGCAGGCGGGTTGGCAACCGCTTTTTTATTATTATTGAGTTCTCCTGACTGAGATATCCTGTTTCCTCCTGTTCCTTATATCGCATCTTACGACATTCATGTGATGGTATGGGGTAGAAGGTACTCTTATGCGGCCACTACATGGTTAATTAGTTTTTAATTGACGTCAATCTATTAAAAAAAAAATAGAATAATGGTGAGACAGTCCACCTGTTGGTAGGTGGACGCCGCGCCGTGGCACATAGACATCTACATCTATCCCCTAATAAGAATCAAAATGATCTCTACACTCACCATTCGAAACACAGTAGCATTAAGCTGCTCTTTTACGCTGGTATTCTGTGGGAGCGTGGCCCTACCTCGGTCAAGCCGACTCATTCGTGCTACAACCATAAAATAACTGCAGCATGATGTAACCACGAAAAAATAACAGTTTATACTGTTACGAATATCCCGTCAATGCTTGACGGTTCGGCTAAGATTGAGTGTCAAGTAACAGAGACTAATGTGATGCCAAATCAAAGACTGAAAGAAAATGATGATGAATGAAGAATGAAATAACTAAAATTACACTAAAGCTATTTAAAAATAATCTTAGAGTCAACGCTTGTTATTTTTACCATGAAAGTTAAACTCAATTACGATTCCAACTTCCGATTTTTTTTTTCATAAATCAATTAACAAACGACGAATTAAATACATCGGCACTACGCGGGATACCATCGACAAAAATAGAAAATTTAAGTGAATGAAGAAATATATCTTCGGCTAGTTGAAACTTCATAAAGTTAATTACTAAAACATCTTAGTTTATAAGTGTTCCGTGAGACAATAACCTCATAAATTGTTTGGCATGTTATAGGTCTATCTGTGGAATGCCTAAAGTGATTGTGCTTCCCAAAATAGTGCTTTTGGTAACTATAGGCTGGCGGTGACGAGATGCTAACGCCCCCATCATTTGCGGCGCCTGTTCTGATTAGATTTACGACTGTTCTCATGCTTTTCAATTGGATCCGGTTAGGGTTGTTATATTTTTAGTTCAAACCGGATTTTTATGTAGATTGCACGGAAATATTGTTTTTCCCCGTGTTGCAGACTAAAATAGGACGAAGTTATTAACCGACTTCAAAAAAGGAGGAGGTTCTCATCTCTCAGATTCAACTGTTTTTGTTTTATGTTTGTTACCTCAGAACTTTTTTCTAAGTAACCGATTTTAATGATTTTTTTTTATTTGAAAGCGGGTGATTCTCATGTGGTTATATATAAATTTAATCAAGATCTGACCAGTAGTTTTTGAGTTATCCTTAATAATGCGTATTTAATTGACTTCGACTACGTTGATGATGTTCTAATTTTATTTATATTGAAGTCGGTTGTACAAATTTTTTAATTTTACCACTTTTTTTATTATAGGAGATAGCAATAAAAATTTGCAAAAAATTGCATCGGAGTCGAGGATAAGAGGGCATTACGCACCGCCCTAATAACGTCAGAATGAAACTTTTTCCTGTATCATGGAATCGCTTTACATTTCAGAAATTGCGCATGGAGAAACATCACCGAAACAGTTATTTTGTAGGCTATATAAACAATTGTTCCGTGTAGGATTCGAGCCCACGGCTCCGCATCGTGGCAGCCATATCCTTAGCCACTATGCTACCAAGCCGTCTAAAATTGTATTTAGGATATTATGTACTGAATTTACAATTTTAAGTACTATTAGGCTAATAGCATTGACACTTTCTCATAATAGGTTGTACTAGCAATAGGCAAACTAAGTAAATGTTACACAAAAAGCGAAAAACTTGCTGCTACCTTAATAGTTTTTATGGCTTAAAAATTATATGTCCTATATATATCACACAGTATTTTATTTACTTAAGTAATTTTATTATACATTTTATATAAAATTTATTCCAATTAAAAATAAAAACAGGCATGTTCAGGACGGATATTTTTTGTTTTTAGCTTGTTCAACCCTACCACAACGTCGTCTCGAATAACATAATGATGCCTGCCTATGATCTCACGCTGCGCCTTCCACGTGCACTTACATCGATATCGCTCCGATGAAATCGAAAGTAGCCTGTAGGCGCTTCACTAAATAATAAAAATTGTTCTTAGTATTTCGTTTAATCTAAACTTGCCAGTGATGAAATATCGAAGTGAGATGTGATCCTTTACTCCTGGCCGTGTCAGCTTAAGCTCCTTCGCGAGCAATTAAGGGCAATTAAGCAATTAAGCAATTAACTATGTTCGTAGTTTTCCGGCGTGATAGAATCTGTAGTGAAGATATCAGCAGTAGAATGGGAGTAATCGACATAGCCCGAAGGATCAGTGAAGTGGCAATGGACTGGCGATATACCTCGAAGAACTGACAACTAATGGAGAGTTCTTGAGCGGCAACCTTGTACCAGTACTAAGCGGATTGTAGGTGACAATGAATGGAGAATAAATGTTCTTGAGTGGCAGCCTTGTACCAGTACTACTAAGCAGTGGCGAAGCTAGGGCTCCAAACTAGGGCAAGCCCAAGATATGGTTTTGTTGTTTTTAGCAGTTTTATAAAAATTTACCTTTTCTCTTTTTCGATTTTACCTTTTCCTCGCCGATTAGCAGTTTAACATACTTCAATTTATCACAAGGAACACTATTATCCTCCATTTTCACTAAAAATCTATAAAAAAGTATAAATTTTCAACTCGCAATATTTATTCGCTCAAGTAAACACACAGAGTAAACATTGAAATGTGAAGTGAACTCGCAAAGGTATCGCCCGCGCTTGACTAATGACTAACTTCACACTAAAAGCCTGGCTTTTTGCTACGTACAAATTGCTATATAAACAATCGTAGTTATATTTCATTATAGAACATTTTACCTCAGGTTAGAAAGGGAGCAATCGTCTTCTCGAAAGCCCGGTAAAAGCCCACGCGTGCGAGAGAGACGACTAATTTTTATGACAACCTAATCGCTCAGTTTTGCCGCGTGTTGACGTTATAAGGCCTGTGTATATACAGTAATCTATGGCCTATGTAGAACAGGTCAGCGACAGCGACAAAGAAGCGCGCGGGAATTTTGAAATAGTTTGAAACAGTTTACGAGTTATTTTATTAGTTGGTATTATTGATTGAGTAGTTTGATAGGGCAAGCCCGGCTTCTCGGCTTCTATGGAGGCTTCGCTACTGCTACTAAGCGGATTGTAGGTGACAATGAATGGAGAATAAATGTTCTTGAGTGGCAGCCTTGTACCAGTACTAAGCGGATTGTAGGTGACAATGAATGGAGAATAAATGTTCTTGAGTGGCAGCCTTGAACCAGTAAGTGGAATGTAAGGCGACTCTCCAATAGATGGAGTTACGATCTGATAATACATGTGAAAGTTTGATGGTTGCAGGTGGCTCAGGACTTGTTTGGGGGAAGCCTAAGATTAGGAGGGGACTTGTCAGAGACTGTAATGATGATGATGATAAATTTAAAGTAATCCGAGGTTTTATAATACAACGTTCATATGTTTATAAGCGATGACGGCTCCGTAGAATTTGAACGCTGCGCTGATTAGTTGCTTCAACAAAATTCGTTATGTTGCTTAGACGAGTTACTTAAATGACAAAGGTCAATGAAGATATCATTATGACTTGACCTTCGGCTTTAAAACAGAGCACAAAATTAAGTTCCGTATTGTTTAGGAAGATCAAATGAGAAATGACAAATGAGTTAAGAACGAACATTGCCTAATCATCTATGTTAAATAGGCCATTGTTCGGTAGTAATTGACTGAGCGGCGTGCGCGCTTGATGACGGTAGATGGCGCTGCGCCGGTCAAAGTCAAGGCCCGCACGGTCAATAGCAGCGGCCGGTTGATCTGTTGTGAAATATGATTTGTGTTTATCTTAGGGTTGTTCCAAATTATTTGAAATGTACTTTAAATTTACAAATTATTTTAAATAAATGCAAAGAAGCTTTTATTAAGAGGCGTTAACATAATACGCGAATAGGTCGGACTAGGGAAGGACAACGCTCATATAAAATATAAGCGTAAAATAGCAGCACAACGCTGTTGTATTTCGTATGGTTAAAGATGAAAATAAGAGACCTTTTTTCTGGTAACGAACCTTACGGCAAAAAAAGGTACCCTACGTGAATATTTTTTAAAATACTTATTACTTTTTTCTGTAATAAATTATTGTTATACTTAATCGTTGCTTCACGATAAGGTGTTCTTTTATAGATTAATATCGTTATATTATTGTTATATAGAGTACACAGTGATATGATTGGATAACCAGCAGGCCTATGCGCTAACTTCGTTAACATAAAAATAATAGTCACTTAGTAGTACATTATGGTTTATTAGCTTTTCTATTTATGAGCGGCTCAATATAAGACGCCTTGTACTAATAACCGGCCAAGTGCGAGTCGGACTCGCGCATGAAGGGTTCCGTACCATCGTAAAACACGTTTCTAGTAGGGGAGCCCCGTTTAATTTTTGATTTATTTTTATTTTTATTCTTTGTTGTTACAGTGTCAACAGAAATACACATTCTGTGAATGAATGAAATTTCAACTGTCTACCTATTACGGATCATGAGAAACAGCCCACTGACAGACAGACGGACGGATAGCGGAGGCTTAGTAATAGGGTCCCGTTGGTTACCCTTTGGGGACGGAACCCTAAAAAGTGACTATGATGTAAAAAAGTTAGCGAATAGGCCTCCTGTGCTCTTCCCTATATTTGAATAAACAATAATTATATGCATATATTGTGTATTGTTGCTTATATAATATGCAAGTTTAATGCGGTGGTGGACTGGGAGAAAATTCCGATTTGCACATAGCTTAACTATATTGGAACGAAGTTCCTTATCGGACGGTACGAATTTGGCGGACGAGGGCTAGGCGAGAAATAGTTTAAGATTTTTCCGTCACGACCCCTTCTGACGTAGTGTAGACGGCCTTGGCGGCTAAAGGAAACGAGATGAAATAATATCCATCTCCTTCGCACTTTTTCTTACCATACATGAAAGAAATATTATTTTATTTTAAATGACGCTTCATTTTAATGGACGCTAGTAATTCATTTATTTGTATTTGTTAATTGATAATATAATACGTTTATCAATAATAATATACTACGAAAGGAACTTCGTTCCAACCGAGTGTTCCACGACACTCACACATGTTTTATTTTATTTAAAAGAGTAACCATAAAGAATAAATAAAGAAATTAAAATGTACTAATCCTAGCTATATATAAATTATCTTCATTTTGCTATACTGGATAAGTTATTTTATCTGTGTACGGGACACATCCCTATCTCAGTTTAGGTCTTACTCCTAACTATATAGCGATCCGTCTTCCTGCAATAAATTTACTTTCCGGCGACTAACCGCAAGATAATGTCGTTTCTTTCGCTTCCTCGTGCCATGTCTAGCAGCTTGTTAAATTGAAATTTATTATTGGAACTATATTTATTTGTTTTCGACCGTATAGTGGCGGTGTAAGAATAACCACTACCTAATATCTTTCCTTGGGTGTCGTAAGAGGCGAATAAAACCAGGAGATGGGCAGCAGCTTCTTTCTAATAACAACTAGAAAATAAAAAAACTACGGTTGCCAACTCGCCTGCCAAACGTGACAACTAGAGCAAATATCCCCCTAATGAGGCAATCTATGGGAAGGTCTATGTTCAACTGTGGACTTTGATGGACTGTGTGATGATTTGCTAAGCGGTGAAGGAGAAAATCGTGAGGAAATGTTCATGTCTGAGGAGTTATATACTTCGAGGATATGTGAAGACCGCCAACAGGCAATGAAGCAGCGGGGTGGATCGATTGCTCCATATCGTTTCCGTTACAGCCTATAAAAGTCCACCGCTGAAAATTAGCCTCCGCAATAGGTTGCCTCATAGGCGGGTATTTGCCGTAGTTGCCACGCTTGTTGAGCGTGTTGGCAACCGCAGTTTTTATTTTGGTTGTTATAAGGAAGACGTTGTCGCTCATCTCCTGGCTTTTTTATAGGATAAGCGTGACAAGCGAGCACACAGTCCACCTGATGGTAAGTGGTTGCTATGGCCCATAGACACCTACATCTATCCTCGTTTGCGAATCAAAACGCAGATGCGTTGTCAGCCGTGAGGACTAAGATGGAATGCCTCTTTTTCAGTAAAAATGGTCTCTCCGGTTCTCTACACTTACCAAACGAAACACAGCAGCATTAAGCTGCTATTTTACGCTGGCATTCTGTGAGAGAGTGGTCCTTCCCAGGTCGAGCCGACCCATTCGTGCTACAGCTATACAATGAATATAGCTGCAGCATGGCTCTACCACGTTTTGTTTTTCTGTCGCCTTTTAAGACATCCACGTGATTATATCTATAATAACTCTCTTAGAAATGGGAAGAGGGGAGGCCTCTGGCACTTATATGTAGGCTATAACTTTAATAACAAAACGTTTTTTTAAAGTAAACCAGAGAACATTACTCGATTGGATTATAAATATAATTGTGTAATGTACTTACATTGTGTGGATGGTGGTGCCTTGTGGCCGTCCATGCTAAATAATTACTTAATATGATGGCTGCTAAGAGCAGCGATCTGAAATAAAAGAAAATATATATTTAAAGACGATGTCTGGACAGTTGGTATAACCATATAAAAAATACGCATTTACATAACAAAATTCAATAACAATTTATTATCACAAAATGATATACGTAACTAAATATTTTCATATATTCATATTTCACTAGTGTTTTATGTACCTACTGATCTGTGACATGCTTGACTTTGAAGCATTTCATCGTGAGGAAACCTAAATGTCCAAGGAATAAAATAAATTAAAAGACATTCGTAGTCAACACTGACTGGAGCATCGCGATAGGTACCTCCTATAAACGCGATGTGTTCATGTGGCCAACACTATTAACGTCCCAATGCTGGGCTCAGGGGTAGAATTTATTTTTAAAGAAAACCAGTAACGCTTTTAACATTATTAATATTCCAGTTAACTACTTCCAGTCAGCTTAATATTCTTGATTTAGAAGTGGTTCACGACAGTAGTGGAATGGCGGATTCAAACCCACGACTTTTTAATTTTTGCAACTCTTACCCTAACCATTAGGTTACTGTCGCAAAATAAAAATAAAAAATGATTCCCTTTTACATATTGTTCCATATTTACATATTTTTCCATATATTCGTAATTATGACATGTATAACGTATAACAATGACATCATTCCCTTAATTATAGATCACATATTATTATAAAAGTAAACAGTTATCAAGGGCCGCATAACCTCATATAAATCAATCTTCATAACATCCGCTAAGCTGATTTCCAACTCACCAGCAGTTTGCACCACGCTGCCCCTTTCTTATCGCTCTTGTCCTTCAAAGTTTCCTTTTCAAGTTGGATGTTAAAGACATTAGCGTGATTGTGCAGATAATATGCCCTTCGCTATGTTTATTTACCAACATTTTTATAAATTTGATTGCAGGTATATTATGGTTATAGCACGAATGGGTTGGCAAGACTGAGGAAAGACCATGCTCTCACAGAATACCAGTGTGATATAGCAGGTTAATGCTGCTGTGTTTCGTGAGTGTAGAGAAACAGTGAGCTATTTACTGGAAACGAGGCATTCCATCTTAGTCCCAAGGGGTGACAACGCATCTGCATTTTGATTCTTAATCAAGGATCCTTGCACCAATCGATGCAGATGTCTATTGGCCACAACATCCACTTGCCATCAGGTGGGCTGTGCTGTGTGCTTGTTTTGAACTATAAAAGAAGAAAATGTGATAATAACTTTCATTTAAGAAGCGTATAGTTTTTATAATTATTTTCTCGTTATACGTCTTGCTGACATGTATATAATAATAACCCATATTAAATAAATATTTTTAAAGATGTTTTCTTATGCGTACAAAATATGTTCAAAGTGTTACTATAGAAATAATAAGTATTGATAATATTAACTTAAAACCTAATGTATGGCTTGAAATATTTTTTTTAAGCCAACGTTATTATTAAAGTTATAATTAGCAGTTACACAACTTACCTAAATTCAAAATTTCAGCCCAGTTGTTAGTCTTTTCCGATAAACAAATATACATATGATATACACAAAATTGCTTACTTAAAGTAAAGTATATCTGTTACTGTTACTTTAAAGATAAGTGACAAACGAGCGAACCTGATGCACTTACCATCAGGTTTGCTCGTTTGCTTATGAACATCTAGCTCTATCATCGATAAAGAAAAAACTGTTTCGTAACAACGAAGTAATATGTACTATATATTACTCCAATGTTTCGCAAATGTAAATGCGTTGTCATTTCTGAGGACTTTTTTTAAACTGAAGTGACAAATGAAATCACAGTCCACATGACTGTAAGTGGAGTGCAGTCCATAGACACAATTTCAAACCAAGATGGCAACAGATGCGTTGTCACATCGGTAGACTTAGTTGGAAAGCTCAAAGAAGAATGTATTTATACTTGCTATCTTCACCCTTCAGACGGGACCACAACGGTGCAAGCACAGTAAGGCGCCAGAAATAGGAAAGAGGGTTGTACCCAGATTTCTAGAGATTCTTACCACCTAGTGAAATATAGCATGTCTGTTTACCAGAATGAAAGGAGGCCATTTTTGGGAGGTGCTTGCAACTCACTATATGAAGCTTTATTGGATTAGTGTATTTAATTTTTTGTGTTATATTATTTGTATTGGGCGCCTAGACTTAATCCGTACCAAATGTGTTTTCTTTTTTATATAAATAGAGTTTTTTACGCTAATATCTTGCGAGGTTGTGGTTCTTCCCTGATCGAGCCGACCCATTCGTGCTGCAGTCAAATACACTTGTGTAAATAATAAAATCATGCATTAAGCACCTCATTTGTTGTAAAAAAAATACATGTCATGTTGTCT
This sequence comes from Parnassius orleans, assembly GCA_029286625.1. Lineage (NCBI taxonomy): Eukaryota > Metazoa > Arthropoda > Insecta > Lepidoptera > Papilionidae > Parnassius > Parnassius orleans. Next base: position 1,426,808 of record JAGSMP010000126.1, read on the forward strand.
TAAAGTGCTGGTATTAAAATATAAAACGCAGCACTTAGATTTTATCAGGTGGAGGTCCTAAAGAACCGTAGAGGGAATTCTGACAGTCAAACATGGCAGTAGGTTATCGACCGTATCGCTTAAGACCCAGTGTAATGTCTGGTTACTATACCTTTGTTTTCCCTAAGGGGCCGTTTTATAGTTTAAAGAGTGAATGAAAACACTGGTTCAACAACTGAGACAGCTTGAAGAAGATAATAGTTTTATACAGGGTTATTTTGCAATAACCGGGCAAATTTGCAGAGAAGGTTCAGAATAACTAATATAGGCAAATGACTTCAAAAAAGGAAGAAGTTCTCAATTCGTCTGAATTTTTTTTTTAATGTAGGTTCACTGATTACTCGAAGACGTCTTAACCGATTTGAAAAATTCTTTTTTGTTTCAAAGGGTATACTTCCCAGGTGTTCCGATTTAATTTTTATCGAAATCGACCGAGCGGTTTTAAAAAAATCAACAATAAAATTAAGTTGGTTGTACTTAGGACCTTCAAGAAAGAGCCTACTCCTTTTTAAAAGGCCGGCAACGCATCTGCAATTCCCTGGTGTTGCGGTTGTTTATGGGCGGCGGTAGTCACTAACATCAGGTGAACCGCAGGCTCGTTTGCCCCTCTCCTATAAAAAAAAAAATTTTTTTTTAATTTAACCGCTTGTTATCTTTTAAATTCAAAATGGGTGGTAATGCATTATTTTAACTGATTTTACTGCGCACGCACACATTCGTAAGGATCGATCGGTAGGCAAAAACGTTGTTGCCCATAAATCACAAATAAAAGTCTTAAAAAAAAGAAGCCTTATTTACTCGTATTTTCAAAAACTGCAATCACAGCATATTATTATTTATATATTTGAACTTAAGTATAAAATTTGGCTACGCTTTGAAAAATAACCCTGTATAATGCATCTCGATAGTTTGGCGATTGGAGTATATTTTACATTCACCTCGTACATACATAATAAAACGGAACATGAGCAAAAAGTAACGTACAGCATTAAACCGTAAATATTGGCTTTTGATCTCGATCGATGGTAATTTTTTGTCTAAATTGTTAAAGATCGAGAACTTGCTTCCGGTATCGTAAATAGGTCAATGCTTAATGTTGGTATGACTGTATCGACTTCGTTACGAAGCGCAAAAACGTACTAAGATATTCATCATTGTTACAGTTTATCAGAGTCCACTGCCGAAGAAATGCTTCTCCATAGATTACCTCTTAAGGGCAATATTTGTAATAGTTGCCACGATTGGCAGGCGGGTTAACAACCGCAGCTATTTATTTTTCTAGCTGTTATTAGGAAGACGCTGCAGCCCATATTCTAGTTTGTTTCCCTCTGTCGCCTCTTATGGCTACACGACACTGGAGATTATATAGATAAAAAAATATTCAAAATTGTAATGACTTAATTAAAAAATAATATATTAATATACTAGCTGTTCCCCGCGACTTCGTTCGTGCGATTTCGTTGTGGAATTTATTACGGTTGGATTTCATGGGTTTTGATTTTTTTTGTACAGAACCCTAATTGTTTTTCTAAAATAAAAGTAGCCTAAGTTACTCCTTATAACATCAGCTATCTGCCAGTGAAAGTCCCGTCAAAATCGGTCCAGCCATTTCGGAGATTAGCAGGAACAAACAGACAGATAGACAGACAGACCGACAGACAGACAGACAGACAAAAATTTTAAAAATGTTTTTTTTTTGTTATAAGTAATGTATATACTTTCATTGCATCTATTTGTATAGACTAAATGATATATCATTGCTATATCATGACTATACCGTGAAGTGACGGTGTGAGAGGATCCACCACCCTATTTAGTAACGTGGGTGTCATTATGGGAAATACATCATAATATTATGTAAGCATGGTGTAAAATACCTACACTGGCGGTTGGAAACAGCGTAAAAGGTGCGAGACACATTGGTACTGCTATAGATAATCCGCCTACCAAGCGTGTCGATTGTGACAAATCCTTCTAACATTGGGAACAGTCTTTGTCCAACATTGGACTGTTACATACTAATGAAGAAGACGGATTTGTGTTTCTCCTTGATTTTTATTCACTGTAAAACAAAATTATTTTTTTACGGAAATGTAAGAGTGGATCAATCAAATACGCATTAACAAGGTAACTCAAAAATTACAGGTCAGATATTGAACAAATTAAATATTTGGGACCACATGAGAAGCACCAGCTTTCAAATAAAAAAAGAATCATCAAAATCGGTTCACAAAAAAGATTAATTATAACATATATTTAACTCATGCATCCCTAATACTAAAGCACACGATTAATGATGCGTTCACTCTTTTAAATGTGTCATGTTACGGAGGTAATGATAATGATAGCTCGTTGGTGCTGTCCAAACTGCTCGAGTTGCGGTTGGTTACGCCCAGTAATTAACTCTTCCTGCCTTTACCCTTTCTTTCTGCTTTAATCCGAGATTGTTTGTTGAATAGGAGAATCACTCGCTGAGATTTGGGAGTGTTACAAGATGAAATAGGATTAAATAGTTTACTTTTAAATTTACAGTTAGTGTCTTTATCATGCAATTAATGTAGTAAATTATTGAGATTTATTATATGCGTTTAATTGAATGATTATCTACGAGAGAAATAAGTCTCGAGACAATTCTGATAGACAGTCCAAAGGATTTTAAATAAATGTTTTACTAAAAAAATAGAGCCGTGGTGTAGATCACGCGAGCAAACCCTATAAAATTATATAAACAGAATGGTGCATACAGGCGGATTGAAAGCCTTAGGCGTTCTCTACTAGACGAACTGTAAATACTAGAGTGGTGCAAAGATAAAAGGAAATAATCTTTCATCTTTTCCAAAGTTATGCATGCCAGCTGGCCTATTATTGGAAAAACCTATGTCCAATAATAGGTTTAAAGAGGCTTTAATGATAATGATGATGATGAAAACAATCTGCAAACACGCTAGCTTGCTTTTGTGCAGCGAACTCTCCTGCTCTACTTACTAAAATGAGCGAAAACTTATATCAGATCTTTGTACATTCATAATACTGTATTAGTGAATCTAATATGTTTTTTTTTTTAAATAATAAGTAATGATATTAATATAAGGATTTCAATGAATTATATGAACTACCATCATCAATCATACGATCATGCCCAGTTCCCAGGCTTTTTAATTCCTCGGCCCACTAATAAAGATATTATCTCAAAACACTGGTTTACAGCTATCCTCGTGAGTCCTTTATCGACGAATCATATCGACATTTTAAAATGCGATAGCGTCAAGAAAGAAATACGTCCAGAATCCTATTTACATACCATTACGTCGTGTAATTACGTTTTTAATGCCTTACACGGCTCTCTAAATGCGATAAAAGTGACGTTTATGTATTCCTAATAATGCGTTTGTTATTTTTAATTTCTTTTTCGTTTTTAATTACGAACTAAGTTAACTCTTGTAAAGTAATAATTGTCAACCTTCATTAAATACCATTTTTGTTTTTAATACTTATTGGTAACTTCAATAAATAAAACAATACAAAATAAACGTTTTATAAAAAAATAACTTAGATTCTCTTCTACTAACTAAAAAGAATAAAAGTGAAAAGCGTATGAAAATAATATTCTCAGTAATCAATGTTTAAGAAAATATGAAAATAATAATGAACCATAAAACCTTGATTTATGAGGTGGGAAATAAAACTGGAGATCTGCAGCGGCATTTTATTGATAACCATGCAAAATAATAAAAAAAGTGCGGTTGCCAACCCGCTTGCCAAGCGTAGTAACTATGGCAAAATGCAACCATGACCAAATGCAAAATGATCTATGAGGGAGGTCGTTTAATTCTACTTATTTTTATTTATTTTTTAGATCCCGACGTTTCGGGTGCTTTGAAGCACCCATGGTCGCCCGAAACGTCGGGAATCAAACGAGATAAAATCCGTAAAAGTTGTTTTATTCAATGTATCGTGTTCACGTAAATATAAGAAATCATAGTCTTTTTTACTACATACACCACAAAAATACGTTTTCTTTGTAATTGGATGCGTCAGGAGAGTCTGTTGGAGACGACGTTGCAATATTTTTTTAGAAGCTGTAAATATAGTATTGAAACGTAATCAAACAAAATCTTTATATAAAAATTGAACTTACGCACAAATACTGTATAAAGATAGAAACGCGAATCATTTTATTTGGTTGCATAAAAAATCCATGAAAATTACACTAAATCGCTATTTAAACATGCACCTTGCAGATTCTATAACAAAACCGTGTAAAAGTTATATCAAATGAAAAGGCTGAATATTTTCAAGGCCGTGTTTTTTTTATCTTATGAAAAAATAAACAAAATGGGACAGTTCGAAAGCTCTCGCTCGCCCCAACCAGTGCCCACTGAGACATCACAGAGTATATTCATCTGACGAGATATCTTCGAGGTTGGACATAAGTTGTTTGTTCTAAAATTCTTTCCACTCAACAATTGCGGGAATTGACGTAACTTTTTCATACCATAAGTATTAATATCTCATCGTGATTATTCGACAATTACATATGTTGGTTTGGTTTCAACATCATGCGCTTAAAATAACATGTACAAAAATGAATGAAACTTCCTAAAATGTTATGATGTATGCATCAAATATAGCGACTAGGTCGAGCAATGAGCTACCTAAAATCTGACTTCCTCGCTCTGTTAGGTCTTAGGTCTTATACACCAACGCTACAATGTAACCTGAATAAATTTATTTGTCAGCGATGCAAATCCAAGTGTCCTGAGCCGAATTCAAAATCATATTGATGATGCCATTTAATTTAACTTAGGTGACCAAAATTTAGGTACCTACCGTACCCAATATTAGGGTTACCAAAATTTTGTAACCCTAATATTGGGTTGTTTTTATTACAAAAATAGACACATTATTTATTTTTTATTCTTAATTACATTTATACTTATTTAATTTTATTTTTTATCTTAATGTTATAAGGCCTGTTCACTCATAGTAAATATTAATTCTTTGACGATAGCAACAAAAAAAATTACCACCATAATTCATAATTATTTATTATTTTTTATTTGCACACAATGTCATCTACATTGTTGCAAACTTATTATTATAATTTATAAAATTATTGACCATTACATTCTGCCAATGCTTGGCGTACAAATTTAAAATTCAAATTTAAAACACAAATTTTAATTATACTATATTATATAAAGGATAACTAGGGAAACAGCTTAGTGTCGTCATAATATAAACTTTCGTAATCAATACTCGCTACCTTCACTAAGAAATCGAGACTCCTTCAAGGCAGCCTCCTTATCATGGTGGCACAAAATACTTCTTTTGAAGAATCGCGAATAACCGCGTACCTTAGTGGTCAGAACACTTTGATTCAGGGTTTGAATCCCAGTTGGGGCCAATATTTGTGCAGATACAAAAATAATGACTATACAATTTCGGACCTCTTTTTTATGGAATAAGGGTGACAAACGAAAACTTAAACATGTCAATGCATCTTTTGAATATTATTATTATAATGTAGATGCGTTGTCTCCTCTTAGAACTAAGGAAAAAAAGCAACTTAAGGTGTTATCTTAGCTAGTATTCTGTGACATTGTGGCTCTTATCCAGTCGAGCCAACCCATTCGTGCTGCAACAATAATATAGCTGCATCGTGACTCTATCACGTTAAAATGTGTTTGCTCGTCACGTTAAAATACTGATATCCCTCACATATCCGATCCATTTCAGTTTTGTCTATTTTATTTCCACGTCCACTATAGGAAAATTTTCTATGCTTCACAATAATAAATTAATAACGCATTTTATCACCTTGCAAAAATGAAACAGTCTTGATCTCAAGATGCGATAGAGATACCCTAGCTGTTGTCAGCAGATTAGCGTAGGTCCGATATCCGTCTAACCAAAACGAGTTTTAGTGACTAATTATTATAATAGCACATTGTAGTACATGCATCTAATCTTTTGTATGTACTACATATTCACTAGCTGTTTAAAGTTTGTTGTTGTACAACTAAATCTTTATTTAAATAATCCTTGCTACGCCTGTTAGTGCTCGCGTAACTTCTGACTTACATCTTCTTCTTCCTGTCCTTATCTCAAGCTTATTTGGGGTCATATCATGTCTTCTTTTTCCAATATCCTCTATTAGTCGTAATCTCTTCACGCACTACTTTCTTACGCACATCATTCCTAATACAGACCATTCAACTTTTCTTAAGCCTCTTTCATAGCCAACGTTCTTCTTTTTTCATGGTTTACTTCCCTTCGCATAATATGTACATACCACGCTAGTCTACCACTTCTCAACTTTTCGTGTCCCCGCCTTCGAACTGCTTCTAATAAATTCATTTTTGACTTTATCTAATTTCTCCACCCCACACGTCCATCTTAACACTCGCATTCCGACCATATGTACACTTCTTTCATCTATTCCTTTCGTAGCCCAGCACTTGGATCTATTCAATACGACAAGTTTTATCGTCTTGTAGATTTTCCTTTTCATTCCCCCCGCATTTATTCTATTCCTTAGATTTCTGTCTGAACGACTTGACATAATTAACTCAATATATTTGTTTTGCCGAGACGATCATAGCTATGCTGTGTTAAAACTAATGCTAGGTTCTGATAGGTGGTGCTGTAATCAAGTAGTTAACAAATTATATATATATATATATTTACACTGTTATACTAGTAACGCTATTACATACTATGCTATATACTCACGCGCTATATACTAATACTCATATTAACACTTCCAGGTAAACTTAAAATACTTGTGTTAGGAGTGGTTCGACAATTGTCTTTGGTTCGAAAATAGGAGACTGACAGTAATCGTCCCTGTCTGTTCGGAAAATAAAATCGAATTTAAATTAACTTTTCGATAAGCTGGAGACATAAAACATTAAATATTCAAAACTGGATGACAATGCAGTTTTTATTGTTTACGTGGTAGAGCCATGCTGCAGCTATATTACTTATATAGTTGTAGCACGAATGGGTCGACTCAACCGGGAAAGGGCCACGCTCTCACAGAATACCAGCGTAAAATAGCAGCTTCATGCTGCTGTGTTTCGTATGCTGAGTGTAGAGTACCGGAGACCCTTTTTACTGGAAACGAGGCATTCCATCTTAGTCCTCACGGGTGACAACGCATCTGCATTTTGATTCGTAATCGTATATAGATGTAGATGTCTATGAGCAACAGCAACTATTTACCATCAGGTGGACTATATGCTCGTTTGTCAACCTTATCCTATAAAAAAAACACTTTTTTGTCTGTTTGTTTGTCTGCTCGGTACAAGTTTTGTTATCGATTTTAAACTAAGTTTATGATAAGCTAAGATTAAAAAATAATTACTTTAAACTTTTTAGGAATTCGAGGAATTGTTATTTTTATAAGAGTCCACTGCTGAATGTACCCCCATTTCCAGGCTCATACGGGGGATGTTTGCCATTTTTTATTATTGTTCAATTGTTATCAGGGAGACGCTGCTGCCCACCCCTATGATTTCAGTTTCTCTCTTACAACATCCACAAGATGACATGAGTTAGTGAATTCTCTAACATCGCCAGTGCACTTGGAATATTTAATACTGTGCACAAAGCAGATAAGTTTACTAGCATTGGAAAATGAATGTTTATCGTAAACAATTATTGTAAGACACAAAGAAGTACGCGCAAATATCAAAGGGAACCAAAAGCTGCCGGCTTCAGCTATGTAAACTTCGCTAATAAACAAACCGATGGCGGTGCTAATTTATGAACGCTGGGGTTTAGGTACGTCATGTTACTTAGGGCTGAGGTACGCATAGTATTAGCGTCCAGGGTTGTCGCTTTAAAATGCCTGGACCGGTGATGGGAAGCAACGTCAAGGCTACGTGTTGTTCTGCGATCGTTGATCCGCCTGCCAAGCGTGACGACTATGACAATTCCTCCCATGTCCAACAGTGCGCTTTACGGGGTGATGAAGATGAAAAAGTTGTGGCTTAAGAATATGCCTTTTTTTCAATCACCTAATCACCCCCTGTAATATTATAATAGTGAACGAGGCATACATACTCATTAAAGGCCCGGCAACAGCGAGTCGCATCAAAGAGAACAGTGATCTGTTACTGTGATCACAATTTTTTTTCATAGGAAAATATTTCTTCGTTTACTTGCTGGGAAATCCCTCGCGGCAAGCACGGGTTATGTCGGACGCCTATATGCAACATGGTTATCCAACATCGTTGTAAATCAGCAGTGCCACTGGAGAGCTTTCGCACTCATCCGCGGCTCCACCAGCAACAGTATGCCGTACTTTATTGGTCAGTCGGAGTTGGATATCCCTCTCTTCCTCTTTAGGCAAGACGCGATGAAAAATAAGACGCGTCTTCTTATATAATAGACATGTGTCATTCATTCATTTCTAGTGACCCGATCATTCAAGTATTGATACGTCTTACGAACCGGGTCATTCGGGTTGATCATTCGAATGGATCATTTCGAGTTGAAACTACTGAAGTACTGAAGTACTCTGTGATCTGTGAGACCCGCTCGATAATGTCGGTCGTCGGATATTAAGGCTCTGTCAATCGTTTGACCCGGAACGTTCAAAAAATGTAATTGCGATCATCAATACTTTGATGCGACCCAAGTCAAATGAACGAATCATTCACGATTGACACATGTCTATTATATTATAACCTCTATGGGGATAATCATGATATAGTATTATTTGCTGATGATACTACTTTGATTTTTAAACTTAAACGTTAATCATTTAAATGTGACGAAGTGAATAATGCTATATCAAAATTAGTGCATTGGTTTAACGTTAATAATCTACATTTAAACGGCAATAAAACTAAATGTATTAAATTTACAACAACGAATGTTATAAATTTGAATACCAATGTGTTTTTAAATGGGGAAGTACTGAGTCCTGTTGAATCCTCTGTTTTTCTTGTCATCACTCTCGACGCAAAACTTCAGTGGGGCCCCCGTATATCCAAACTAGCAAGCAGACTAAGCTCTGCAGCTTATGCTGTAAAAAAGATTAGAGATCTCACTAGTGTCGAGACAGCTAGATTAGTTTATTTCAGTTATTTCCATAGCATAATGTCTTATGGGATTTTGCTATGGGTAAATGCAGCTGATTTAGAAACTATTTTTGTTTTGCAGAAGAGCCATTTACAATCTTAAACTGAGAGAGTCTCTTAGAGAAAAATTTAAAGAAATAAATATATTAACTTTGGCCTCTCAGTATTTTATATACACATATAGTAATTTTATATAAACATTACATTTTCGTAAATATACGAAAATGTAATGTATGTTCATAAAAACAGAGGTAGTTTTAGTAAAAAAAGTGATATACACTCTGTAAACACTAGTAACAAACACAAGCTAGTGATACCAGTCTCTCGACTCCACAGAGTCAGTAATTCATTCTTGGGCAATGTATACGCTATTATAACAAAGTCCCAGAAAATATACAAGGTCTCTCTATTACCAAGTTTAAATATTTAATTAAACAAAAACTGTATAAAAAGAGTTATTATAATATAAATGAATACATGGTCGATAATAACCCTTGGGAATGAGGTGGTCGCTTCCAAGCGGTTTCTTAAATGAATTTTGTAAATAGTGTGTAACCATTTATATTATAAAATTTATTTTAAAAAAAGTCCTGCTGGGTTTTTGCTGCTTCTTCCCAAGACAGAGGTTTTTTCCGAATCAGTGGTAAAGTAAAAAAAATACTTTCAATAAGAATTACTTGTAATCAATATTGAATAGAAATTATTCTAATCTAATCCATTTCCACTTGCACCCGAGTCCATTACGCAAAAAATTATGGCAACAAAAAAGAACTACGATCACAAATCCCCACCGTGAGATTATAGGTAAATCATTCCAGCTTAAGAGAGTTGACATCCAGCAGTTTGTACACGCGGCATGGTAATAAACATTTTTCAGGTTTAGTTTTAGAGTGTAATAAAGGCGAAACAGAGAAACCATAACATCGTTTACGCAATTACACCGTCGGTTAAACCATAAGTGGTCAAATGACCTCAAAAATGCTTCAAGCTAAAAACAGTGGCAGAATTGTAAAACATTGCCTAGTATTAGTTACGACTTTTGAAGACATATGTTTTGAAGCTAAAACTATACATAATGATTTGATATACTTACAAATATTAGTTACTTTTGAATTTAGACTTTGGATTTTTACTTTCGTCCGCGTAGAGCTTAACCTGCAGACTATTAAAGACTTTTAAGTTAAGCTCCACGCAGACGAAGTTTTGGGCTAGCTCAATTATCTAGAAACCACTTTAAGCTCAGTTTTATTGCTACTATTTAGAAAACTATGTGCGGTATTTATTTGTGGCTAAACGTGGTTCGAGTAACTCGCTGCTCTTTGAACTCTGCCTGCTCCCTCGGGGATTACAGGCGTGACGCTTTGTGCGATAAATGTGAAAAATAAAAATCGAAGAACTAATACATTTTATGTAAAAAGGTCATCAAAGGTTATCCTTTAACACTCTGTTTTGTTGTAAAATGGGGTTGAATTAAAAACTATCAAAAATGGATTTTGCATCAATACTTTAAGAGGTAGAGGATAAAGTGTAAGAAAGGTTTGTTCTAAATAATATCTAATAATTAATAAGATAATCCTAAAAAAACAATTTATTTTAATAGTTTTACGATTACATAAAAAAATCCTTCGTGTTTTTCTGTTAAAAACCTGTTCGTGAAGTTTAATCACAATCAGTTCAGCCATTCTGAAGATTAGACAGACAGACAGACAGACAAATAAAAAAAAATAGTTTTTCATGACTTAATAGCATACACATAACTCCCTGAGCTTAATAGAAGTCAGTTATTTCTATATAACAGATCCTTCAATTTTATTTAAATGTATAGATGTATAGATAAAAAGACCAATTACAATCAATAAGATACTGCATGTTACTCCTAATCATAATTCAAATTAGATAATTATTAATTACAAACATCAATTACAGCGTAACTTTATCTCGTCTTTTAAATTATCTCACACCTATTCAATTAGTTACGAAGAATATACAATTTCATGTTATAGTAATTGAAACCTAAACGGGGCAAAAGTTCCGTCCGTCACGCCTGTCAGTGATCCGCACTTGACATGAGCTTGTTCCGCAGGATGGAAGGAAACACGAAACCCGGATAACGGATCTGTTAGCATTTGTCTGTCTTAATTGAAAAGGTCACTGAATGATAAATACGATTTCTTTAAATAATATTATGATATTAATTTGGAGAAAGATTGCCAAACTCGTTCCGGTAAAATCCGGACATTTTCTGTCCATACTCTACATTTTGGATCGCATATTTTCCACGAGACTTCTTTATTGAAACATTCTCTAGTTTGAACCTGAGACTGATTTGAAATTTTTCAATTTGAATTTGATTTTTTTTTTGAAATTTGAAATTGAAAACCAGCTTAAAATAGCAGTTTAAGGCTGCTGTGTTTCGTATGGTGAGTGTAAAGAACCGGAGATCCTTTTTACTGGAAACGAGGCATTCCATCATAGTCCTCAGGGGTGACAACGCATCTGCATTTTGATTCTTAATCGAGGACAAATGTAGATGTCTATGAGCCATAGCATCCACTTACTATCAGATTGACTGTGTGCTCGTTTGTCATCCTTATTCTATAAAAAAATAATTAAACTACTTTTCGTAATAAAGCGGGTAAAGATTTATACCTAGACATCAAAAAATCTAATTCCAAAATTTATTTTATAACATTACCTCCAAAAACGCTAAAACTTCAATTCCATTTGCCGATATGCTTCGAATGATATCACTATGACAGTGGGTGTAATAATAGAATATCATAAATTTCATCGAACGACACATCGTTTGCCGTTGGAATATTAATATTGAAAAATAATATAATGGTCTATGCCCTATTGTTTTTTTTAAGTCAATGTAGTTTGTATTCTTTACAGTCATATTTGAGCATACAAATGCACTCTTTATCACATGTAAACAAAGACCAAAATAACCAAAGTATATATTTGATTAATGCATTTATTTCGTGGGCCAAAAATTTTTGAATAAATAATCAATTGAATAAGTATAGTAAACAACGTTATAAATTTCTGCATAATCAACTGTAGTGCTACAAACAGTGCAACGAATACACCAATATTTGTCTTTACAGGTAGGGAGGTATAAGTAGCGGCACGAAAGTCTAGCGGTGACCGTTACTGCGCATAAGTCGCGCTGATTGGCTTATTGCGCATAAGTCGCGCTGATGGGCTCTCCAGTCGCATTCGAGCAATTCAATTCGTGCGCGTCCCCTCTACGTTTCGTTTAGCGCTAGACTTACGTGCCGCGACTTGTATTACCCGTTTCCGGATGTGGCTCCTAATTGATATCGAAAGGTGACGTGAAGATTGATCAACTTTGTGGTACCCAAATATTGGCTGCGGTTGAGATTTGAACACAGAATTAAGTTGACAGGTCTAATAAGTGTCAGTAATGTGGTGTCGAATTATGTAATGTTAGGTGTTGAATTGGATTTCGTTGTGTAATGTTAGGTGTTGAATTGTATTTCGTTGATATTGAACAATTATAAATAAATATTTTTATACTTGGGGTAATAAACGAACGTACAAACCACATGATGGTAAGTGGATGCTCTGCCGTGTACACATTTACATCTATCCTCGATTAAGAATCAAAATGTAAATATGTAGTTACTATTCACTACTATTTATTGACTGCTTCGTTGGTCTAGTCGCTATAAACGATTGCTGATCATGAGGAGGAGGAATTCTGTCTCATTTCTCAGGGGTGACAACGCATTTCTGCATTTTGATTCTTAGTTAAGGATAAATGTAGATGTCTATTGGCCACAGTATCCATTTACCATCAGGTGGACTGTGTGCTTGTTTCTAACCCTAATTCTATAAAAAAATGAGGTATAAATAATTCCGGTCCGGCCAATATATTATATTATCGGCGGGGTATTTCTCTCAAAAAAATCTCTGCAACCTGCCAAAGTCAGGAAGTTGACGGTGTTTCACCTCCGTGCCTCGGAAAGCAAGTAAGGCTTGGTCCAGCGCCTGATCTCTTTCCGATCGTGTCGGATTACCGTCCCATCGAGCATCAGAAAACACAGCAGCATTATTTATTGCTGCTATTTAACGCTACTATTCTATTATAGCGTGGTCGTGTCCTGCTCGAATGAATCTATTCGTGCTAACAAATATAATATAGCTGCAGCGTGCCTTCACCATGTAAAATTCAGATTTTATTTTCAGTCTGCTGAAACGAGTTGACTAACTTTAATCTTATGGACTAAAGTTATGCATCTTTATGACTACCATCTGTATTTTACGAATCCTAATGTGTGTAGATAACAAAGCGCGTGAGATCAAAAGCTTTTTCAGGTTTTGTTGAACAACGCGTAAAATTCAAAGCGCGTGAATTATGCAAAGTAGCTCAATGACCATGCGGCCCGCGCGCTACGTTTCCGGCCGTTATATCTTAGTGCTGGATTGCAATTTTTTGTCGATATTTGCCTATAGTAAATTAAAAAAAAGACAGTTTCGTTTTCCGTTTTACGGAATGTAATTATTGTAGTGTGAGGATTTTTACTAGCCAAAATATTGATTTTTAATTTGCAGTTTCAACTGTCATTAGTTAAACTAAACTAAACATTTGATAGGTGAATGATTACGAGATCACAATAATCAACGTAATTGTATACAAATGCAGGGTTATTTTCAGATTCAAATATATTATATACATTTACAATATAATATTGTATTGGTGTAGCATTTAAACGGTTTATTCAATTATGCTCCTTTTACAGATGAAAATAAGACTATGTAAGAAAATTCTTTGAAAAATTTGCCTGGTGAGTATAATTTCTAAGTAATTATCTACCAAATGAAACTTAATTATATTAAAAATTATGGGATTTAAGGGTAAACATGCTAACTTCTGAAACCTCACCGAGACACAGTAAACAATTAACTTAAAATATTTCCGTGGTTGTGGCGACTAACTATAATACAATAGATATAATAATAAATAAAATAAATAGATATAATGATCAAAATAATAAAGATAGCCAAAAGTGTATCCAAAAATTATTGAGCTCAAACTTCACAGACTAATTATTATTGGTGCTGCTAGCCCGCTAGCCTAGTGTTTGTTTGACATGTTATGTTTAACAGACGATATTTTAATTTCTTACATGGAAGAATTAAAATATACTTGTAGCTCATTTAATTTCATTTCACATGGGTAAAACTTTCTAAAAGACCGTCTCACATCAGACTTAAAAAAGCTACTAGCTTTATTTGTTATGTGTGGTAATATGAAGTTAAAAACCTCTGGTAGAGTCATGAAATATTCATTGCCGGATGAAATTACAAGTGTCCCAGTTTGTAGCAAAATAAATAAGGCAATATGTTAGAACCATATATATATGGCACATATATTTAATTTTAATACTTTAGTCGCTATTAAATTAGATCACTATTGAAATAGAAAGTACTAAAATCGATATTCTGAAGTAGTGTATTCCTGCACATCACTACCGACGCCGACACGTCTGCGCGGGAGCGGAATAAGCATTTGCTTTGTGACGCGCTAAAAATACGCGCTGATGATAGCGCAGTAATATGTTTTAATCATACAACTATTACTAAGTGCTTATGGTCCCGTTGTGTTGGATACAGCCAGGAATGTTAATAACTTGTGAAACATTTTATATCCTGATTTTATTATTATCACATACGATATATGCGTGTAAGCATCTTTCATATGGTAATAAAAAAAAACGATTCTATGCATGTTATGCATAATAAGTTATTAACTATTAATTAATAAAGTTAATAATTATCAATTAATAATTAATAAGTGTTTCGTGCAACAGCAATTTATAAGTATTTTGCCAGAAAATGAAAACAAAAATGAAAAAATGTTTAATTATCAGAAAAAAAAATACAATAGGTATTAGCTGTTGGTTTCCTCACTAGGCAAGCCTGTATCGAGGAAACCTGAAACCTAAGTTCATTAAGCATTATTTTATACACCTTATCAGACAGATTGTATTAACAAATGTTTAAAACATTGCATAAAAATAACTTAATTGTGTTAATTTCCCTTTAATCTATATTCATGATTTTAATCGCATTTCATAACTGCAAAATTTCAATCATCGACTAGGTAAAAGCTTGTGGTGATTCCGTAAGTTGTTTTGTTCAATATGGTAAGGAACGTTAAAATATATATATAATGTAAATTGGTAAAGTATTAAATAACTTAAAACGCAAAATCTGCTAATGACTTACACTGATAATTTACACTTTACTATATTATTTGGTTATATAGTAAATAAAACTGCGATTGCCAACAAATATCCCAAAGCAACAAGTAATGACGGAGTTTAAGAACGGCATGCGTAGACGAGGCCAGTGAAAATTGAACATAAATCTCAATGCGGCATATTATCAGATTTTTGAAAGGCATTTAAGGTAATTATGATTTGGGGGTGATATTTTGCCACGACATCGTAGAATAACCTAGAAAATAAGAAGAATTAATGAAACTCTGCTCTTAAATCAACTTATTTTTTTTGTCTTTATTGACTTATTATGATGATCTAAATTGCCTTATTATATGGGGATGAGTCGCTCGCGTCCATAGGTTTCGACCACCTAACCTTAGGCCCACCCTACACGTGTTCCTGTGGTGGTGCTCAACGAGCGACAAAGCCGAAAGGAGTGCGAAGAATCTCTGGGAGAAAAACCTGCGCGAGGTTCGCCACCCGTCACGTTCTGTCTCCCGGAGGGGCGAAAAGTGGATTGCGGAGACCCGTCTGGTGACGCTGAATGTATGTGGAGCAATGAATGATAAGATGGATATATAGAGGAATAGATGTGTTATGTGTAAATGAGATGAAACGAAAGGGAAAGGGTGCCACTGCACATGGCATGTATACCGCTTACTGGTCTGGTGTAGACGAGACCGAGCGGGCATGCCAGGGAGTCGGTGTCATCCTTTCAGAAAGAATGGGTCAATGTGTGAAAGAGTATGAATATGTAAGCCCAATACTGCTATGGATACGAATGAAAGTGAGCTTAAAGAAGTTGTTTGTGCTAGGGGTGTACGCCCCAGACATGTCTAAGCCCACTTATATCCGAGAGCAGTTCTGGGACATGGTAAGGATGGTGTTGATGAAATGTAAGGAAATGAAAATATTATTATGTTAGGAGATTTTAATGGAAGGGTTGGAGTGAAGAGGTCTGGTTATGAAATGATATTAGGAACGTTTGGCGATGAAAGTATAAATGAGAATGGTGAAGACCCCTCGCCGTATGTGTGGAAAAGAATATTTTGTGACGAACACTTTCTTTCGTCATAAGAGGATTCACATGTATACATGGGAAAGAGGTGATGATAGAAGTATGATAGATTTTATAATTGTAGATGAAAGAATGGGTGAGAGTATGCTAGGGCTGAATCTGAATGACAGGGTGAGAATTGTGTGATAAGAGAAAAGTGTGGTTTGCAAGATGACGTTGTGACCAGCATTAAAAAGGAATGCTTCAGTGGTTTGGTCATGTAGAAAGAATGAACGAGGAAAGAGTGACAAAGCAAATTTATGTTGCAGAAGTGAACGGCAGAATCGGGAAGGAACGCCCTAGACGAAGGTTTATCGACCAAATTGGCGTTATATTGAAAATGGGCCAGATTAGGAGTATCCTTAACCGACGAGCGTGTATGCGTAGATATATGGATGTAAAGGAGGCGAGAGAGGTATGTCAGGATCGTGTCAAATGGAAGTCCGTAGTCTCTGCCTACCCCTCTGGGTGACAGGCGTGAGTGTTTATGTATTATTTTATGCTATGACTTATTATCCAACCATCCATAACAGCCTATAAAAGTCCACTGCTGAAAACAGGCCACCCCCATAGATTGCCTCATGGTAAGGATTTTGCCATGGTTGCCACGTTTGACAGGCAGGTTGGCAACCGCAGTTTTTTTAATATTTTCAGTTATTAACAGAAAGATGCTGCTTACGACACCCACGGGACGATCTTTGGTAGTGGATATTCTTACACCGCCACCACACGGTCATGTTACACTTAAACAATATCATGAACAATATATAGCAACATTTTTGGAGTTACGTCATCAGTTAAAAGTTAGTTTAGGGAGTAATAGACATGGGAAACATAGAGTCAAAGCTTAATGTAGACAATTGGCACTAACAAGACTAGCGTTAAATTTGTGACGCTAAGTATCTTCTACAATATCCTGGGGGCAGGGCTTGGCGAAATAATTAGTGCTAATTAAATGTAGCATTTTAAAGTGTTTTTATACTTTAAAAATATTAATAAAGTATAGTAACGCCATATTTCATACGTAGACTTTCATGCCTTAGAATTTTTTTTGAATTTCTAATTGACGTAAATTAGCACCAGTGTGCAGTTGACAATTCTCTGGCTGCCAGCGGAGTTCGGACTTGATTTGTTCTCGTACTATGATAATAAGGATAGTTTTAAAATAAAAACAAAACCATAAAAAATACTGAACATGTTTTTTATAATGTAATAAGCAACTAAGATATTTTTTTAATAGAATAAAAGTGACAAACGATCACGCGATCTACCTGATGGTAAGTGGATGCTGTGGCCCATAAACATCTACATCTATCCTCGATTAAGAATCAAAATGAAGATGCCTTGTCTATCAACCCTTAGAAAAAATATTTTTTTTATAGCATAAAGGTGACAAACGAGCACACAGTCCGCCTGATGGTAAGTGGTTGCTGTAGTCCATAGACATCTACATCTATCCTCGATTACGAATCAAATGCAGATGCGTCGTCACTCGTGAGGACTAAGATGGAATACCTCGTTTCCAGTAAAAAGGGTCTCCGGTTCTCTACACTCACCATACGAAACACAGCAGCGTTACGCGTAATATACCAATATTACGCTGGTATTCTGTGAGAGCGTGGTCCTTCCCGGATCGAGCCGATCCATTCGTGCTACAACTATACCACTAATATAGCTGCAGTATGGCTCTACCACGTGAGTCACCGGTTCTCTACACTTATCATATGAAACATAGCAACATTAAGCTGCTATTTTACGCTGGTATTCTGTGGGCGCGTGATCCATCCTTCCTCGGTCGAGCCGACCCATTCATGCTACAATCATAATATAACTGCAGCGTGGCTTTATTACGTATAAAAATCCATATGCAGTCTGCACATGTAATTAAAAAGGATTAAAATCTCTAGTGCTCTAACGGTGCTTCCCAACGCTAGTTTATCACCTAACAAGGTTTAATTTTCTTTGTTTTACGAGAATTGCTATTTAAAGCAGTTGAAATAAATTAAGGAGGTTTCTGTGCCAAGCTAGGCGAGTTGCGAGTTGCGTAGTTTATGTCTTTTACACGATTCCGTTTTTAACTGCTGCAATAAATCTATTTCCAAAAAGCGACATCTACCGGTTAAACACAAATTGCCTACTACTGGTACAATTTATTTTAACACTATAGTAGCAAATAAAGTTCGCCAAGTACCAGTGAAGTGGTAAGGCTGACTCCTTTTGTGGGGATGACTTTTACCAACGCATACTCAACCCCCTCGAGTTGGTTTAAGGGTTATGTCGGAGATATATTGACTAAAACCCCATGGTGTTTCATCTTAGTCGCATGTCGGCAAACACAAAGGAACGCTTTTGCACAGGAAGATGCGTCTTTTTCCGGCGCGTCTTTTCTGAGGGGGAAGCGGGGCAGGAGTTGACTGGCGCTGGGGGCCGCGGATGTGTGCTGTGTGCAAGAGCGTTCCAGTGAGAATGACTCCGGCCTATCAGACATTTTGACCGCTCGGGGTCGTGGGTTCGATACACGTTTTGGACAAGTACTATTAATATTTTGATTTTATTATTGGCTTTGCTCTTTACAACTCCAGCCATCATGGTGATTAACCAAGTGAGCTGGTGCATTCTCGGAAAGGCAGCAGCAGCAACAAGCTCATGTCTAGCAGTGGATATAAAAGTAATAGTAACTTCGGCACGTCTTAGAGTAAACTCATTAAAACCTCATTAAATTTTGTTACGAGCGCTAATGAATCAGCACGACCGGGAATGGACTACCGTGGATGCGGTGGTGGAGGGGCCGCGGGTTGGAGAGGAGTGATGGTATTGCGAGGCGCCGCTGTCCCTACCCTTGGGTGGCCAAAACTTAGATTGCCGGTGGAGCCAGAGACCAGATTCGTCGCAGGGCTCGGACGTCCGCTGCGCCGCGCCGGTGAGTTAAGAGGCCGCGGAGGAAGGCGCGCCTCGTGTTCCGGTGAGCCTTACCTAAGAAGGAGGAGTTGTCCTCTCCTGAGGAGGGACTGCCATGGTGCGGCCGACGCCGGTGGGGTTGCGGATGTGTGCGAAAGCGTTCCCGTGACCCTGCCAATATGCGGCGAAGGCGGAACACCATGGGGTTTTAGTCGGTTCGAGTCCGACATAACCCGTCCTTGCCCCCGCGAGGCCGGTTTGCGTAGGCATTTCACCGTAAAAACAAAAAGGTGTCACAGCGTTCACTTAACATCAAGTAAACTGTTTGCTCGTTTGTCACTCTTACTTATATTTAAAAAATCTGGTAATAAATACGACAGCTATGAAGTAATTGCGACCATATAATTTTATTCCTATAATTAAAACACGTCACTTGTGTTAAAATCCATTCAGTAAACAGTAAAGATTCACTAGAATTAAAAGATCAAACAGTTTTTTTTTCTTTCATAATTATAATACGGTTCATACTTTTAAAGTAAGCAAGATGGCCGATGACCTAATAACGTTTGCGTTTATTAATGTTACTAACAGCACAGCTAGAATATCTAATAATAGTGAATGGCTTAATGCAATAAAATACAATACAATAGGTACTCTTTATTGTTCACCAAAGAAAGATAAATATAACCAAAAATAAACAAATATTGAGGGAAAAACAATAAGCGGTCTTATAGCAATCTCTTTCATACAACCCCGAAAAAAAATTAAATACAAATAAGAGAAAGATTAACGGGTAGAGTGTACTAAAATAAGAAAGAGTACTAACATATACACTAAAAATACAACATACTTTAAGTAAATCAATGACCATAAATAATTTTGAAAAAATTGATCACTTTTAATCGACTGGCGTAAGGAGTTCCAAAGTCTTACTCCAAGAATAGAGAATGATTTATCATAAAAAGAAGAGGAGTGCACAGGACATTACAAAGAGAGTTTTTCTTTGGACCGTAAAGAAAAATTATAACAGGAGCTGAGAAATTTAAAACGTTCTTTAAGATAAGGAGGTCTGATATATTAAATAAGACGCAGTAGAGGGCAAAAAGGGTATAAAATAGAATAAAAAACGGACAGGAATGATGGTCAGCCATACTGACTTGACCAGACGTTCTTCGAAGCTTGGAAATTTCCTCCAGGCGTGATTTGATCTCAGGAACGACTCAATAATCACATACCATCAGTCACTTTGTCAAAATAAATCTAATATATAAAAATAAATTTTAGTTTGTTCGTATTTTATGCGCTGCCATACCGTTCATCAGATTGCTCTAAAACTTTGTCAACTTATTGCTTGCACTTGTGAGAAGGTTATAGGCATATTACAACTAACTTACAATAGGTGGTGCGCGTATCGTACCGACAAATTTATTTGAAAGTTATACATCACTCAACTTCAATCAATGTATTATATTATCATTCCTAATTAAACAGTATAACTCTTCCAAATTTAAAACGGTATTTCGCAAATTATTTTTTCTGTGACAGCAACGCGCCGGGTACCAGCCAGTAAAATATACAATTAAAAACTAAAGCAATACCTTCTCACAAACTTTGAACATAAACTAGTCTATTCAACTGTTTACTCAGGCGAGTCAATCGGGGCTAAGAGCCTAGGAACTAAAATAATCTAAAATCTTACAGCTTCATCTTTGTGGGTGTATGATTATACAAATAAACACTACGCCGAATTTGCTGCTTTTATTAAAATGTTTATTTGGGATTCTCTTTTAAGATGTCTGTTAGTAGTTAGGACTTTGGTTTATCGCAAAATATATCTAAAAAATGCCAAACGCGTGATGAGACACACTGGAGGTAATGTTCCATTGGTCTGCTCCTTGTCCTTGTACGGATTTTTTAATAATATGCGACTATTTGTTTTGGCTAGCCTAACCTAACATATTTTAGAGTTTAAATTCTACAATGTGCTTTATCAGAGATTAGAGGATAGATTAAATTCTTATTTAATTATTATAATCAGATTTTAATTGCATTATGTAAGAAAATTGAGTCTAAGTATTACCATAATCGCAGAAGCGCTAATTTGTCCTTCAGTTTTCGTGGCTTATATAACACTTATTCTGTAAAATTTGAAGAAAGATTTAATGTAACATAACTTTTATGAAAATAATAAATAATTAAAATAATATATGCTTTATTTCACCAATAACTTTTTACAAATAAATGTGAAGTCCCTGGCTCCTAAGGTGAACATAAATATATTATACACGGTTAATATTAGATAGAGCCGTGGTAGCTTAGGGGCTTATCGCCCCTTATTTCACAGTACGCGAGCAACTCGGGTTCGATCCCCGCCAGCGCCAATGAAATTGTTAATTGCAATTTTAACGTGTACACGGCGGTGAAGGAAAACATCGTGAGGAAACCTGCATGTCTGAAAAAAAATATTTTTAAAACATGTGAAGTTCGCAAACACGCATTGTGGCAGCGCGGCGAAAATTTCCTTGCCCTTAAATCTTCTCAGATATGAGAGGCCTGTGCCCAGCAGTGGGTCGTATATAGGCTGTAACTTAACTATTAGATAATAGATAAATTAATAATAGGTTAATTTGTTATTGATTCTAGTAATATTTGTGTCCTTTTTTAGAATGTATATGGATTTTATAGCATCACATTTTAAAATGTGTAATTGAATAATGTCACTTATTGGTTAATGTATTGTAATAATGTATTGGCTTAGCAATTGAGATGCAGCGCTAAGGGCCGCGGGTTCGAATCCCACACGGAACAAGTATTTGTAGGGCCAAAGCAAATAATTGTTCCGGGTCTGGATGTTTGTCCTTGTGCAATTTATGTTTGTAAACTGCCCCCACGATACAGGAGAAAATCCTAGTGTGGAGGTTACGTTTTTTAAAATAGAATAAGAATAAGAATAGAATAGATATTTAGAACTGTGTAGTAGTGGTGTAAGAATATTCACTACCCCATATCATCCCGTGGGTGTCAAAACGAAACTAAAAAATACAAAATTAAACTACAAATTATGACACGAGCGGGATTATTTGAATAGGGATTTAGTATATAGAAATATCTATAGGTCAATGTTTGTCTATAATATTGAAATAACTGGCTTCTATTAAGCTCAGGGGGCTATTTGCAAGTATAGATAGAGAGTAATGCCAGGAGGGATCTAAGCTATATTTTATCTGAAAATCATGAAGATTTTTTCAAAACAAAACCGAAAAATTGATAACACAAATGGTCTTTGATTATATCAATAAAAATAAAAAGTAAAGTAAAGTAAAGTTACAGCCTATATACATCCCACTGCTGGGCACAGGCCTCCCTCATTTCTGAGAGGGTTATAGGCAAGGAAATGTCCGCCGCGCTGCCCCAATTGGCGAACTTCACGTCATTGAAACATTTTTTTTCTTATTTCTCAGACATGCAGGTTTCCTCACGATGTTTTCCTTCACCGCCGAGCACGTGGTAAATCAGCACTTAAAATTGCAAGTAACAATTTAATTGGTGCCGGCGGGGATCGAACCCGGTTCGCTCAGGTACCGTGAAATTTACAGCGAGCGCTAACCATCTGAGCTACCACGGCTCCAATAATAAAATAAAAATAACTCCACAATAATTGATCCTATCCTGTCCTGAGCGCTTTGCTAGTTTATGAATAAATCTCATAATTTTATACATTTGCCAAATAATAATAGTACGTTAATCGAGTTAAGTGCTCACGAGGCGTTAGAGCCGCTCGAGTAACTTTGTCATTTGCATGATGAGTCAGCGGGTTCACGCACCTACGAACTAGTGATGTGCCTGTGACTTAAATGATATAACAGTAAAAGGGAGTAAAGTAAAAAGAAAAGTGATGCTTTTGATACGTTCTACTGCTTGACACGGGCCTTCTTTCGTCCCTGAAAATGTTTTAGGGCAAATAATACCCCGCGGTTCTTTTTATAAAAGAGGATCGCAAACGAGCATCCGCCCATAAACAACTGCAACAGTTAAGTAATAAAGTTACAGCCTCTATACGTCTCATTGCTGGGCCTTCTATAATTTTTGAGATTTCAAAACAAGAGGTATAACAATCGCATGTTGCTGGACTTCACATTTTCCCGTTTTTTTTCTAAGGTATGCTGGTTTGTGCACGACGTTTTCTTTCGCCGCAGTATATGAAAAATCAGCAGTTAAATTGACTTTAAATGTTGATATACATCTTGCTCGGCGGTGAAGGAAAACATCGTAAGGAAACCTGAAGAATATGAGATTAAAAAAATATTTGGATAATATCTGATGCCCGCCAACATTGGGGCATCGCGGCGGACATTTTCCTGATCCCAAAATCACTCTCTCGGAAATGAGAGGAGGCCTGCGCCCAGCAGTGGGACGTATATAGGCTGTAACTTTAACTAATATTAGATAATAGATAAATTAATAATAGGTTAATTTGTTATTGATTCTAGTAATATTTGTGTCCTTTTTTAGAATGTATATGGATTTTATAGCATCACATTTTAAAATGTGTAATTGAATAATGTCACTTATTGGTAAATGTATAGATATAGGCTCCGTGGCGCAGTGGCTTAGCAATTGAGTTGCAGCGCCAAGGGCCGCGGGTTCGAATCGCACGGAACAAGTATTTGTAGGGCCAAAGCAAATAATTGTTCCGGGTCTGGATGTTTGTCCTTGTGCAATTTATGTTTGTAAACTGCCCCCACGATACAGGAGAAAATCCTAGTGTGGAGGTTACGTTTTTTAAAATAGAATAAGAAATAGAATAGAATAGGTATTTAGAACTGTGTAGTAGCGGTGTAAGAATATTCACTACCAAAACGAAACTAAAAGTGAAACTACAAATTATGACACGAGCAGGATTATTTGAATAGGATTTGGTATATAGAAATATCTATAGGTACATATAAATAAAATTACACTGTCTGTCTATAATATTGAAATAACTGGCTTCTATTAAGCTCAAGGGCTATTTGCAAGTATAGATAGAGAGCAATGCCAGGAGGGATCTTTTTTCTGAAAATCTTGAAGATTTATTTAAAACAAAACCGAAAAATTGATAATACAAAAGGTCTTTGATTATCTCAATAAAAATAAAAAGTAAAGTAAAGTAAAGATACAGCCTATATACGTCCCACTGCTGGGCACAGGCCTCCCCTCATATCTGAGGGGTTTTAGGGCAAGGAAATGTCCTCCGCGCTGCCACAATGTGTGTTGGCGAACTTCACGTCATTGAAACATTTTTTTTCTTATTTCTCAGACATGCAGGTTTCCTCACGATGTTTTCCTTCACCGCCGAGCACGTGGTAAATCAGCACTTAAAATTGCAAGTAACAATTTAATTGGTGCCGGCGGGGATCGAACCCGGTTCGCTCAGGTACCGTGAAATTTACAGCGAGCGCTAACCATCTGAGCTACCACGGCTCCAATAATAAAATAAAAATAACTCCACAATAATTGATCCTATCCTGTCCTGAGCGCTTTGCTAGTTTATGAATAAATCTCATAATTTTATACATTTGCCAAATAATAATAGTACGTTAATCGAGTTAAGTGCTCACGAGGCGTTAGAGCCGCCCGAGTAACTTTGTCATTTGCATGATGAGTCAGCGGGTTCACGCACCTACGGACTAGTGATGTGCCTGTGACTTCTTAAATGATAAAACAGTAAAAGGGAGTAAAGTAAAAAGAAAAGTGATGCTTTTGATACGTTCTACTGCTTGACACGGGCCTTCTTTCGTCCCTGAAAATGTTTTAGGGCAAATAATACCCCGCGGTTCTTTTTATAAAAGAGGATCGCAAACGAGCATCCGCCCATAAACAACTGCAACAGTTAAGCAATAAAGTTACAGCCTCTATACGTCTCATTGCTGGGCCTTCTATAATTTTTGAGATTTCAAAACAAGAGGTATAACAATCGCATGTTGCTGGACTTCACATTTTCCCGTTTTTTTTCTAAGGTATGCTGGTTTGTGCACGACGTTTTCTTTCGCCGCAGTATATGAAAAATCAGCAGTTAAATTGACTTTAAATGTTGATATACATCTTGCTCGGCGGTGAAGGAAAACATCGTAAGGAAACCTGAAGAATATGAGATTAAAAAAATATTTGGATAATATCTGATGCCCGCCAACATTGGGGCATCGCGGCGGACATTTTCCTGGTCCCAAAATCACTCTCTCGGAAATGAGAGGAGGCCTGTGCCCAGCTGTGGGACGTATATAAGCAGTAACTTTACTTTACACTCACCGCTATCTTTTTCTTGGTATTCGGATTAACAATCGCATCATAGGAAACCTCGATGTAGAAATTCAGTGCCTGCTTAGTTAGAGCAAAGTGAACGAAAGTGTGAAAGCTTCATACAAACCTCTCGCATTGTATGTTTACAAGCGCGGGGTTCACTTACAGCAGCAGGAGGGGAAATAACGCGATATTTAGTACTGCCGACGCGGGGATCGCTTTATCTTCTGTCTCCTACTGTAGTTGAACCCCGCGCTTGTAGGCATGTGTTTAAAGACGCTATAATGAAGCTCCTGTACCTTCGTTCACTCTGGTTAGAGCGTGCAGCGGAGCGTGGCATTCGGCAAGTATGACAAACACACGAACAAAACAAACGAGCGTGTATTTGCAATGCGCGTCGAATGTTTCACTGACTCTTGCTCTTCACTGAGGCCTTATCTTTATGCCCACACCTTAAACGCTGACCCTGTCTTTAGTCTAAAAGCAAAATTATTATCCTCAGTAAAAATGGACAATTCAACTAATTTGAATGAGTGACGAAAGCGCAATCAAGGACGGCACTAAAGCCGAAATGATACCCATTTATATGACTGTAATGTTCATTGCACTAACGTCATACCTTTGTTTAGTATACGAACTATTACCTCCTATAATTGTATACACAGATGTACTGTTACTTAATCCCCTTTGTAAAAATGAAAAATGAGATGTCATGTGTAGTTTTAGATTAAGAAGAATTATAATTACATTATTATTTCCTAAATTTTATTCAATGTATAATAAATTTTGTTTTTTATCGTATGTATATACAAAATTACGATTCTGTGATTAAACATTACTAATTTACTAAACAATTACTTTTATGGTTTATTCTGCATTTGTACTTGTTTTGTGATGCGTTGATAGTCTAAGGTTAAGGTCAAGGAAATTTGGACAGAACGTTTAATCTGGACTTGAAAGATTAATTAATTAAAAACATTTAGGATTAAAATAACGCTAGAAAAATCTCATGCATTTTGACAGATGACTAACCACGTGTAAAATATTCAGACTAATGCTAATTTTAAAATGTCTACGAACTCAATATCTGCAAGAGAGACCCATGTCTAGTTTATCTAATGTTGAGGAGGATTGGGATAAAATTGCTCTTTCATCCAGAAGAAATTTCTATATTCTTGTGGCTTATTAAAATGATAGCAGGCTTAGAGTCATAAGCAACTATAGATATAATATTGCATTTGCCAAGTACCTTTACGTGGTAGAGCTGCTGCAGCGTGCAGCTATATTGTGGTTGTAGCACGAATGGGTCGGCTCGACCGGGGAAGTACCACGCTCTCACAGAACACCGGCGTAAAATACGGGCTTGATGTTGCTGTGTTTCGTATGGTGAGTGTAGAGAACCGGAGACTCTTTATACTAAAAACGAGGCATTCCATCTTAGTCCTCAGAAGCGACAACGCATCTCCATTTTGATTCTTAATTGAGGATAAATATAGATGTCTATGGGCTATGGGCCACAGCATTTTACTTGCCATTCACTTGCCACCAGGTGGACTGTATGCTCATTTGTCACCATTTTCTATATAAAAAAAACTTATAATGAAACTTTCTTCATACAAAATAGATAAAACGATAGTATTTGTCCATGTGCAATTTGTCCTATTTTCATCTAATGATTATATAGTACTATATATATTTGAGATTCTTAGCAAAAAAAAAATGCCGACTGTTTGATTAGCATATCAGCAGTGATCTTAAAATAGCAGTTTCAGAATCTTGTACTGATTCTTTAAATAAGAGGGTAAATGGTAATTAAAGAAGACAAGAAAGCTCTACGACTATTGCTAAAGTGTAAAACTTATACAAAGCTCCAAATGACTGACATTTAGGGCGCGAAAACAACCGATCCGTCATTGCCTTTTTATCGCATTTCTTGCAAATGGTGGCATTAAAGCAGTGATTTATTAGATTGCCATATATTGGAATTTCCCCGAAAATTGTGTAAAAACAATGCAGACGCTTAGTGAGGGTTTCGTACTAACTTTAAAAATCAAGATAGCTTGTAAGATTTGGTATCAAAACCCACGGACTTCATTTTGGTTTTTCACTCCGCAAAAGCGTCGACCCTAACTAAGCTAAGACTTTAACGAACCACAAATAATACCAAGCAACGGAGATATGTCATAATGGCGGTTATCTACGGAGATCGTGGCTATTGTCGCACATATTAATTCTAAATGTGGATGTGGCAAGGTTATTACTTTACTTTAGTATACTAAAAAGGATCAAACTATCAAAAACTATTTTTGGGGGTTTTATTTAACCTTTCATTAAAAAAGCTTTAAAGTAATAAAGACATTCAGCAGATTAAAATATTGTGGCGTTCTGTGCCAATTTATTGCGCAAACTAAAAAAGTACATAATATTATGGTGGTAATCTGGAGGAAAACTTTAGTAGCAATCAACATAATCTTCCTAATTCAGCATATGAATTGACATAGAAAAAAAAAAGGAATAAAACTATTTTTACCCCCGTAACCATGGGTGCTGCAGAGCACGTCTAACATCGTGAATTAAAAATAATTAAATTTAAACGTGATAAAATCCATAAAAATAGTTATATGTGTAATCTTCGCGTAAATATAAGATATCATTATAGAAAAAAATAATTATTCAAAAGGAGGGAATTTTAGTCTGCGAGATATCTATGTCTAAATAAAGAAATTTTGTAACTACAAAAATGAAAAGCGTGGTCCTACCCCGACCGAGCCGACCCATTCGAACCACAACCATAATATAGCTGCAGCATGGCTCTACCACGTATATAATGTCTTTTTCAAAATGCACCTGCATGAATTCTTGAAAAAGTAACCTATATTTATTGTGCTGAGCAGGCGAATTAATAATATATAATATTCATCACCTCATTGCGCCCTGTAGGTGTCACAGCAGGTGACATTAGCAATGCCAAAAAGATGCCATGGCTTTCGATAGATGGCGGTATAACTATCTCGTCTTCGTGTCATTTATTGTCAGATTCGGAAGTTTTCAACTTCTTAGCAGATATTGCCACATGTTGCCACAGCTCTCTACTCGCTTGTACTCGCTTGTACATTCCAACATTTTATGATAGGATGTAAAAAACCTTTTTAATATTGATAGAATAAAAATTAATAATAAAATCAAGCCTATTCAGTGTTCAAGGCGACAGTGAGTAGGTGTTTGCTAAGATAAGTCAATGTGCTTAACCATATTCGCCTGCATCACGAGTTACCATCAGGTGGGATAGTAGTCAAGCACTGGATTAGAATAGTAAAGCTAAAATTTCCACCCATTTTTATACGTGGTAGAGCCACGCTGCAGCTATCTCATGGTTGTAGCACGAATGGATCGGCTCGACCGGGGAAGGACCACGCTCTCACAGAATACCAGCGTAAAATAGCAGCTTGATGCTGCTGTGTTTCGTATGGTGAGTGTAGAGAACCGGAGACCCTTTTTACTGGAAATAAGGCATTACATCTTAGTCCTCATGGGTGAAAACGCATCTGTACTTTGATTCTTAATCGAGAATAAATGTAGATGTCTATGGGCTGCAACATCCACTTACCATCAGATGGACTGTGTGCTCGTTTGTCACCTTTATTCCATTTAAAAAAACACCGGTAGATAGTACCATATTTAAGAGAAAAAGTGAATTAAATTATATATGTTTAATACAAGTGTAGAGAAATGTCAAATTTAAAGAAAACTTTAATATTATCAAACTGGTAATTTCCAATGCAAAGACGTCGATAGTTGGTGGCGCAATAACATTTTAACGGCTCTTTAGTTACGATGTATATGGCTTACTAGATTCCAACCAACCAAAATACGACGGTGTGTCATACGCATGACGTGGACCGTAGAGTTCGTAAATGGGTGCAATGAACCAATATTTTCAGGCGAGGCGCGTTGTTCAGTGATCAACGAACCTACATACTTACTTTTGTATTCCGAGTTCGAATACAGAAACCAAAACTTAAGTAACTTAATTTACTAATTTCTGCCAATAGATCCTTGATGGGAGCCCTTTCGCTTGTTTTAATTTATACATCGGATTTGTACATCGGATAACTTGTTAAACAATAATCACAATAACTATTTATAACCATAGTAACTTATTGGTCCTTCAAGCCGGATTTCGACTAACGATTTAAGATATCACAAGATAGTATGAAACAAAGTCGCATCTTTTTGTATACCTAATATATTTAGATCATCATCTTTTCATTTGGAGAATTTTCTAGGGAAGGCACTTGAATTTTGTAAGGATAGTACAGAAATGTTATCATTTTGTGATCAAGTCATATAAAGGTAATACCATAAAATAATATTAAATAAATAGTAAGGTAAGTAATAAAATAAAATAAATATAAACTTTTGAATTAAAGTAGACATGTAAAGGGAAAAGGGATTAATAACTCTAACAAACTATGACGAATTATAGTAAATTTAAAAATAATAATTAATAAATGCTAGTAATGAATTTTACAATAATAATTTTACATCAAGATCTTAATGACTCATCTTAAAATCCTTTATAAAAACTTTTTTAGATTGGTAAAGTTATTTTCATATAAAAAAAAATGTATTTTGTAACTTTATCCATGTCATTTGTATTTATAGAACAATTAATTAAATTTATTAATTATTTAGTTTTTATTAAGCTTCCTAGCACTCTATGTGATATGACAATTGCTAACTTGATACAGTTGCGACTATTACCTTTTAAACCTAAACCTATTAAGTATTCTATGCCTAAACACGGATACACAATCATACGTAAGTGAATACCCCAGTAGTTTCAATTGAGATACAACTATATTTTATTGTGTTTTAACAAGTCCAAAACCATCCCGATTTAGGTTTCATAGACTATATTCGCAGATTGTCCAAATTAGTGCTACAAAATTTGCTGTCCATTCTCGCGTCCCTGATCCAGTTACGAATAGCGTTAAGCGATATGCGGAGCTTTATGGCCACGTTATTGTCTTAACTTATAAGACCTAATTACTGCATGAGAACTGGGTTCGTAAAGGCGTGCATGCACTATATTTGACAGTTGTGTGTGTTTAATTTTCGCAAATGTTTATTTGACACCTCAGTAGCGCAGTGTTTAAGCGTTTTTTTGTCTGCGGGGGTGCCGGTTTGCGGGCTCGAACTCTGGATGAAACAAATGTTTGTACGGCCTACAAGTAATCGTTCCGGATCAGATTGTTCATGTGCAATTTATGTACATATATGAGACGCCCCTAAGATGGCTTTGATTAATGATTAAAACGGCTCTAACTGGGTATCACTTTTGTAGAATATGCTTCAATATCCTACGGATCTATTCCATTACATTTTTAAGAATATTGTATGAATGGCCTTAAAAAAATGGCGAAGAGCAGTTTCTTATCCGAACAGAAGAAGTTCATTACAGTAGCAGATTCAAAAGACAAGTTGAAATTTTTAAGAACATAATTTTATTTTCTTACGTCAAAAACTAAACAGATTTCATTTGGCCGTATAAACACTTCCAAATCATCCCTCCAACGGAATATATGCCCAGCAGTAGACTTTTACGGACTGATCATGATGATGACATAAATATTAATTCTCTGGCGAATTTCTTCGCCAATACTACGCGGCCGAACCCAAATTATACGTCAAACTTCTAACAGTTTACTTCGACCTCGTAAGAGGTGACTTTGGGAAATGCCACAAATTATATTGCTTCCAATAGATGGCACTACAGTCATCTCGTTTGTGTCAGACGTAAAATACCCAGACAGGCGACGGGCAACAGCGCCATAAGGAGTTTTGGCGGGAACTTGACCGTCGATGGATTGTTGCTCCTGTTTTATCTTTTAAATAATGGTTTGAAGTGGATTTTGATACGTAAAAGTGATGCGATTTTGTATATTAAGTGTCTGCGCATGTGAACTATTAGAAAAAACGACGAAACAAGTGCTTCGATGTTGATATAAACCTCAAGTTATTTTGATATTTTAGGCGCCTTATGAATTTGAGTGACTGTCGTCATCGACTATCCGCTGGATTGAGCTGTCGTCAAAATCTCCCAGAAACTTCATTAAGTGACGCATCAGCATATTGTGAAGAAAAAATTTATAAAAACGAAGATCCCGAATGAAATGAAGACATGGCTCAAAAGACAAGCATCCAAGCCAAACATCTTAATTTTAAAAAAAACAGCGTCTAAATTATGACACACCTGATGCTCCGATCGTCAATTAGCTTGCCAAGTCCAGCCGTAGACTTTTAAGGACCGATAAAGACCAGAAAAATAAATACTGACAAACCTATCGAGCGTAAACTGATTTTCCTTGTTATGTCTATTCTCATTATTGCAAATGATGCCAAAAGTCTTAAAGCACTATAAGTGTATATGCATCCTAATGCGTGAAAACTGAGATCCAAAAGAGTCGCAAGCTCTTAAAAGCACAAAAAGCTGAACAAATTGCTTTATTTGTGCTTCGCGGAACTGCACGCGGCCCGTTGTATGTTGTTAGAGTTAATTGGTGCTCCAATTAGGGCTATAGTTCACATATATGACTAAGTCAGTAAGTAACTTTTAAATTTGGTGAATACAGGTATTAAGATTATTTGATATCGACCCAAATAACTTTTTGTAAAAGTGTACTGACAAACAAACTTAGTCCTCTTCATTCCTCCTCAAACCGCATCTTAGTGATGTTCTCGAATAGAGTTGACTGTCAGTTCACTATTCGAGAGTCAAATTGTGGGAAATTGTGGGAAAGTACCACTGAACCATTGTTGTATGGTTCATGTACTGGAAAATAAATAATCCGAATTCAACAAATGTTCTTACTGAAAGATGTTTATTTATTCTCTTAACTATTTATTTTTATTTAACTTTTCTTTATAATTATAATTAATTATTAACAAAAGGCTATGTTATCACCTAATTATATTAATTATGTAATATGGTCCTTGTTGGTCGAAATAAAGATATTATTATTATTATTAAGGCCTTGTTGTTGTCACTGTCGCCGTTGTCATCTCTAAGGACTAAGATGACATTTTTTTATAGGATAAGGGTGACAAGCGAGCACACAGTCAACCTGATGGTAAGTGGTTGCTGTGGCCCATAGACATCTACATCTATCCTCGTTTGCGAATCAAAATGCAAATACGTTGTCTGCCGTGAGGACTAAGATGGAGTGCCTCTTTTCCAGTAAAAAGGATCTCCGGTTCTCTACACTCACCATACGAAACACAGCAGCATTAAGCTACTATTTTACGCTGGTATTCTGTGAGAGCGTGGTCCTTCCTCGGTCGGGCCGACCCATTCGTGCTACAACTATAAAATCAATATAGCTGCAGCATGGCACGTAGCAAATAAAAACGGCTCATAGCAAATAATTACACTGGCTTTCTATACCCTTCAGACTGGGATACAGCCGTACAAGCACTGCTGTTTGACAGCAAGTAAGTGGTGTAGTAGTGTGGTACCTACTCGGAATCTTAGACTAAAAAGAATCCTACCACTTATTACCACCAAATAGACAAACTTACCATTGTAAGCGCTTTTACAGACTAGCGGACCTACCAATGGCAGAGGCAACTACCACAGTTGCCGTTTGTTGATTGTCACCTTCACCCATAGTCACAATATTATATTAACTGTTCACACATGTGACTACATAGTTGGCGAATTCAGCGTAACTGAAAAAGGAAAAACTGGCCAAGCCAGTTGTCGTCGTAAATTGCACAAGGAACTGACTTGGAACAATTATTTGTGAACCGTAAAAATACTTGTTTCGTGTGGGCTTCGAATCCGTGGCCCTTAGCGCCGCAACAAAATGCTAGCCACTGCGCTATGAAGCCATCAAAAAATAAAACATTTAATGTTCTCTGTGGTAGGTTGGGTTGCCAGTTGACCACAATTACATTTTCTAATTTATCGTTCTAAAAAAGAGTATGCCTAATTGCCACAGATCTAGATAGGTCACGGGTGGGACGGTCTAGACAAAATGGATGGCACTAATCAATTTTTATCGCGCCGTCTCACATGACTGATTCGGGCATCGAACCCGGGAGTGGATACGTTAAGATTGTGAACTTTATAATCCCCACGAGTTCAATGACTTGGGATTTTGTTGGTTAAATTGGCGTGTCTCCGACGCATTTCAGATCCATATCTTTAGACTTAATCGTCCAGATCTGAACCAGGGTCTAATACAAAAAAGTTCACATGAGATAGCAGTTCACATGCATGATCATCGTCATTGCGTATAAGCCGTCCATCATTGGGGATTTTTCCATATTTCAAGTTGTGGGGTTGGTCATTACGCTTGACAGCCGGGTCGGCAACCACGGTATACTAGAACACTTCGCATCATAAAAGTCGATTCCCGTCACCGTACTGGTTTTTTGCATTATCGTCACTTAAGCTCACCACAAGTCAACCGCTGAATGTAGACTTCTTTGGAAAATTACTACAAAACACGATTTACAATAATCTGTACCTAGGAATTAAGGACAGCCTATATATTTATTTCTAGCAATTATATAATGGTTACTCTGCTTATAGCATAGACTTAGGATATACTAGAGTATATTCTAAGTCTATGGCTTATAGTATGGTGGGGCATTGTACACGTCGCCATTTATTTAGTTGTTATCTTGAGGAGGAAAGGAGGCTTTGTGGTTTTTTTTACACGTTTTATATATTCCATCAATCTCACATCACTAACACAAGATAAAGAGTGAGTAAAAGGGATAAAATCACTAAGATGATTGGAATACATAGGGTACGTTGTTAATTTTTTAAATTGTAATGAAAATAATCTCTGATATTTTAAGAATTTCAATGCAATATTATTTAGAAGTATGCAGTAAGAGCTATTTTGGATTTATCCAGATATGCATAATTTTAAATCTAATTTTTGTCTATACTGGGCATATTAAAGAGCCATAAAATGTAAGATGTAAATGTAAGAAAATTATTAACGAACTTAGCCTTTGACATATACGTAAAACTTTCATCCAAGCTTTTTATTTTGAAAGTAGATACCCCGATTCTTAATATGTTCATGATAAGAATATACTGTAAAGCGAATAAATGAAAACAATAGTTTTGCTAAGTAAATTACATCTATAATGACAAGACCTTTAAACATTGAGACAGATAAATCAAATTGATATAATTTAAAAGTTTTCGTCATCACAGTCTGAGAGTCAATTCGCGAAAACCACCAATAAATTGATTTATGGCACATTTGACTATATGCTAACGGCCAAATATTACTTAAAGAAAATTGTCCGTTTGTATTCATTCATACACCCTACATAGACCACACACAGTGACCCGCGAACAACGAACTCTATAGTTTTTAGTGTTGGTTGCACGTGAAACTTTATCTAAGAATTCATAGGTTTTTATTTTTATATTCAATCACTGACAATTTTTTAAACTATTTTCTTCCAGTGCTTGTCGACTATGCTAAACGGTGAAGCAGCCGAAGATGGTAAAGCTTACTGATTTAGTTTAATAAAAGCCTTGCATTGCATTACCTTGACGCCACCTACATTGTAATTGGATGGAAAGGCAGACGCTGGCAAACTAATAAAATTGGTTATTATAACATTATTATAATTAATGATTATGTAATTTTATTCCATTAAGGATCGAAATTCTTACGTTAATACCCCTGAGGACTAAGCTGGATCGCATCATCAGCAGTAATAACCGGCGAAGTGCGAGTCGGACTCGCGCATGAAGGGTTCCGTACCATCGTAATACACGTTTCTAGTAGGAGAGCTCTCTTTAATTTTAAATTAATTTAAGTTTTTATTATTTGTTGTTATAGCGACAACAGAAATACACATTCTGTGAAAATTTCAACTGTCTACCTATTACGGATCACGAGATACAGCCCGCTGACAGATAGACGGACGGACGGACGGACGGACAACGGAGGCTTAGTAATAGGGTCCTTTGGTTACCCTTCGGGTACGGAACCCTAAAAAGGATCTCCGGTTCTCCAAAGAACCAACTTAGACGTCCGATCACAATCTAGGTGTCTTCAAGGCCAGTGAAGAGGCTTTTGTTACGCTAAGGCAGTGCAATGTAGGCTTTCATTACCACTCACCGTCAGTTAGGATTGTATTACTATCACTATTATATAGAAATATTATATATTATTAGCATATTATTAGCACTGGTTTATAATAATGATTTCTTATATTTACGCGAACACTACATTGAATAAAACTATTTTTACGGATTTTATCGCGTTTAATTTTACTATTTTGATTCCCGACGTTTCGGGTGCTTTACAGCACCTGTGGTCACGGGGAGGACTGAGGTGTATGACGTCCCAATGTAATAGTTAGCCCGGCTACCTTCAGTTTTGAATATTAATTTTGATCCGATCTACGCAGAATGAGCTTACAGTATCTTGAAGTCTTGCAGTGGTATGCTTGGGTTTGGATTTAATTTGGTTAATTATAGGATCCCAAGCAGATGGAAGCACCCATCCATCTTCTCTATTGAAATTAGGATGTTTTTAATTTCAATAGCCTCGCGTATCATCCTTGGTAGAAATCAGTGTTCTTTGCGAGGATTTGTGGTCTATCAAATCTGATGTAATGGCGGGGACGATCTTCGGGCTAACTATGACATCGGACGTCAAACACCTCAGTCCCCGTGACCATGGGTGCTGTAAAGCACCCGAAACGTCGGGAATCAAAATAGTAAAATTAAACGCGATAAAATCCGTAAAATAGTTTTATTCAATAGTTTATAATAACTTAAAAAAGACGGACCCTAGTCAAAAAGGAGCCAGACAACCCGTAACTGTTTCAAACGTCTTAAAATATACAACCTTATTTTTTTGTTTATTTATATTTATAAAACGTGTATTTTACGTGGTAGAGCCATGCTGCAGCTATATTAGTAGTATAGTTGTAGCACGAATGGGTCGGCTCGATCGGGGAAGGACCACGCTCTCACAGAATACCAGCGTAAAATAGCAGCTTAACGCCGCTGTGTTTCGTATGGTGAGTGTAGAGAACCGGAGACCCTTTTTACTGGAAACGAGGCATTCCATCTTAGTCCACACGGGTGACAACGCATCTGCATTTTGATTCGTAATCGAGGGTAGATGTACATGTCTATGGGCCACAGCAACCGCTTACCATCAGGTGGACTGTGTGCTCGTTTGTCACCCATATTCTATAAAAAAAAACTAGCTGTTCCCCGCGACTTCGCCCGCGTGTAATTTAGGGTTTTAATTATGTTGCACGGAACACTAATTCTTTTTCTAAAATATAAGTAGCCTAAGTTACTCCTTATAACATCAGCTATCTGTCAGTGAAAGTCCCGTCGAAATCGGTCCAGTCGTTTCGGAGATTAGCCGGAACAAATAGACAGACAGACAAAAATTAAAAAATGTATTTTTGTTATAAGTACTATATATACTTTCATATGCATTTAGGAAAAAGCTGTTATTTTGACATTACAAACAGACACTTCAATTTTATTTATTTGTATAATATAATATGTATAATGTATAAATATAAATTTCATACAAAGGCATTCTAAAGATTTTTTTAAATAGGGGCTTAAGAATGGCCTTCGCTATCGGAGGTCGACAGGACTCACTCAGTTTAGTTTTAACGACCTCAGGGGCGGGGACCTACATCGAAGGCTCTAGGAAAACAAACATTAAATCTATATTAACATTAAGTTACCCATTATTTTTGTATTTTATGGCTTATAATTGTCAGCTTGGTTATAGCTATTTTATTAGTTTTTGACCTAAATTACTATTTTAATAAAGTTTTTCTTATATTTGCTATATTTGCTAAAGAAAGATAAACGGAACGCTGCTTATATTTCAAGTGACATGCTCAACTTATTGTAAGAACACGCAATCACGCACACATATTATATAAAGTCACTAGATGTTCCCCGCGACTTTGCCCGCGCGGAATTGTTTTGCGCGGAACTCTAAAATAAAAGTAGCCTAAGTTACTCCTTATAACATCAGCTATCTGCCAGTGAAAGTCGCATCCAAATCGGTTCACAGGTTTTTGTGTGATGTGTGTTCACGCCAAAATAGCTCGCAGATGACAGATATTTTTCAGACTTTCTTAACATTTATAGTTATATTTTGGCCAATTTACACAATATTTTTATAAAGTGTATATATATATATATATATATATATATATATATATATATATATATATATATATATATATATATATATATATATATTGGATATAATTAAAGTAACTACTTCCAATTATTATGACTTTTAGAAAGCAACATTCGTAACATTAATAATTTAACGGCTGCCTACAGGAGCAGACTGCAAGTAGTCCTGATCATAATCTACCTATTAAAACGTCATTTAAATAAAAGGCTTAAGTAAGTCAGCCTAAAATCCTTAAGAATCACAAAACGAGCCGTCAAAAATGAGCGATGGGATATTGTAAGCATTATAAGCCAATTTTATGTTACCCTGTTGGCTGCGGTCGAAACCTTGTACATAAAATCCTGACCAACGAAACCAACAGTGAGTGACAGGTTGCGTTTAAATAAAACCAGTTTAATAGCTTAATAGCGAATAAACCTGTCGATGTTCGGTCCGCTCGAAACTGGATCCTTGATTTTAATTTGCATGCGGAATAACCTACCACAAATAAACCTTCGTTAGTATACAAAAAGTCTCTCATTGATAGACAACAGTTATATTAATATAATATTAGTTTTAATATAAAATAGCATTTTTTTATAGACAATATTTTAGTAATTACAGTGTAAACTCCATGTAACGTCACTCGATTTAACGACAAACTCCCTAAAGCGTCGAAATCACTCGGCTTTGGTTGACTCATCCTTGCCCGAAGAACAATCAGAAAAGTAAATGCCTGTGCCCAGAAGTGGAATGTGTATATATGCTTTCCATATAACTTCAAAATGAGCGATCATAATAAAAGCAATCTAAAATTCAAAGGCAAACAGTTTTACACTTTATCACGTTGGCATATAGTTTAAAACTGTCAAGCACAAAGGTAACTCCAACGAGATTCAATTGAGTGTCCTAGTGATAGTATGACCTACCTATTTGTTTATCAAGGTTAGGGTCATCGGTATAATCGTGAGAGCCGTGAGAGCCTTAACTACCTGTCATTTGGGAGTGTACCTGTGGCAAGATGCCAGCCTAGTACCAGGAGCGCAAAATCTAATAGGAGTTGTCGAGTTACCTGACGCATGCGTCCTACAACCCACCTGGCAACTACCTGTCGTTAGCGACCAGTTACCAAAGACCTCCGTAAATTGCTATATCATCCCCGGGAGCTATGTTAAATATGTGGGGTGGGAGAGGCGGAGAAAGTCTAGTTTTACGCATGCGTGTTATTCTTTTATTTCCATAAATAAAATTATTCACAAGCACGTGACTTATGTTAAAGGGTAGACTTATTAATGTTAGCATTTAAGAGTCTCGTAAATAAAACCAGTTTATTACTGGTTAAAAAGATAATGCAGTCGTTCCCTCGAATAGCTTCGTCTAGGGGGCAAGGAAGAAGCTACCCCTCACACTCTTTAGACCCAATTTTTTTATCCATTACTAATTAAGTCGATTTATAGTTATTCCAGCGCGATGCTATCTTAAACGCATATCTATGTGTGTATAGGCAACCTAAGCAACAATTGTGGTAGGACACACACAATGTAAATGAGTTGGAACACGAAAGCCTTCTCTCCTGAAACGGGTCCATGAACATCGTTTATTCTAGAGTAGAGCGATCCTTTAGCTGCCTGAGAAGAATCAATGGTTGTGTAATGATGAGAATTCATCGAAAGTTTGTCATTGAGAACTCAGAAGATTTTAATAATAAAGTAGCCAGCTCCTTCCACTTGACCGCATCCAGCGCAGAGCGGCTCGAATCGTCAAAGACCGAGTTCTTTCCGATCGGCTCGATTCACTGGCACTGCGAAGAGATGTTGCATCCCTTTGCATTTTCTTTCACATCTACCACGGGGAGTGCTCTGAGGAATTGTTCGGATTGATCCCAGCCGCCAAATTTCACGAACGCACATCGCATCAAAATTCCCGATACCATCCACACCAGCTGGATGCTTGGCGGTCCACCACTGTACGTTTCACTAAGAGTTTTCTTTCGCGTACGACGTCTCTGTGCAATAGCTTACCACCGGCGATTTTTCCGGACCGATACGATTTAGGGACCTTCAAGAAAAGAGCTTACTCCTTTCTAAAAGGCCGGCATCGCACCTGCAATTTACCTGGTGTTGCAGTTGTTCATGGGCGGCGGTAGTCACTTACCATCAGGTGAGTCGTACGCTCGTTTGCCCCCTCTCTTATAAAAATAAAGCCAAAAAATTCACAAGAAACCCAAGAAGATTATTTTTTAACCATTAAAGTTTTTAAAATCGTATGTATTTCATCTTCAATTCATATCTTTATATATTGAGTTATACAAGACATATAAATCAATGTCTTTATATATATAATTCTTCTGTACGTGTATTTGTCACTGAACTCTTCCTAACAGCTGGACCGATTTTGATGAATTTTTTGTGGTGCGTTTTAGTGGACCCTGAATGGTTTAGTTTCACAATTGGTTCTGGTAAGTGGCGCTGTGGCGAGATCCAGAAATCACCCGTGCGAAGCCGGGGTGGATCGCTAGTCTTCTATATATCATCGTGCCCCATTTTTAAATTTAAAATAAAATAAACATGATAGTTAATAGAAATTGCAAATTTTAATATGAAAATTTAATTACGATCGTTCCCAGAATGGAAAATAAATTCTATTTGCGACCATAATAATAGTAAATTGGGGTGAATTTCGTGTGTACTAGGTTCTGGATCGATTGTTCTACGTGAGATTACATCCAGAGCGCCATTAATCAAGATACCCTCATTTCTGCTTTATTTTTATAATTAAACCTTATAGAGTGCATAAGGGTTGCTAGTAAGTTTCAAGTTGTTTCTACAAGTTTAACATAATACAAAGTATATTTTTACCCGACTTCCCCATAAGAAGGGTAATGTTTTTCGAGAGTATATCTATTTCTTTGGCAACCTCTGCAGGGCTAGCATGGGCAGGAGACAATTTCATCCCCGGGAAAGGAGAAAATGTTTATCCCCTCGCTTAGTTTTATCCACCCTTCTAGCATGGGCACAACGGTGGATATAATATCCACCGTGGATAAAATGGGAGATAGACTTAGACTTAGATAGATTTTTTGTATGAATATAAACTTAAACACACGTCTAATGAACTAGGATAAAATTGTTCCTTTCAAATGTCAAAAAAGCATAATTTTTTATCTTTCATTTGGCTCCATGCTACGGACGGGGGATATATGTCTACTCGTTATGTCAAACGGGGATATACTTCTCCCCGTTGCCGTGCTTTGGCATAGGGACAAGATAATTTTATCTCTTGTCAGTGGATATAATCGGGGGATAAATTTTTTGTCCCCAGCCCATGCTAGCCGTGCAGTAGCCTAAACGGCTTGATGAACTTTTGAATATGTCTGGTCTGAATATTTCTGGTCGGGGCACCCCAGTATCAGCTCCTTTCACCTGATCGCATCAAATACTTCAAGCGATTACTTATAAAATTGCTAATTCGTGAATTAAAATTTAATCAATTATGTTATTTGAAGCTTAACGAAAGAATTAGGAAAGAAATTAAAATAAACTAAAGTAAATTTTTATTTTTGATTTTTGGAGACAACCCTAGTTAGACAATCTTAGTTGAGCTGATTTTTTTTTCAGGTGTTAAGGTGTAATGATGCTGTCAATCTCGTTGATAATAACCTGAGATTCTTCATTCCTTGCAAACAACAGTTTTTTGCGTATAAATGTTGTCTGGTTGTAATTGCTTTTAGAGCGATAAGACCGCCTATTGTACATCATAAATAAACTCTCACGCCTTTCACACAGAGGGTTAGGCGGAGACTACGGACTTCCATTTGACACGATCCTGACACACCTCTATCGCTTAATTCACATCTCTACGTACTCTAATTAGGTCCGTCTTCAATATATTACCAAATTTGGTCGATAAAGTTAAGTCTAGATTACCCCTTGCCGACTCTGCCACTTACTTTTGCAGTATAAATTTGCTTTGTCATTCTTTCTTCATCCATTCTTCCTTTATGTCCAAATCATCGAAGAATTCCTTTTTTAAATTCTGGTATCTTACAGACCACACTATTCTCTTATGACACAATTTCTCAATTCACTTCTAATATACATCTTAGTGACCGCATTTCTACAGCATTAATTTTACTTTCATGGTTTTTCTGTCACACCCAAGTTTTACTATCTGTAGAATGTAATTCAACTCAGTATACCTTAGTGCGTAGAAGTCGTTGCCGTTAACGTTCTAGTTCTGGACCCCTCCTATCTGGAGGCGATCGCAGTATTATGCTCAATATTAAACGTTGCTTCGGACTAATCATTTTACCCCTAGCAAAGCATATAATATAGTGTTACTATGTATCCCTAGTATATCACATCTCTCTACTACGCCACTGATGGAGTATATCGCGGCTAGTAAAAAAACAGTAGTTAAAATTACGCTTTTAAAATATGGCAGGTCACCACACACCGAAAATAAGATAGCTTAAGGTATTTTGTGTGATGAAAATATACTAAACGTCAATTAGGTGTCCAAAAATAAGAAAAAAGTTTATTTTAATCCAACCCTCGGCGGTTAGGATCGTCTTACGGCTCGTATCCGTGAATGGAAGCTTAAATTGAAATAGAAACGCATTTCCATAATTCACGTTTGGAGCTGAAGCAGGATAGAGTTATTTATTACAGAAAACTTATGGTAACCAATTAATATATTTTCAACCATTTTAGTTAATTTCACTCAGCGTATATTTTATGTTCTCTCCATCCGATCCCAATAGTGATTGAAATTTAACAACGGCGCGATAGCTCATTGGTAGAGTTGCCGCATTGCGTTCCGAGGGTTTGAATCCCGCACGAAATAAGTTTTCCTACTAGTAACTATCCCGGGTGCGGATGTTCGTCCGTGTGAAATTTATGTATTTTATAGAATAAGGGTAAGAAGCTATTACATAGTCCACCTGATGGTAAGTGGAGGCTGTGGCTCATAGACATGTACATCTTTCCCCGATAAAGAATTAAAATACAGATGCATTGTCACTCCTGAGGACTGAGATGGAATGCTTCATTTCCATTAAAAAGGGTCTCCGGCTCTCTACCTCACCATACAAAACATGGCAGCATTACGCTGCTATTCCACGTTGGTATTCTGTGCGAATGAGGTCCTTCTTCGTTCGAACCGACCCATTCCTGCTGCAACCATAATATAGCTGCAGCTTGACTCTCCCACTTATAAAGTTTTTCATTTAAATCTGTCACTTCTAACGAAACCAACGGGATAATATATCTTTAGAAAATTTTCTCTCTGTACCTAAATAGTATTTTATCATATTTAAATACCTTAAATGTTCCTCATATATGGCGATCCGGAACAAATTCGCAAATTGGTCAAAGGCAAATGTTTGCTAACGTTTGTCCGATACGAGTTAACGCTCAATATACAAGCAAAGGTAATTAGGTAAAACTGGTGATTATCCAAGGAACAGAGTTAAGCAATTAGCCACGTCGAGTATGGACAAACATTAGCGCCCAGTGAATTCGCCGTTGAGTTTGTTTGTTTGGAATACCTTTCCAAGAAAATATAAAAGTAAAGTAAAGTAACAGTCTGCATATTTCCCACCGCTGGACATATCCTCGATTTTTTAAATTTGTACGAGAAATAAAAGATAATCAGGTGACAGAAACCAAAAGAATAATTATAGAAAAAGAGGAAACCCTCCATACCTACTCTATTTTAAATAGGTGTATCTGACAAAATCCACGAAGAGTAACTTGAAACGGTATAGTTATTTCAGGAAGTTGATGGATACTGCTGTAATTTATTAATTTAATTAAAATAAAACCTATAAGAACGTTTTTTTATAAAATAAAGGCGAAAAATGAGCACATAGTCCACCTGATGGTAAATGGATACTGTGGCCCATAGACATCTACAATTATCATCGATTAAGGATCAAAATACAGATGCGTTGTCACAAAAAATGTAATTGAAAAAATATATGGACTGCCGTCCGTTGGTCTGTGCGTCGGTGAGTTTTCTCGCTTAATAGAAATATAAGCAATAGATTTAGATATATAGTATTAAATAAGATTCCATATATTCTAAGGAGGATCCCTATTGATTTTTGTTATTGAACTCAACATCGTTTAAAAGTTATTAATGATAGTCGATCAGATTCTCTGTTTTTTTTCTTGTAAAAATTGTCGTCACTATTTTTATTTTTTTCATCAAAATTAAATGAAACGCTCATGAGGCGTGCACTTTTGGGTTTAACAAACTATTTTGTAATTATTATATAAAAAATTCTCAATATTTTTTATTTATTTTAACCAAACCAACTAAAATAGTTCCAAAATTATATAAGGAATGTTATGATATAATACAAATAACATATCCTTTCATTCCAAACTGGCCTATTTAGCGGGAACAGTCAAGTTCATTTCTAATCAGACATGACGGCGAGTGTGAAGTTGTATAAAAAAACTTCTTTTTTAAGCTCTTGTGATCTCGACGGGATTCTAAGAAGGAAATGTTACTTATACCATCGCATCCTCTACAAAGAACTTGAAATCGACCGTGTCATATAATGACGCTTTTTTAACGTCACAAAAATAGACAGCTTTTTAAAAGTTAATGCATATTAC
This sequence comes from Parnassius orleans, assembly GCA_029286625.1. Taxonomy (NCBI): domain Eukaryota; kingdom Metazoa; phylum Arthropoda; class Insecta; order Lepidoptera; family Papilionidae; genus Parnassius; species Parnassius orleans. Next base: position 1,471,265 of record JAGSMP010000126.1, read on the forward strand.
GTGTTCTATCTACTTCGAGGATTATACTTTAAATGATTTGTGGCTTAAGTTACATGGGATAAAGGTTTGGGTGTTTATTAACTTTATTCCTTTAATTTTTTCATAGTTTCGCACTTTTTCTAGCTTGATTATTTAACTATAAAAAGAAAAAATGATATAGTTACGTGATTATAAAAACTTAGCAATTTTGTATGCGCGTGTCACATAATTCGTCATTATAAATGGTATCATTCTACGTCACACTTTCATTCCGTATCAATGAGGGCTAATAATCATCCGCTCATCAGATGTCGCTAGTTGACACTGAGGTGAAGTTTTTTGTTACACAATGTCATTTAATTGAGAAGTTAGTTTTAAATAAAAATTTATCAGTTTCTAGAGTATTATATTAATATACAAAACAATGCCTTAGTGGTCTGCTCTTTAATTTTTTGCACAATTTAAAAAAAAAACTATTTTTATGAATAGCTGTGGTTTAATTTCTTTTTAATCTAATTAATATAAAAAATAACAAATGTGTCAGAACGAAACATTATCCTTTACATTTTTCGAACAAATTAACTTCCCGTTATGAAATCTGTCAAATATTACGCCTCATTTTTAAGTGGCGCCGCCCTGGTGGCAGAAAAAGTCGTTGAAAGTAAAACAAGCTCGACAAGAGACACACCATCGTGAATTTTGAATTATCTGCTTAGTTTCAAAACATGGGTCGGCTTTAGTAATCTGCGGCACGATTTAAGTGTTCATTTTAGCTTTAGTTGACAGGCAATGATGCTATTGATTACCATCTAGCTGCTTTTTATGCCGGAAATCTTTAGTTTTCGAGATATCGATAATTATAATTTTGAGGTTATATCCATTTAAAATGATACGAAAACGAAACAACAATATAATTATTAGAAAGAGATAGAAATAGAGCATGGTCTGTATCTGTTTTAAAAATAACACGCAACAACAATATAACAATTAGAAAGATCCTTTGCTTCGTTGCTAAATAAAAGGACACACTAACAAACACAGTTTTTTTTATAGGATAGGGGGATAAGCGATCACACAGTCCACCTGATGGTAAGTGGTTGCTGTGGCCCATAAACATCTTCATCTATCTTCGTTTGATACTCAAAATGCAGATGCATTATCAGCCGTGAGGACTAAGATGGAATTCCTCTTTTGCAGTAAAAGGGGTCTCCGGTTCTCTACACTCACCATACGAAACGCAGCAGCATTAAGCTGCTATTTTATGCTGGTATTCTGTGAGAGCGTCGTCCTTCCCCGGTCGAGCCGACCCATTCGTGCTACAACTATACAATTAATATAGCTGCAGCATGGCTCTGCCACGTTTAGACGTGGTAGAGCCATGTTTAAAGAGAATCGCATTATTACTAGTTTTTTATCATAGTACTAGCACGGGTGTATACCCGCGATGTTTTTATTTACCCCCGCGCACTTAAAACATTAAATTGTCACTTAATTCCAATTAAAAGCTTCATAATTTCAGTGTCGATTGTTCCCTGAGCTACCGCGTCTCATTTTGTCATAAGCAAGATTTTTTTTTATCAGAAACTCAATGCCACGTGCAGATAAAATGTAATAGGCGCGGTGCGTCCCTGAGCGCGGCGGACACTCGTGGGCGGCGGAAGGGCTATCGCGGTACAGCGCTGCTGGAAGTCCGCTCCATATCGCCTTTACTCGCCAATTACGCGCATTTTGTCCTATCGTTCACTATTTACAAAGAGAATTTACTTTAGGTTTGCATGTTCATGCTATGTTTGTGTGAGTAAATATGAGAAGAAAAGTTATAGTAGCTTAGCAAACAAATAATGGAATCAGGCGTTACTTTACGGAAATCCAGTATATTAAAGTTTTTAAAAATTAATTTGCTTATAACCGCGTAATGAAATAAAATCTATCTCTTTCTTTTCTCTTTTCTCAAAAACGCTAACCTTAATTTTTAAACATTATAAGTTCGAACCCCGGCGCTGACAATACAGACTTTTTTAAATTTTTCGTTACTTACCTATATGCTTGGTGGCTTAGTAAGCAATTAGTAAATTATATCTACGAAAAATACACGTAGACGGGTGATAAATCTCATTGGAGTAGAGCGGCATGCTCTCTCTCTCTCTCGGCTCTATTATCTTCTTAATATTGAGAGTTAGCCCGTACTTAGCAGCATGTGATAAAATACGAGTATGTCAACAAAATTTGCCAAAAAACTTATTCTCAATTAAAACATTAGTAGTATAGACTAGTAGATGCATTATCATCGCTGAGAAAAAATGTTACTTGACTTGTTCTCCGGTTTTTAATACAAACGAAGTTTATGTTATCCTAGTAAAACTTCATAAGCATGTTAAATTATCTTGGGAACAGCTAATGGTCTACCATAGCGCGGTTGTATGAAGCTTTGCCTCTGTACCCTAGATTATTATATATCTCTATACGGTACTTTTTCTTTACTCATGTGCTAATAGTCTGGCTCGCCTGTTTGACTGCTCCGTGGCGCAGTAACTAAGCACTGAGCTGCGGCACTGAGGGACGCAGGTTTGAATGCGAATGAATGAAGTGCCATTTATGCATATAAACTGACTCCACGATACAGAAAAAAAACATCCAAGTGTGGAGGTAACGTTTTACAAAAAAATTAAAGTTTAAGACCGTAGTGGAGAGGTTTTTACGGTAAACATTAGGGTGTTTTAATGCATACTGTACGCCGCGCCTCACTGCACGCTCGGGCAAACTGACACTCAGACCACACTCCTTATCTTTTGATTTGGTAGGTCCTTACCCAACAAGATGATAATACTCGCACAGTGCAATTTACCTGAAAAAGAAAACAAATTTTTATAAGTTTCAATTTGCGTGATCATGTTTTAAAGTAGGAAAATTTCTAGAATCAATTTTTAAGCCTCATCCAATGTCACCAGTTTTACAGGCAAAGGTTTTTTTTTAAAGAATAAGAGTGACAAACGAGCACACAGCCCACCTGATGGTAAGTGGATATCGTAATTAAAATTTCTGATATACCACGGGCTCGGTGGTGGAAGCAACCATCGTAATAAAACCAGGAGTTTGAGAAAAAAATATTTCGAGGATGTAATACATTTTACCACCTGAAAAAAGTTATCGCGGAGAAATTGTCTTTTTTTCACGCGAATGGAGCCGCGGGTCTAGGCTAGTTGTATACATAATAAATCATAATTTAAATTAGTAGAGAGCTTCTTAGGGGCATTACTCATAGTATATTTTATTTACTCTCTACTCAAAAGGGAGTCTATACAATGTATATACTTATATTGCAATTTTTAAGCAAATACAACTATTTGAAACTATGTATTTCAAAGTAATATCTTAAATACATAATAATAAAAAATCACTTTTTAGACAAAATTTATAGTTATGGAAAAAGAAACTTATGTTGGTGAAACTTGTACTTTTTTTACTTGATTGAATAGGATGAAGTCAAACGTGGTAGGGACACGCTTCAGCTATATTATGGCAGTTTAATAAAAAGAATCACCATAATTGGTTCATCGCTGACGAAGATATCGTAACATATATACTAAAACATACAGTCGAATTTTAAGTCGAGTTTTAAGAGAACCTCTTGTTTTTTTTAAATAAAAAAATATTTTTTTAAGTTTATACATTAGATACGTAGAAAACTTTAATTCTAAACAACTTGACATGTTCAAAAAATTATAACTTTACTTATTTTATATTATATTATCCACGTATTGCAGTTATATACTCTAAATAATTTTTTAATATTGTCTCTGTCATGCAGTCGGCATAAAACAATTCTTATTATAACTGCATCCTTCATAGCGATCACTTCCCCCGGAAACCCGTGTAGAAATTTCTCGGTATATCTTTTACAGGATTCCCTGCTGACAACAGTGTCACTTAATTACGTTCTTTCTAAAAAAGGATAGAAAAAAATGAAGTAAAATTAGAAAGCACGCTCCGCGCTATTAATTCTTTATAAAGAAAGTAGAGTTCTAGAAGCTTTTGTTAATAATATATTTTTTTTGCTTTTCAATCGACGTCAAAAAAGGAGGAGGTTCCCAATTTGACTGTATTTTTTTTAATGTGTGTTACCTCAGAACTATTTTCTAGGTAAACCGATTTTGATGATTCTTTTTTTTATTTGAAAGCTGGTGCTTCTCATGTGGTCCCATAATTTTGATCAAGATCTGATCAGTAGTTTTTGAATTATCCTTAATAATGCGTATTTAATTGATAATCTCATTTTATTTATATTGAAGTCGGTCGTACAAAATTTTCAATTTTACCACTTGTGTAGAGAGAAGTTAGCAATTGATAGTAAAGAAAATGCTTGGACGGGTTTTGTTTTAAACATTTATTTGTGAAAATTGCTCTATCGATTTATTGTCATCAATATCAGTCCGTAAAAGACTTTAACTGGCCTTGATCCTCTCCCCTTGTAGGGGGATTTGTGGCGATTGCTATACCAGATTACTCAGACGAACGAAGAAAGACGAAATTAAGAATTTTGCTTATGTTGCCACTGCACGGCATTTTATCAAATTATTTAGCACTAAGTTTGGAGGAAATGAGTCCACTGTGTGACCCCATGTCATCCCGTGGGTATCGTAAGAGGCGACAGAGGGAAACAAATCAGGAGATGGGCAGCAGCGTCTTCCTAATAACAATACATATAAAAAAAACTGCTGTTGCTAACCCGCTTGCCAAGCGTGGCAACTATGGCAAATATACTCGTATGAGGCAATCTATGGGGAGGCCTATGTCCAACAGTGGACTTTAATAGGGTGTAACGGTAACGGTAAGTTTGGAGTTAATGGTAAATTTTGTTTCACCTATTATTTCATTACAACCTATCCAATGTCCCCTACTAAAATAAGGCCTCCCACATAGGGGGGATATAATTTTATATCGTGAAGAATTAAATTTGAGACTATACTATGGTTACAGTTTCGTTTTCATTTTATTTGATTTTTTTATTTCATACGTTTACATGTTACTTTGAGTTGGATAGAGTTCAACGTCCGCTAGTACCACTGGAATTGTTAATCGCAATTATAAGATTTGATTTACCGTGTCGTGTTATGCGCTAAAGGAGTTTACCAGATGTTTATCGCCTACATTTATGTAATGATAACATCTTAAAATGACAATTTCAAATAATTTAAAGCCATATTAAAGTCCACCAGCCCCCATTAGATCAACGCGAAATAAGTGAAAAGAAAAAATAAAATTATTAAATAACAGGAATTTTTACACACATTTATTAACGTAAAATAGCAGGTTAATACTGCTGTGTTTCGTATGTGTAGAGAACTGGAGACCCTTTTTACTGGAGACGAGGTATTCCATCTTAATCCTCAGGGGTGACAACGCATCTGCATTTTGATTCTTGATTGGGGAAAAATGTAGATGTCTATGGGCCACAGCATCCACTTACTATCAGGTGGACTGTGTGCTCGTTTGTCACCCTTATACTATAAAAAACACTATCATCTTACGAGTATAACTTTATATTATATTATCGTCTGACTCATAATGAATAAATTCAAAATAAAAAATCAAGCATGACAAAAACATGCGTGAGTGCCGTGGAACACTGGGTTGGAACGAAGTTCCTTTCGTAGTATATTATTATTGATAAACGTATTATATTATTGATTAACAAATACAAATAAATGAATTACTAGCTTCTATTAAAATGAAGCGTCAATTAAAATAATATTTCTTTCATGGCATGATAAGAAAAAGTGCGAGGGAGATGGATATTAGAAAGGGGGTCGTGACGGAAAAAATCTTACACTTTTTCCGCCTAGGACACTTCCTCCCCCAACGGATGGGGCATCCGTCAAATTCGTACCGTGCGATATTCCTTATTCGTTCCAAAAATATATATTAAAAGAATGAAAAGTATGTAAGTACTTATAATAAATAGCTACATTATTCATACAGATTTACCTAAATTATTTCATACCGGTCTCTCTCATGATTTTTTTTCCTTATGGTAAGTGGTTACTGCAGCCCTTTGACATCTGCCACTAAAGTTAAATTAAGAAGGCTTCAATTTAATTAGTCACCACTCAGGACTAAGAGTGCCTGACAGCCATAACACAGCAGTGCTAGCACGACTAAGGCGACAGTAATAGGTAGGAGGGTGGTATTTACCCAGATGGGCTTCTAGGCAGATAAGGGATCCTACCACCTGGTAAAATACATAGAATAGAATATAATAGAATAATTTTTATTCAGTGTAGATTATTACATAATAATTATTGAAAGTCATTTTTTTATTTACCATTGGATCGGAAAATACCTCCTGGGAACAACCAGCAAGAAACCCAGCGGGACTTTTTTAAAACATATTTCACTTTACAATAATTTTGTTTGTACAATTTTTATTTAATAAAACATTTAAACTTGTTTATTGACAAATATTGTACATTTGTCAATAAACAAGTTTAAATGTTTTGTTGTAAAAGCGTATACATTGCCCCATAAATGAATTACTAATTCTGTGGAGTCTAGTAACTGGTATTAAGCTTATGTTTGTTCCCAGTGTTTAAAGTATGAACATCTTTATTCTTATCAAAGCTATTTATGTTTTTATGTACATACATTACAATTTCATAAATATATTGGGATGCCAAAGTTAATATGTTTATTGTTTTACATAATCAAATAAAGTACAATATATTAGGTCCCTTACATATGAAATTAGCGTTTTGTCGTACTGACCACTTTGATCTGAAATATCTCCTCTTTGGTTAAGAATTCCAAATTCAAATTTATAAATTCATTTAGCTGGTACATTGGAGTGAATGGAAAACAGTCATTCATTTGTTTTTCCTCATTATTTTATTCTTTGGCGTCGCTTTTACCGCACAATGGAAAACATGAAATATCGGTATATTTACGAGTACGTGTTCTACCGTGGCACCAGTACTGCAGAAACAGCTCGAAGGATTAATGATGTGTACGGCGCTGGTGTCGCAAAAGAAAGCACGGTACGTTTTGGTTTCAAGGTTTTCGTTCTGGAAATTTCGACCTTCAGAACCAACCCGTGGACGGCCGGAGACCAAAGTGGAAAATGAAGAATTAAAGGCTATTGTGGAAGCAGATCCATCGCAAAGCACTTCAGAGATAGCTGCAGTTCGGGGTAAGTGATAAAACTGTATTAATCCACTTGAAGCAAATCGGGATAGTAAAAAAACTTGAACGATGGGTACCTCATGAATTGAGTGAATCGAACTTGCAAACACGCGTCGACTGCTGTGTTACTTTGCTCAACCGACACAATAATGAAGGGATTTTAAATCGAATCATTACTTGTGATGAAAAGTGGATACTGTATATGATATGATGTGTATATGTGATACGATAATCGGAAGCGCTCGTCGCAATGGCTGAACCCTGGAGACCCAGCCAAATCCTGCCCTAAACGAAAATTGACTCAGAAAAAGTTACTTGTGAGTGTTTGGTGGACTAGCGCCGGTGTCGTTCACTACAGCTTTCTAAACTCTGGCCAAACGATTACGGCAGATATCTATTGTCAGCAACTGCAAACCATGAAGGAAGAACTAGCTGCTAAACAACCGAGATTGGTCAATCGCTCTAGGCCACTGCTGCTTCACGACAACGCAAGACCACACACTGCACAACAAACAACCACTAAGTTAGATAAGCTACAATTGGAATGTCTGCGACATCCACCATACTCGCCGGATCTTGCTCCAACAGATTACCATTTTTCCCGGAATTTGGACAACTTCTTACAAGGAAAAAAATTCAACTCCGATGCTACAGTCCAAACCGCCTTCAAAGAGTTTATTGATTCTCCCCCCATGGTTTTTTTAGTAAAGGGATCAATGAACTACCTATGAGATGGCAAAAGTGCATAGATAACAACGGTGCATACTTTGATCAATTAAATATATTTTACAAAAAAAAATTGACTTTATATGCCTTCCGTACAAAACGCCAATTTCATATGTAAGGACCTAATATTATGTTCAGACTTGTGCACATGTTTGTGAAAGCTTTTTGAAATTTCACAGTTATAAGTGAATATAATTTTTTTTTGTTACAATAGATCCTTTCATTAAATTAACCGGACAAAATTTACTGACATTCATTTTTTATGAAATTTCATAAGATTTGATTTACCGTGTCGTGTTATATACAATGAACGATTTCTATTTACAGACGCATAATAAAATAAATAGTGAAAATACGTGGATAGGGTTGTTTTTATAATAAAAATTCTATTAAAGACTACGTCAATTTGTGAGAGATTATGCAAATTAAGAAATTTAATGTGCTTAAAAACTATTAATTCATATGCGAATACTTCCTCTATTCACCTGTGCTCATTCATACACTTGTGGATTTTTGCACACATACATATGGTTTACGTAAAACGCGTGTGCATGTGTATATTATGTATCTATAGATAAGTGCGAAAGGGACAAACAACATTCATCCCTTTCTTCTAATCGGCCACACTCACATGATAAACATGCTTAGAGAACTAAGCTGAAACAATTAATTTTACTTGCTAATTTCCTTCAGTCCCACATACGTTAGACACGTATGATGGTCATTAGAAAAAAATAGCGTTTGCTTAGCAAATTCTAATCTCTACACATACTCATATACTAGGGTATCAGCATTTAGAAGGAAGTCAACTCACGTATGCCTCCGTGTGGTCCGTATACATAACACACGCTACCACACGCAACGCTAATTCAAAGGGGCTGTTGCAAGGTGATCTCTAACCTAAATTCACACATCCACACACACGACCCGCAACCCTATCTAAGCAAGTTGAAAAGAGACCTCATGCCATATAACCTACGAGGCGTTAGAAAGAGTTAGATATCTAAAATGGATTCCGTACTAAGAAAAGTTCGAGTCTGCGCATCTTGAAGCAGTTCTAAGGGTGGATGTCCACTCACTGCTCACAAAGTCTGATCACCTGGTACTTGTTTTCCATTTTAGGACAAAACTCGGTAAAAAAGGGCGCTCGAGTAATAAGTTCATAAGGGGGTAAGGTTAGCTAATCGCGTCTAAGGGGGGTTGAAGGGTGTGTAGGTTTGAAAGTGGTAAGGACCTCTGAACGTTGCGTAGATGCGTAGTCTGTATGTGTGCGTAGCGGCGTAGGTACTCAAGTAGAATTCACACAAAGGGTTAATAATGCAATAAAATGAAATCTCGTTTAAATAAATAAAAAAATATGAGATTAATTTCGAGAACAAAAGTGTGTCAAAGTTACCTCTACAAAAAGATATCCACAGCTGGACTTGAACCTATCCTATAGTAGGATGGTTTTGCTTTAATCGCCAGGCAGATTGGCAATCGAAATACCAGATTTTAGAGTTGGTTGTATATGCGAGATGGTGACCGCCATCTCATCTAAAGCTACAAGATCTTCTAGGCCTATCCCTAGGTTGCCTCTTACGAAAACTATGGGAGAAAATAATATGATGGTCTCTCTCTCTTACGCCGTTACCACACGGCAGTTTGTTTTGCAACCAACGCGTCATTAAATTAAATAAATAAATAAATAACAACAACAAAACAACTAAAAAAAACTACAGTACGAATACTAAATTAACAAGAAATAAAATTTTACGAAAACATTTTTCTCCGAGTAATAAAATATTTCGAAGACATGTGAAGCCCGCCAAAACACACTGAACCAGCGCGGCAAACTAATTGTTCCATTCCATTAATTATTCCAGGGGGAAGTATACCGTTACCTTTACAGCCGATTAAAGTCCGCTGCTGAACATAGGAATCCCCATAGATTGCCTCTTAGGGGGGATTTTTACCATAGTTGCCACTGTCGCCTCTTACAACACCCACGGGATGATATGGGGTAGTAGATATTCTTACACCGCCACTACTCGGTAATGGGAAGTATAATTGCAGTAATGTTACCAATTTTATTTTACTGGTAAGGCTAGAGTTTGTAGCATATGTCTCTTTTTTGTAATACTTTTAGTACAACCATTAAGCAATACGGGCCGCTGACGTACCGGAGTACAACGATAAGAAAAGCCATTTATTTATGTTTGGAATAATGACTGTTGTGCCAAGTGCCAACGATTGTACCTCATGACAAAGTTTCTCTACAAGAGAAATTACCTGGGTAAGCCTTGCGATATTTCTACCTCTCTTCATCTCCTTTATCACAAATTACTGGATCTTAATCCACTATAATGGTTGCAGATGGCTCAGGGCTGTGCTTTGTATCCCTTGAGGGAAGCCTATGTTCAATAATGGACTTGTAAAGGACTGTAATGATGATGATGAATCCACTATTAGATTTAAGACTTTACAGGAATGAGTCAACTGCATTACTTGAGACTTGAGGCACATAATATTTACTCACTGCGCTGAACCGACAACGTAAAACCAATAGCTGTATGAACAACGCCGGCGAGTGCTAAATAATACACAGGTATAGTCCGGTACTCTTCGAAAAACAATCATACAAACAGTAAATAAAGATACAATTCGATAGCAGAGCCGGCATGCGTTTTAATTAGAAACATTAGTCGCGCGCACAACAACTCACCAAAGTTTGATCGTAATTGGATGATTGGCATAGAAATTCATAGCGGAGCATTCTCTGGATCTTGTGTCCAACACCAAATATTCCGCTATTTCTCGGTTGCAAGGTCTTGCGTTCGTAAACCTTACGTCTAATTTTATGAAAAACTTTTCCATCAAAAATCATTTAATAGGTACTTCAGAAATTTCCTTAGATATTTACGATGGTATATTTCAATATTATTGAAAACTAGGGATGCGCCTTTGCACGGGTGATTTCTGGATCTTAACAACAACGCCACCTACCGGTTCTAATTGAGTTTTTAAACCACACAGGGACCCCCTCAAATACACACAAAAATTTCATCAAAATCGGTTGAGCCATTTTTGAGCTTTTGCGAGACTACCGGACAGCAAATGATTTTTATATATAGAGATAAGAATGTTCTATCTGTATTCTAAGGAATCTCAAATAAATTTAAAACACTATTGAATTGAATTATGAATGTCTTACATGTTATGAACCGTTTATCATAAGCCATGTCGCAAAATTCAAATAGCGCTATTCAAAATTTGCACGTATTCGTTTCCAATGGACGGGATAATGGACGAATTTCACGGTCGGCTGCCTAAACTGCCCCCATTGCCGAATGAACACGAAAGGCGCGCCCGTCGTTATTGCCTTTGAAACTTTCATTATAATGTCAACTTGTTGTTAAAAGACCATAGCACTTTGTATCTATTTTGAATGTTTAATTATATAATTAGTTTTTGTGTAAATCTATCACACTCGACCCCTGGGTCGGTATACCTGTATAGGTACCCAACACCCAGTGTCACTTTTTATCGTATTAAATTGAACATGATAATATAATCGAGCTGCTTTTCGTTGGGCACAAAATATTCTGCCTTCTTTATATGGGCTAGGGTGTTGTATTAATAAACTAGATTATCTTCAGAAAGTTTTATTGTATATTTATTTATTTATACAATACCATAAGTTTATATTATAATTAACCGTGTAGTTGCAGTGTAAGAATAATCACTACCCCATATCGTCCCGTGGGTTTCGTAAGAGGCGACAGATGGAAACTGAAACATGAGATAGGAATTATAAAAACTGCGGAAACCAACCCGCCTGTCAAGCGTGGCAACTGTGTCAAAATCTCCCCTATGAGGCAATCTATAAGGGAGGTCTTTGTTCAGCAGTGGATTTTTAGAGGCTGTAATGGATAATTAACTCTAAAACGGTATTTGCCTCCATAAATGAAGCGCATGTTGTGAGGCCAGCAAAATGTAAAATTATCACTTATTTCTCTAGCTTCCGTTGTCCATTACTATGTTGCGTAGAAATTCGAAGCTACATTATTTACTTGTTAAACTGCTGCGTGAACGGAGACGCGCCCGCGACCTGACATATTTGTTTAACTGTCGACGTCTTGTAGGGCCATCGTGTATGCGATATTTTTCAAAATTATAGGAAAAATTTACCTTTAATGGTTATTTAGAAATGGAGACATTTTTTCATTTTTTTAAGAGCCATAGCATAACAAAAGAGTCGAACTACCGCCCTTGCAGTTGATTTCATTTCGTACGGGAATAACCTGAGTTTGATATTCTTCTGACATTTACGTATACCACAATATCTTCGGCACGTAATAGAGTGAAAATTTTTACACCACTACATAGCGCAATTAAAATCCATTAAAAAAATAATTTAAAGAAAAATAAATGTTTAATTTAAACAACATTTTTCTGTTAAATTTAATAGTATTAATAGTATTACTAGTTTATATGTATATATATGTATTTTTATATTTGTTTAGATATTCAGACCAACAAGAAAAGACAGACTTCTTGACAAACTCAAACAATAAGTTGAGCATGATTTTGCCTTGGTTTTTTTTTTGTAATAATTACTATTCGAAGTAAAAGTAAAAAATATTCTGACTGCGTTGCTACATGCGTTATTTTACTATCATCATCCTTACATTCTATCAAAAGTCCGTTGAAAACAGGCCTCCCCAATATATTGCCTCATATTTGCCATACTTGATACGCTTGACAGGCAGGTTGCAACTGCTAATTATACTTTATTAGTTAGTGATAAACCGCGATCAGAGTTCTTAATTTTAAATGATAATTTACTTGTCATACTTGTAAACGTAAACGTTTTCCTTTTATCTTTCGTAGTCTATTATCTCACTTAATTACAGCTCAACGACCCCTAAACTTTTTACACATCTAGGGAATTTAATAGGTAAGCACAAGTATATTATGCACGTATTTGAACAGTTACACTTATAAACAAATATAACGAAGTTGATATAATCGAAAAGTTTCTAAATATACTAAAACCAATTAAAACTGTCTATGTTGTTCAACCCTGTCCACACAACCGTTGCATCTAATCGTTAGGTGCCGGTGACATCGTTAGAGACGTTATAAGACAATTGAAACTAATCAAAACGCGTTTTGAATCATCACTGTACGATGACCGATCACCAAGTTAGACAATTATAATGAACGTGATTTGATAACAAGCGCCAGCTTGACCAATTTTTGCTCTGAACTATTTTAATTGAAATCATTTATTAATTGAACGAGTATGTAAACTTGGAGATATATAGCATAGCATGCTCAAACCACTTACTCACACGGAAGTTATAATTAATAGTGTTCTTTAGTCCAAAAGTTATTATGATTAAATTTTGAAAAAACCTTTAAACTACTTTTACTTCACTATACAAAGTCAATATCTAGAGTCAAAAATGCTATAAAATCTATTTTCTTGTAGCTCTCGCGAAATAAATCCTCTATGATTTTAGATGAAAAAACTTTTTTAAAATACATAATAATTACATAAATGTATGTTATTCATTCATTCATCATTACCATTCAATCATACAAAAGTCCACAGCTAAACATAGGCCTCCCCCATAGATAGACTCGTAGTGGGAATCTTGCTATAATTTGGCACGCTTGGCAGGCCGGGTCGGTAACCGCAGTTTAATATTATTTTCAGTTTTTTTTACAGAATAGGGGTGACAAACGAGCACACATTCCACCTGATGGTAAGTGGATGCTGTAGCCCATAGACATCTACATTTATCCTCGATTAAAAATCAAAATGCAGATGCGTTGTCACCCCTGAGGACTTAGATGAAATGCCTCGTTTCCAGTGAAAAGGGTCTTCGGTTCTCTACTTTCACCATACGAAACACAGCAGCATTAAGCTGCAATTTTACGTTGGTATTCTGTGAAAGCGTGGTCCTACCCCGGTCGAGCCGACCCATTCGTGCTACAACCAAAATATAGGTGCAACGTGGCTCTACCATGTAAAAGTAGGTTGTTGTACCAGTTGTTATTAGGAAGATGTTCTTGCCCCTTTTAACTCTTTCTGTTTACCTTTGTCACCTCTTACGACAACCACGGAATGATACCCCTCCATCCCATTTCCACCATCAGACAACCGGGCGATCGGCAGGCTTTCATCCTTTGTTGTCGATATTCCATGCTTACGAACCAAATGATTTGCTTCGTTTTTCGTAATGCGTACGGCAAAGGAGTAGAATTTAAGTTTGAATTTGCTAGCGTCTGTCTTCCCTTCCGATAGCAATGTCTTCAAGACAAGAGTACGCACTGCCAAGCATCCAAGCAATGGAAAGCCGTGGTAGCTCAGGGCTCTAAGCGCTCGCTCTAAATTTCAAGCTCTCTCTGCAATTTTAAGTCCTTATTTACACCACTTGCTCGGCGGTGAAGGAAAAACCTTTGGAAACCTGCATGTCTGAGAAATAAGAAAAAAAAAATATTTCGAAGACTTGTGAAATTCGCCAACACGCATTGGGGCAGCGCGGCGGACATTTCCTTGCCCTAAAACCCTCTTAGAAATGAGGGTAGCCTGTGCCCAGCAGTGGGACGTATATAGGCTGTAACTTTACTGTACTTTACTTTAAGCAATAGTAAATATCCCTCACATGAGGCAATCTATTCAGGGCCTTTATTCAGCAGTAGACGTTTGTAAAGGCTGTAACCATGACTTATGATGATAATGAAATAATAATATTTTCATCTTCTAAGTTTATAACTAAGTTCACGTCATGGTTTGATGTGTTTTTAATCAAAAGGAAGGCCATGGTAGCTTGGGGTTGGGTCTACGCCTATTGAGTTATTATATACTATGTACGCAGGGCAATATATTTCAATGCCCTCCCCTTATATTCAATTCAAAATTATGCTGATTCCGCGTTTAGCATATTTCGTATACACTGTAATGATATAACGGTATAATTAATATATTATGTTATGTGATGTGATATAATATTATATTATACATTTAATATTAATATAACATGCGCTGTACCGATCTGCACGTACAGTATTCATAGGGCTTAAACAAAGTGAACTCCGTTTACTATAGCAATGCATTAGTGGAACGAACAAGCCTAAATGTAATTTCTAATCGGCTCTGAAGCGCAGTGGCTAAGTACTTGCCTCTACACTACGGACCGCAGATTCGAATCCCACAAAAAGGAATGCATGACCTGCAAATAATTGTTTCTAGTCCGGATGCCAATTTATGTAAATAAATCGCCTCCACGATAAAGTATAAAATACTAGTGTAGGTATATAAAATTTTAATTTTAATTTGGTTTATGGCACGTTCTTTTTAATTTAAAATTTGATAAAATATTTACATACTTACAAAAGTAGTATTAGAAAAAAGCTAAATCCAAAACACTCAAAGATTAATAGTAAAAAACGGTAAAAATAAATCAAGTTCCTCACACTATCTATCAATACCAACACTACCAATTTATCACAATCGATAAAAACCAGTATAAAGTTACACCCCATTTAGAGATTTTAATAAGATGGTTAAAAAATAAAAAGAAAAATTTCTTTCCCTTTCGTCAGGAATGCCCGGGCGGTCGAATCCTGCAGGAATGTTTCTCCATCTCTTTCTTATTAGTAATCTTTTTCTAACGCTTGGATATTCTAAGCTGGTTAACTTTTGATTTATGACTGTTATTTTCTATCCCAGGATAGAAAATACGTAATTAACGTTTGAAGGAACAACGTTGTTTCGTGTTTATTAATGTAATTATTTACCCCCCTAGCTTCTGAGGGCTTGACCTCTTGACGATTTATGTTTGCCTGGTACGTGTGGAGAAAATATTACGTCATAACTGTACTACGTCTCTCATGTTCCTTGTGTGCGTAGTTGGTTTGTGTGTCCCGGCCATAGAATACATATTATTGTGTAGTATTCTATGGGCATTATTTTATTTTATCTAGGCAAGAATTTATACTTAATAAAATTGTTTTGTGCGTAAGAAGGAGATGCGAGCTGCTGTGCACTCTACTGATTAATTAACAAGGGTCTGACGATCGGCTGATAAAAATGAATCAATTCATGTTGCCATCCCCAAATACCTGATGACGCATGATTG
The DNA here is from genome assembly GCA_029286625.1 of Parnassius orleans. Taxonomy (NCBI): domain Eukaryota; kingdom Metazoa; phylum Arthropoda; class Insecta; order Lepidoptera; family Papilionidae; genus Parnassius; species Parnassius orleans. The sequence continues at coordinate 1,487,278 of JAGSMP010000126.1, forward strand.
GGTCAACCGTCGAGACGCAAGCGCAAGTGGCAGTGTTTCACTCCTGTGTCTCGAAAAGCCTTTGGCCCCGCGCCTGATCTCTCCTCCGGTCGTGTAGGAAGAAAGAAACCTCGTAAAGAACATACTTTTAACTATAGAATGAAAACGTGCACTCTAAAAATAATTTAAACTCTAAGAAAGTTACATATTGTACTAATCAACTTCATTTTAAACATATGTGGTTTATAAGTAAACATTACTTCCGATCTTAATTCAGATGTAGTTAAACAGTAGGTGAAGCAAGATCTAGATCGAGTAAGTAACTGTTGGCGTTAAAGATTCATAGTCTATGTGGGAGTGAACCGAGCCTGGTATACCTTAAACTGGACGGTTCTAGGTTACTAAAGTATGAGAGAGATCTGTTAAATACTTACATGATAATAGAGGAAAGATCAGACGCTTTATGGTCTTTAGAGAGTACATTTTTTTTATATTTACGCTCAACCAGTACTTATAACTTTTAAATATTTAAGTAGTTTTAAATTGTGAATTTGTTCGCAACGCGTGCAAAAATATCGCAACGCATTACAGGAAGAATAGAATGCAATCTCTCAAGATTTTATTGATAAACTTGATTAGGATTATGCCAAGGAGACTGGAAGACTGGAAACAGATCGAAGAGCTAGAAAGGGCAATACTGGCAATACTAAGTACTGTTTATTAGCCAACGTTAGCCTTTCCAAAACATTTATGAATAAAATTAATAAAATGTTAAGTATTAACCCTTTCGCTGTCCCGTGCACTACATATAGGTCATTGCTATTGTCTTACTATTGTATCTGAAAACCGGACAGTGAAAGTGTTAAATATTTCTTTCTTGTAAAATGTTTCTTTTTTTTTCTTAATTTGTTTAATTTTTGTCATTTGATCGTTTCTTTGCAATTTTAAATTAACTATTTGTTATATATATAAGCAAAATCCAAATTAATTTTGAACATGAAACACTTTTTTTTTGCGTTCCTCTAATTTTGTCCATGAGTATATAAGCGGTAAAGCTTTTTTTTTAAATTATATTTTGATTAATTGCATTAGACATTTAACCAAGCTCCAGACTAAAAATTAGAAGCAAAATCAAATCAAATCAAATCAAAGGAAAGGAAAGTTTAATTACTCTATTGTAGCCATTGATGTAATATGTAACTACTTATACATTGTAGCACGAAGAGTACTTCCAGAGTCGCAAAGCACGCCTATTGACCTACTTATAGTCGAGACAGGTTTACGTTATACCGAGGTGCGTTTATTTGTTCTGTCTCTATAAAAAACTCTTAACATCCGTAGGAATTCCGCAAGCCTCTGAAAACAGAGCACTGTTAACTAGCAACGCGGTCCTAAGTACTGTTTACCTATTTTAAGATTATAATAGAATAATTTAGTTATTAACAAAATAGGGTTGTTCTTTTTGTGTGGAGATAATATTTAAAAAGAGAAAGCTGTGATGGTTAATTTTTATCAATGAAGTCACGTTTGTTTGTTTTTGTGTTATAATCGGGAGTATGTAATGCAATTGTATTATTGTAATAAATTGTGTATATTATATTAAGAGCCGTGGTAGCTTAGGGGCTATAAGCGCTCGCTGTAAATATCACAGTACGCTAGCAAACCGGGTTCGATCCCCTCTGGCACAAATGACATTTGTTAATTCCAATTTTAAGTGCTGATTTACCACGTGCTCGGCGGTGAAAGAAAACATCGTGAAGAAACCTGCATGTATAAAATTAAGAAAAATATTTCGAAGACATTTGAAGTTCGCCAACACGCATTGGGGCAGCGCGGCGGACTTTTCCTTGCCCTAAAACCCTCTCAGAAATGAGAGGAGGCCTCTGCCCAGGAGTGGAACGGTATATAGGCTGTAAGTTTAACTTTAACTTTATTATATTAAGTCGTCTATTATTATTATTTTTACGCAACTGCCCCAGAAGGAGGGTAATGTTTTTAGAGAGTATGTATAATATAATATATGTATTATATATGTATGCATGTCTATTTCTTTGGCACGCTCTGTAGCTCAAACGGCTTGATGGATTTTAACATGTAAGGTGTAGTTTCGTCTTAATTGTGGAAGTAACATAGGCTATATAATATTTATATGTTGCATCGGCAAATATAAAAAAGGAAGGAAAGTTTTTTCAGTAAACTTTTTAACGCAGTCGGATTTTTTTCCATTGTTGTTTTAACCATTATGTTATTTGTTTGACATTTAATATTCAGACAAATGATTACGAACTTAGCGGTACTTTGTATTCAGATAAGAAGAAGTTTAACAACACAATGTGTAAAGGGCATTTTTTTATAAAATTAGATATTTTAAATATCTAAATATTTATAATATCTATCCTTGATTAAGAAGGACCCTCACAGCATACTAGCCTATAATAGCAACTTAATGCAGCTGTGTTTCGTATGGTGAGTGCTAAGAACCGGAGACCCTTTTTAATCGAAACGAGTAAGTAGTCCATCTTAGTCCTTAGGGGTGACAACGCATATGCATTTTGATTCTCAATCGAGAATATATTTGTAGATGTTTATGGGCCTTATCATTCACTTACAATCAGGTGGACTGTGTGCTCGTTTGTCACTTTTACTCTTTATACAAAAATTCATTTATAAAAGTTAAAGTTAAACGTCTTACTGCTGAGCACAGGTCTCCTCTCATTTCTGAGATATATGGAGTGATTCTGAGACATCTGCTGTCCCATACCAAAATCGGACTCAAGTATATTTTTATATATGTATATATATATATATATATATATATTTTTTTCATTATATATATATATATATATATATAATTTCAATTTTATATTAAAACATCTCAAGGATGTTAGCCATAGTTGCCTCGCTTGGCAGGCGAAGTGACAGCCGCAGTTTCTTATTAGATTAAACTCAGCATGTATAGGAACAATCCAATTGTAAATAAATTGTAGCCCTAAAATATATCTGTTTTATAAAAGTTAACACGTGCTCGGTTTTTCAACAAGCTAGATATTCATGGTCATGCAACCTTACCCTACATTACGTAAGCGCGAAGAAACGTTAACGATCTCTTCTAAATCTAAAAAGATAAACATTATAATAACACCTGTGAAATATATTACATAGACTACGTTATCCATAAATTCAAAACGCATGTAAGAAGAATTCGATAAACTAGCTGTTCCCGAGACTTCGCCCGCGTGAATTTTTTGCCCGGAACCCTAAAATAAAAGTAACCTTAGTTCCTCCTTATAACATCAGCTATCTGCCAGTGAAAGTCTCATCCAAATCGGTTCACAGGTTTTGCGTGATGCGTGTTTACGCCAAAATAGCTCGCAGATGACAGATTTTTCAGACTTACTTACATTTATCGTTATATTTAGCCAATTTACACAATATCTTTATGAATTATGGCTTACGTGTTATTCTGATTTATAGGTAAGCTATATTATTGTAAAGTTTCATTAAAATCCATTCAGTAGTTTTTCGTGAAAGAGTAACAAACATCCATCCATCCTCACAAACTTTCACATTTTAATATTATTATAGTAGGATTAGATGACTATTTCAAAGAAAATAATGCTTGGACATATGTGATAAGTTTCCTTAAAGTTTTTAAATATTTGTTTCATAAGGTTAAATTGTAACTGTTGTGAGAAAAATAGCATACTTGTGAGTTTCTTGTCGCTTCTTCTCACAAAGTATCCCCGCAGTAGGGACTTACTGAAGTAATACCAAAAGTAAAGACAATTTTAAATAAAGTCAAAGTCAAAAAAATATTTAACTTTGACTTTATGAAAGTGCAAGCAAATGAAAATAAATCGTTTCAGTAATCTATTACTGCTGAACATAGGTCTCCCATAGATTGCCTCTTAGGGGCTTTTTGCCATAGTTGCCACGCTTGGCAGGCGGGTTGACAACCGCAGTTTTTTATTCACCTTTTATAAGGAAGATGCTGCTGCCCATCTCCTGTTTTAGTTTCTATCTGTCGCCTTTTGCGACACCCACGGACGATATGGGGTAGTGGGTATTCTTACACTGCCACTATACGGTTAATTTCAGTTTCAGTAATATTTTTATATTGCTTTTAATTTTTGCTCTTTATGGTACAAAAATACAAACTTGAGTAACTATGAGTGTATTAGGCGACACTGACGGAACAATTGTAATTAAATTTCCGGTCCGGAGGGTATATAGAGAGCCAGTATAAATATATCCTTCTCTATATGAAGTTGATTTCAGACATGCATGGAATGCAATAACCACTTCCCATCAGGTTCTTTTTAAGAATAAGGGTAAATAACAAACACACAGTATAACTGATGGTAAGCGGATGCTGTGGCCCATACCTACATCTACATCTATCATCGATTTTAAGAATCAAAGAGCAGATGCATTGTCACTCCTGAGGACTAAGATGGAATGCCTCGTTGCCAGTAAAAAAGGTCTTCGAATCCCCACATTACGTACGTACGAAACACAGCAGCAATAATCTGCCATTTTATGCTGGTATTCTGTGAGAACGGGTCGTTCCATTCGTGCTACAACCATAATATAACTGCAGCATGGTTCTACCACTTAAAAATGTTAGTGGACTATAAGTTCGTTTGTCACTTTAGTTTTATAAAAATAATATAAAATAGTAAAATATATAATGGTTTGTTGTGTGGGAGACTTAAAACAAAACAATACTTTCATGTATCAGCACATTTAGAAATTTATCTCTAACAAGCATGTAACAAATCTAATAAGATAAATGCATTCTTTCTTCAAGTTAAACTAACTTACCCGTCAATCGCGTATGCTTTATTCGGTCACAATAAAGTTTAGATTAGTGATATAAAATAAAAATAAAACCAGTTTTTGTGGTTACAAAGCAGTATTCATTTTTCCTTTTTATTTATCGAAATGTTGCATCTTAGTAAATGTCAAAAGACGCTGCACTGCTGACTTCACGTGTTTCTAAAGTTGTGCAATAGTGTAGAGACCGTACCGTTCATCATTTTATCGATGTATATAGTGAGTAATGATTACAGCCTATTAGCTACAACATAAAATGCTCAAATTGGTCAATTAGTTATCGATAAAAAATTTAATACGATAGTACGATGGCGCACCACGACAATTTTAAAGACTATATTTTAAAGTTATCTATTTCGTGATGCAGTCTTTACAGCCACGAGCATTCCTTAGTAATAATGCCTTGGTAGCTCATGGGATAAGCGTTTGCCTTAATATTTCTTAGTATGCAAGTGAACCAAGTTCGATCGCCGCCGCACCGGTACCAATGAAATTGTTCACTGCAGTTTTAAGTACCGGTTTACCAGACATTACGTGATAAAGGAAACCATCGCGAGAGTTGGTGAATTAATAGCAAAATTTAGTGGAAATAAGTCCCTCAACACGCTACAGCACAAGTATGCACTATTTCTTGTCCCAGAACCATCAGGGTAATGATAGAAACTCTGTGTTCAGAAGAGGGAAGGCTTTCCTTTTTACTTTTATACCTTTTATATTGATACAAGTTTCATAAACTTTATTGAGTATTTTTGAAATTGGTAAAGGTCTGACAGTGGAAATCAAACTTATCCTGCTATAATTACCATTACGCCTCTCCTATGATCTATCCTATTCCCAGCAGTGCAGTTTAAAGAGTTGTTAATAACAATGTTTTCATTACTCCAACTCTTCACAGTTTATTTCTAGCCAATGGAATACCCCCAGAGACTATGAAAAAAAGGACTCCGTGGATAATCAGGTCAGGTTCCTATTATAATATCCTCGGAATTCTATAAAATAGACTTACAGATTAATTACTACATTTTGTCAATCCAAAATGTAAATATGCTAAAGCTAATAGTTAATAGAATAGCTATATTATGTTATATTGTTGTACGGCTCAGATTTTGTCTTACCTTTTGCGAGGGTATAATTATAAAGAAGCAAACTTCTCAACACACAGATAAAGTCGATACAATGTTTATTGTAGTTTTAAGCTCTAGTTGTTGACTTTGATTTATTAACATTTATTCTTCAAATATTTGAAATACGTTTATTATTAAACAAATATTTAATCCTCGCGGCAGTATAACCTTAGTATTATCAGTATAATACATGGTTGTATTACGTTTTTTAGAATATTAAAATCTCATTTAGTCCCACAAAAAGTCCTCTCATCTTATGTTTTTTCAATAATAATTTCTGTGTGATTCTACTGTTTGTTTAAACTAAAAGTAATTTTAATGGTTTGACAGAAGGTTTATATTCTGACGAAACTTGAAAATCCGGGACATTTATTTTGATGAGACGAAGTGCAAAAAACGCTCTAGACCGATCAAAGGAACGGTAGTGATGTACGCAAAACTGTTTATGTCGATAAAATAAATAAAGTTAAATAATATTGCCCGGCATTCTAATATTTGTAATCACATAATGAAGAATTCGCACTTAAAAAAATATCCTTTCCTTTTAAACCGCTTGTAGTATTTATCATTAATAAAATTTAAGTTTAGTAGTAAAAATATACCGAGAATAAAATAACACTAACAACAATAAAATAAACGGCAATTACATAAGTTCTTATGTAATTGCCGTTTTATACAGAATAAATCAAACAATTTTTTGTATGAAAATTATGTTTTCTAATTAATCATCATATCGGCCGTTATTCGGATGATTTGGTGGATGTACATAATGCCTCTATTAAAGAAATCGTAGAGACTAGAAATAATGAATTTTATAAAGGGATAAAGTTTCTGGAGACGTAAAACAGTGAATTTTTATCCCTAAATAACCTAATTCGAAAATAAGTAGGGAAAACAGGAAAACAGGAAAAGGTATAGCAAGGAGGGTATAATTACTGACAGTTGTTGTACAAGATTTCAAGAAGTTATAATGAATATGATGCAAGTCCATTAGTCAAAAGCAGCTTCTTTTGACTATCTTGTATAATTTTCATACCTGACATGGTTTGGCTGTATCTCTTGGAAATTATCATATAAGATTTACTTTAGTGGCAATCCGATTCTGAATCCTTTAGGTATGATGATTTAATTATTTTAGTCTAAATTAGCTTCGGTCGATCTTGATTTAAACAACAATATCCTAGATAAAGTTTTACTGTCATTAGTTTTATATTTTACACTGATGATTTCACACAAAAGGCAATCACATAAACACTCTATAATATTATCTCTTCAATTATATATACTTTTTAATTGCTTATTAACCAAACAATAGCAAACATCACACTTATGGTAGCGATTGTGATCCATCAAAAGTTTATCGACAATAAAGTGCGCCGCACTAATTAGAGAGGCGTATGCCGAAAGAACCCTGTTCGTTATCCCCAAGGATATTAAGCTTACTAATTTAATTAGGGAAATATTCCAAGAACTTTGTCTGCCTTGGATATTTTTTATACGCCTCTATGAAGTCACGATTGTAAAAGAAAGGTGTATAATAGACAAATAGTGCTAAACATCAGGCGTATTTCTTTATGCTTTTGAACGTACTCGTATCTTAGTAATCTACACACGGAAAAAACATTATATCACTAGCGAAGCTACCCATAATATATTTATGTTGTGGTGGTTTTTTTTGTTCGTTTAGAGAAAGTATTTTGTTCGTTAGAATTCCTCTTGATGTAAAACAGTAATAAATTTCAGTCTAGAGAACATAGGACGAAGAAATTTGATAATAAAAGTAATCTTGTATGTGTGCTACTTAACTGTATGCTGTCGGAAGGAGGTCCATCTAGAATGGAGTATAATCGACCAAAAACCAGAAAATGTTCAGACCCAATTATTTGTTTGCATAGATATCAGCTGTGCCGAAATCCGCTGAGAATTGAACTTAAGAACCGCACAAAACTAATTACTTCTTTAAAAAAGAACACTACACCTTCGTTCCTTCTTTCCGAGATGTATCATTAGAATAAAAAGGCCGCCTTCAGATGTTTGGGATTGAGATTTCATTGAACCTCAACTTTGTGCGGTTTATTGATTGATGTGCGCTTTACGAATGACGAAGTAAATCGTTTGGTTCAAATGCGTGATATGTATACAACAAAAGGTTTGAGACCTATCGAGCGTCTAGTTGTCCGAATATAGAAGAGGGAGAAAGAATACTTCTTGCTACAACCTTAAAAACTATCATAGAGAACACTACCAACCTTACAAAATTTTGTTTAAATCAGTGTATGCCTTGACTAAATTCAGTATCATACTTAGTAGTCATTTTTACCAAATATCAAAGGACAGAAAATGTCAGCAGATATTGTCCCTCGAATTTGTTATAATTAAAACTTTATTTTCTACATCTCATTGCTTTACATTTAGTAGTATTTTGGTAAATACAATCTACACCATTTTAAAATATAAATAAATACTAACCCTTTAAATATAAGTAATATACATATTTGAATATCAAAAAAAGTACATATAATACAATAAAACCTTATAAGATATAGGTATTGCACAAGGCATTCTACATAGCCCCACCTCGAATATTGCATTGTGTATGTGCAAATTAATGGTTCATGTATAGATTTTAACTTTGTTACGATGGGATTGATTGACAAGTCTATAGACAAAAATCCCTAATTGAATAAAGAGAAAAAATAATAATTTCAAAATGTATAGAATATAGAGTGTACAAAGTGAATAAGAAATCGACACAAAAAAAGGCGCTAAAACATTCAACGAGCAACAACAAGACTTAACAATAATAAATTTTACGATGCCAATAATAACAGTTCGAGTATGGAAGAAAGTGTTAGGGCCACATCAAAGGTCTAGGTTGTAAAGTTGATTGGCGTCGGCCCTAAACGCCCAGGAAAGTGCGATGGTGCAAGATATGAAAGTCTGGCTTTACAGATATGTGTGTCCAAATATTAAGTTGTTTCGGTAATAATATTCATCTGATGTTACATTATAAACTCGATTCTACTAAATCTGCCATCAAACACTGCAGCTGGCGATGTTTTTTTGTTTCAAAACCCTCACAAAATCACAGAGGAGGCGTTTTCCCACCTGAGGAACATATATGCGGGCTGTTCCTTTTACAATATTACGACTTGTGTTGTGCTTTTGAGTATATGTTTGGTATATTTATACGCACTAACTTTATTCCTATTTAATATACTGATGGTGAGCAAAGTCCGCTCAATAATATATTCTTAAAAAAAAACTCCTTTAGGAAAGAAACGACATTATTTGTGTATGTGTTGACACGACTGTGTGAGGATGCGGAAAAGATACATTGCCTTCCTTTTGATTGGTTTTATATTGTTTTTGTTTGTTAGTGAAAAGATCTAACATATTGAAATTGTATAGATACTCAACAATATTTTTTTCAATTCTCAATTTTAATATGCCGTTTAGGCTCGTGCTATCTCTATCATTTTGACACCACGAGACTTAACGACAACTTAAAATTGAGTAGCGTTTGAGTATTTGGCCATGAGCCTCATTATTACCTTTATAAATGTTTAAGATATTATTTTTCTTCCGTTAGTCGAGTCATTAAGTAACAACAACAAAAATGTTCTATGAGTCCAAAAGAAAAATAAAACGACCATGTGAAAGAAGTCAAAAGTTTTGGTTTCCAAACGCAAACGTTTTTACAGATGTGTGACTTGTTCCCTCCTCTTCATCCACCTACAGAGCTATTTTATTATGAAATCTGTTGTCAGTAGAAAATATAAAATTTAGATATATAGCATGGAAAGTTAGTAAAAGATAATTTACATGGGTACCTACTGCAAGTAAATTTTATTATTTTCACAGTTTTATACGTATACCGTTTATTAACCGTTTACAATTTGCATAAAAAGAGGACGTTATAAATCTTCCTTTTGTTTACATTTACTTTGTAACATGATAGCAAAAGATACGCTTTATGATTGATAATGTTTCAGGATTTAACGAAACAGTTGCCATTATAATGAAAATATATTATAACATAATCTATGTCCCACTTACCACTATAATAAAATTTTATACTATAAGTATTTTATTACAATACTAAAACACGTTGCTTCTTATTACTCGACACTTGAGCCTAATGTAACATTCATCCATAAATTGTTTTGTACTTATTTTGTAGCTTGAAAAAGAAGGCTTTACAGGTTAATAAAAGCGCGGGAAATAGCGCGTGCTCCTCACCGCCATTACGTTAATGCTTTTAATAAGGTAAAATATTTTACACCCTTGTGTTTTATCGTGATTATTGGCAATTGGGCGTATATAATATAAATATTATTTTATTATAAAGTGTCGTTATGTTAATGTTGTGTCGAGATAGTCTTTTGTAATAGATAGGTAATAGATAATTTTGTAATAAATAGATCTTTTAACATTAGCTACCTTTAAGTACTATCCTTGCTAAAATTTGGGTTAATTGCAGCTGGATTTGCCGCAGCACCACCTAACTTTGACACTCAGGTCGTGGATTCGATTCCTGCACGGGTATTATTTTGTTCTCCAATAATTATTATGCATATTATGCAATTAATCTTTGCTCCCATTCTACATCGCATAAGAAACCCAAGTACAGTGAGGATAACGTCCTTATTATAAAAAAATACTTGCACCCGTAGTATATGTGAGGAAAAATCGTCGTGGAAAAAAGTATCAACTTATATAAATAATCGATTCTCATTCTTGCTTGATAGGTAAGACGGCAATGCAAAGTCTGTCTAGTCGAGATCTTAACGATATCGACACCGCATAATGGTCTTGATTTGTAGACATTAATCGATGAAATGTCAAACGTTGGCTATTTCCTTTGATCAAATAAATCAATTCCACGGCTTCTTGGCGCAATGGCTTAGTAAAGAGATGCAGCGCTAAGGGCCGCGGGTTCGAATTCCGCACGAACAAATATTTGTATGGCCTAAAAATAATTGTTCCGTGTAAAATAACTGCCCCCTCAATACAGGAGAAAATCCTAGTGTGGAGGTAATGATTATTATAAAATAAAAATCAAATGTATCGCTGCAAAGTCGGACATCAGTTCATCATAATGCACAAACAGTCCCGTTAAAGAACGGGAAATATTTCACATAAAGCACTACTTTTATGTACGATTAGTGGCGATGGCGCACGGCACCGTGGGAGCAGTCATTAGCGGGTGATGCGCGGGCGCATTTAAAAGCACATCAACGTCGTCTCGTCACTGAAAGCGTGTGCGGCGACATAGATCATTAAGATAAAGAAAAAAAAGCAGTTGGAGCTTTGTATAGGGATTTAATTCTATTTATAGAGGAACGGTTACCAATGAACGATATGGGATAGTGGATATTCTTACACCGCCACTACACGGTTAGTGTGCACCGTGATTTAGAGTCACGTAGGTGTCGTCCGAGGTGACTGAGGGACTCTAAAATAGGGACTTCTCAAAATAGTTTAATAAAACTGCAAAATGAAGCAATCTATTAGGCAATATAAGGGCAGGCATATGCGCAGCAGTGGACTTTATGTAACAGATGGATGGATGGATAGACGAACGTATATTAAAGTGACTTTAAGTTAATGCCTAGTTATGCATAGAAATTAACCATCAACACCCACGGAAACGGAACGATACATAATATAAAGAATTCACATGTACGAATACCACCAGATCTATATAATTTTACATGAGAAGACGTTTTTAAATTATACAAAATTCTAAGCGACATAATCTGTTATTTTTTTCGCCGGCCCATAGAATACTATATTAACGCGTCGCATTCTTCTTAATTTTGTTTTATAAATATAAATTTTATAAAAAATTTGGAACATACCATGATAGTCTTAAAGTGCCAGCCAGTAGTAGATTAAAAAACATGTTGACGTTTGACGAACGAGTTTTTTTTTTTCGATGACAAACATTATAATAAGTAAAGAGTTTTCATTCATTATTTAATTTAAAAATAATATTCATGACAGCACGTTTTACAGTTTATGTTAGTAGGTACATAGAAATAATATAAAATAGTGACAATAAGTTTATTTATTCCGGACGCTAAATACTCATAAATTGAGCAACTCTTATGCTACAAGGTTGAGATTTTTTTTTCTTATAATATAATGCATATTTATACAGTCTATGATAATAAATTTCATACATGTCTATAAACATTTATCATGTGGCTGTCGAATTTGCATCCCACATGCAACACCTCTGAAGTAATCAAAATGGTTTCCATTACTTTTATTTTAAACTGATTAATGGCGGTGCATCGACTGCAGCTAATTGTGGCGCGCATTAGTGCAGGGCTGCCGCTGCCGCAACGAAATCGACGTAACGAAATGGTTTTCTTTATGGTTTTATCGATTGTGTAATTGTTCAGATATTAACGGATGTCATATTCGTTACGGTGTGTTTTTATTTATGTTTTATTATTAAATGTAACATTCATTACAGCCTTTAAAAGTCTACTGCTGCATATAAGGTTCCGCAAGATTGCCTCATAGGGGATCTCGCCATAGCTGCCACGCGGCTGGCGGTGAAAACAGTAGTTTTTTTTAAATAATTTTGAGTTGTTGTCAGGAAGATGCTGCTGTCCACCTCCTATTTGAGTTTCCCTCTGTCGCCTCTTACGACACCCACGGGACGATATGGTTTAACAGCGCATAAAAGTTTACTCCTAAACTCATACTACCTAAAACCTTAGATTGCAAATGATTTTAAATATATGATGTGTGTGTGAGTGCGTGTTCTTACAATAAGTCGAGCATGGTTTTGGCTTGGTTTCCACGTCACGTAAAATGTACGCAGCGCTCCGTCTATCATTCTTTAATGGTCTGAGTCCGTTGACACAAATTATGACATGGACTAGTAAGCCGAAGAGACGGAATATAATTACTTTTTAAGTAAAGGAAATATAAAAATATACCACGTTATTATTCTTATAACGTTAAAAAAAACTTGTTAGTGATTTTTGTAAACCTTGTCGTAAAATTAAATTCTATTTTCACAACACCTTTGGGGTTACAAAAAGAAGGAAGAAAGATGTATACGTGAGTACGTGTCAAGTGTTTAAGCATTTTGGTATTACTTGAATTCTATTCAGCGCTTCCTCTATCTTCCTTTGTTGGTCTGAAGGCTGTAAACGTCTCTGGCATGAACCAGCCTGCTTTAAATGATTTAAAACTTTGGTATGGACTTATTTACCGTTATTTTACGTTGTCTAGGTGCGCTGCAGTGTAATATAGCTGCAGTACGAATTGATCAGCTCGGCCGCGGAGGATACACACAGGATCATCATCATCATCATCATTATTACAGCCCATTATAAGTCCTCTGCTGAACATAGGCCTCTCCCAAGGAATACCACAAACCAAAGCGAAAGCGAAAGCCACAAAATAGCGGTAGAAAATAGCACCATGAAAATAAATGTAACTGCAGAGAACCGGTGATTCGTTACTTTTACTAGCGTCAAGGTACACCCATGCCGCACCCTAAACCGCGGGTCACTAGTTTTTTTTAATCAGGATTAATTACAAGCATCCTTTCCAGGATATATATATATATTCTCTATTATATTATTTTTAAAAGTTTTATATATATATATATATATATATATATATATATATAAAACTTTTAAAAATAATAGAGACGCTGCCTGTAACTACTTGAACATATACAGAATCGACGGTCATTGGGCCCCGTGTTCGATTCTCACCCGAAAAAGGTATTTGTATGAATTAAAAATCTATGGTTTATGTAAGTAAACTTCGACGCAGGAGAAATTCCTATTATAGGAAATAACATTTTGTTTATGATAATTGATTCATCATGCAAACTTACTCCGGTCTTGTAAATTTCGAAATCGATAGAAGTGAAAAACATACAAGATTAAGAAAAAACAAGTGGTAAAATTAAAAATTTTGTACATCCGACTTCAATATAAATTATTAACTAAAAAACTACTGGTCAGACCTGATCAAATTTATATGGGACCACATGACAAGCACCAGCTTTAAAACAAAAAAAGATTCATCAAAATCGGTTCACGCAGAAAAATGTTATGAGCTAACACACATAAAAAAAGAAGAAGAAAAAAATACAGTCGAATTGAGTACCTCCTCCTTTTTGAAGTCGGTTAAAAATACTTTACTCTAAACCAGAAAGTTATGTTATAGAATGCTGACAGCCCTAGCAATTAACTTTTGTTAAAATGTAGAAAGTCAAAGTCATTCTGCCTCTATGCACATATTCTTAATTTTAGATTGTACTCCGACGCATTTAAACGAGCGGAATATTTATGTTGTATTTCTATTAGTTTAATAATTTGTTTATAATACTCAAATTGCAGCCAGTATTAGCAATACGTTTTGTATTTGCAATACAAAATGTTAGTAATACAAAATATTATTTGCATTTCAATTCCTTTGTTCATTAAAACTATTTATTCATGGAGTTCCTGTTTAATTTATTTCATACGAGTTTATTCGCTCGTCTTAATGTTAGAATTGGCAATAGCATCTCCATCTTCATTTAAAAAAATTGTGTGTTAGTTCTTTAATCTTCTAACAATTAACTACTTGATCAGAACATTGTGGTCAATATGCCGAAGAATGTAACTTAAATGATAAATTATATATGTATATAAATCTTCTCAACACATTTTTTTTTAATTTAGTAAAATCATTTCTTAATTTATTAACCACTAAGCGTAAACTCTCAATTTTGCATAAAAGATCGAATTCCCGACCGTTACACCAAGACCGGACCACCGTTGCCGAGATTCCATGCCACTGGATATCCAGGTAAACGCCTTCAACTATTATTTATAAGACTAAAAAATGTTCCCTAGATCAAATATCAAAGTCTCCTCGGGCAAACACAAAACTACATACAAGATGCATTTCGGGACAATAATGTTGCATATACCGACGAACAAAAACGCACTGAACCGATTTTTTTCGTTGTGCGAGGGTAAACCACTGGATATAGTAATAAACTAAAACTTACGTATTCAAAACAAGAAGATCCTAAAAGATAATCTTATTTTACAAATTTTTAGCGGTGGTTTTTCTTCTTGTCCTCCTTCTGGGGACAGGAGGTCTGCGGGTTTCGAGGAGACCCTCATTACCCGGACATCATATCGGCGGGCACGGTTTTTCCGGTCCTGGGTACTGCAGTTGCAGTTTGTAGGTTGGGTTGTTGCGTACTTTACGCCATCAATTTTTGCACCTACCAAAAATTCTTACCACACCCAGGGTTGACTGGTAAAGAAAGCCAATAGAAAATAAGTCCACAGTTCATATTATTTATTTTGATATGATTTGCAATAAAGAATTAATAAATTAAATTACATGAAAACTCCGTGCAGAATATCCTCGCACCGTGTATTTATTTTTTTGAACGTATCCCGATTGATTGATACGACATCGAATTAATATTTATCGATCTCGATCAAAAACTATAAGAGTTATACTGTCACTTTGGGACAGATAACAAAGTCGAGACAGTTTCTTGCATAACAGAACTTTAAAAATTAAGTATACTTTATAACGATTAACAAATGAAAAAAGCACGATCGAAATAGGTAGTTATTAAATAATATTTTCTTTTTAGATCATATTTTAATGTTTAAATGGACATCATAAAGGAAATCAATGTTTTGACAAAACGAAATATTTTTATAATAAACAGTCTGTCATAAAATGGCGCCTACAGCCGTTCATAATCTAATAAAATGGAAGAAACTTTTTCTAAGTTCAGTCGCTATGCATCGTAGTGGCCCGTTTTAATTAAACAAAACAAAACAAAATAAACAATTATGGGGCGTCCGCGCCACTGCCGCATGCAACCACATGTTCATGTCTGAGCGATTGGATGCTGAATTTTTTAGCAAAAATATTTACTCGTATGATCTAGAATTTTTATAATATACGATGCATCTTTTTATGAACTTAAATATGTAAATTATCTAAAGATTTTTATAGTACACGCAATTGTCGTAGGGAAGTACCCTTCAAAATAGGTAAGAAGCACCATTCTATTTTTCATGTCGTTTCGTTCGTAATGATGTGTACGTCTTTACTTTTATGTAGCTACGAGTATACTTTATTAAAAAGAAAAGAGCTATACATGGTAGAATCACGCTGCAGCTACCTATTTAGTTGTAGCAAGAATGGGTAGGCTCGACGTGGGGATCCAAATGTACCTTTGACCTAACCTATTACCATTGTACCTAATACCTTTTGTACTGGAAACGAGACATTCCATCATAGTCCTCAGGGGTGACAACGCATCTGCATTTTGATTCTCTATCGAAGATAGCTGTAGATGTCCGTATCATCCACTTACCATCAGGTAGACGGTCATTAGACTGTGTGCCCGTTTGTCACTCCAATTCTATTAAAAAATTGGTCCGACATTTAATATACCACTTCTCAAACAATTTCCATATTTTGGACCTATAGAGACCGATTCTACTATTATTGTTGTACTGTTATAGTACGTTAGTGAACTAAATATTATCGTATTGCATAAAGCGGAAAAAAAATTATGACTTGTCTACAAATATTTAAAGTCTAATTTCATAATGAATACTCGACCAAGTTTCCTCTCATGGTTTGACATTAAAGGCAGACCATTTTTACGTTTTACGTTCTAAAGCGACTCCATAGATTTTATATTCTTAATTTTGCAAATACTCAAACGACGAATCAAGGCCGATCCACTGCTCCGAACAATTTTATGTTAATATTAACACGCCGACATGGCTATGAAGTAATCCGACAACACGTGTAACAGTGCTATCATCACCCAATTAATATAGCAAATAATTTTGAGCTGTGAGTAATTAGTCTAGACCGACATTGCTTCTGAAAATTTGTTCCAATGTAAATAACTAACCCGGGCGCCTGCGAAATATGTTCCTATGACGTCACTAAACTTGATGAGAATTATGAGTTGCTAGTCAACGCCATTATGATCTAAATATATATTATTACGCTTATGTATACCATAAAATATTTTTTAATTATTCAACTTGGCATCTAAATAAAAGTTATATTTTTAAAAAAAATCTTTCACGTGATAGAGCCATGCTGCGGCTATATTATGGTTGTAGCACGTATAAGTCGGCGCGATCGGAGAAGGACCACGCTCTCACAGAATACCAGCGTAAAATAGCAGCTTAATGCTGAAACACGTATGGTGAGTGTAGAGAACCGGAGACCCTTTTTACTGGAAGCTAGGCATTCCATCTTAGTCCTCACAGGTGACAACGCATCTGCATTTTGATTCTTAATCGAAGACAAATGTAGATATCTATGGACCACAGCATCCACTTACCATCAGGTGGACTGGATGCTCGTTTGTCACTCTTATTCTATAAAGAAAATAGGTGTTAGGACGCCTTTTCTGCCTAGGACTCCACCTAGGTATGTATTATCCTCTTAGGTACTTATTTGTACCAACAAGCAGTAATGCCTGCATTGCTGTGTCTGAAACACATCTGAAGTGTACAGAGAGCCAGTATAATAACAAGGCATTCTATCTTGGCCCTCAGAAGTGTTATTTGTAGCCTTCTTTGTTTGAATTTGATTGCAGGTGACAATGGACTGCATCATCCATTTACTATCAGGTGGACTGTATGCTTGTTAATCACCCTCACTTCTATTATCTGAACCCAAAGTTTACAACATTGACAGTGCGGCCGTATCGGAAACACCAGCGCCGGTGCCCATCGCGCCATGAACACCTTTATCTGTCCTCTGTTAAGAATTAAAATGCAGATGCGTCTTCACATCTGAAGACTAAAATGGAACTTACCATATGAAGCCCAGCAGTTATTTATACTGATATATCACGCTGGTAATCAATGCTAGCGTGGCCCTTCCCCGGTTGAGTCATTACACGCGGCGACGTAACTCTATTACGTATAGAGTATGCGCAAACTTTCAAGAAATGTATCAATTTCAAATGCGTTCTTCCATAAAGCCACTTACCATGATTAACTTTGATGAGATACTCAGTAAAGTTTAAAAAAAGCAACCATCCAAACACCTTCAAATGTAATGACGCTGCTTGACTCTAGGGTATCCGCAAACTCTCAAGAAATGCATCACTTTCAAATGCATTTACCATATACACATTTGACGAAATAATCCTTAACGTAATGATTTCTTATATTTACGCGGACACTACACATTGAATAAAACTATTTTTACGGATATTTTATTATTAAAAAACTGAAGGTAGCCGGGCTAACTATGACATCGGGACGTCAAATATTTCAGTCCCCCCCGTGACCATGGGTTGCTGTAAAGCACCCGAAACGTCGGGAATCAAAAATAGTAAAATTAAACGCGATAAAATCCGTAAAAATAGTTTTATTTAATCCTTAACGTTTAAAAAAAGCATCCACACACCTTTAACTATTGTTAGATGATCCGTGTCATCTAAGACGAAGGTAATTAACAACAAGCTCTTAATATCGCTGTAATATGATCCCTTCTTAATCAACGTTTAAATATAGTATCGGTATTACGTGTTTAATCATTAAAGTCTAGTGAAAGTCTACGTTGCGACAGCCTACCGTATTAATCTTTGGTGCATATCTTGAAGTCCGTATTTAATTAAAGATATATTTTCCATTAACCTGTGCTCTTTACGCAGAGAAATCATTTCCATGCATGCATAATTCTATAATAACTATTTGATGCAGTTCGATATTCATCAGTGTTTAAATAAAGACTATTAAAAAGATGCAGGAATGCTTAATATTTTTGTTACATAGATTACATAGATACAAAGATTTCAGGAGATGGAGAGCTTCTTCCTAATAACGACTAAAACAAAAACGCTAGTCAAGCGTGGCAACTACGGCAAATATCTCCTCTATGAGGCAATCTATGGGGGAGGTCTATCAGCAGTGGACTTTTGATAGGCTATATCGGTAACGGCAATGTGTTGGACAAACAATCTAAATATTCACCTAAAGATAAGCGACTTTTGTAGCTCATAGTCACTTGCCGTCAGAGAAAAAAAGCCACAAATGCGTTGTCAATTCTAAGGATTAAGATGATATGCCTCACAGCCTGTAATTCTGAAAGGTTTAACATTAAATGGTTATCAGTACGCGAGCAACTCGGGTTCCTTGTCGGCACCAATAAAATTGTTACTCTGCAGTTTTATTTCGTCATCCGCGGCAAAGGAAACCATAGTGAGCGAACCTACATGTCTGAGAAATAAAACTTTTCGGGGACCTGTGAAGTCCGCCAACTGGACAAATTACTCTATTAGCCTCTCAGATTAAAAATAAGAGACCCTGTGCTCAGTAGTGTAGCGTTGGTGTATACGTAGTGTAAAGAGCCGTGGTAGTTCAGGGGCTAAGCGCCCGCTGCAAATTTCACAGAACGTTAGCAACTCTGGTTTGATCTTCGTCGATACCCGCATGTCTGAGAAATGAAAAAGCATTTCGAAGACACTGTACTTAGTAGTCCGTCAAAACACATTGAACCAGTGCTCTAGACAATCCATTCCCTAAAACCCTCTCAGAAGTGGGAATAGGCCTGTGCTTAGGAGTGGAATATATATAAACTAGATCTTCACTTTTATTATAGAATAAGTCTTTGAAATATACCATACAGTATTCTTTAAATGATATATTGTTAATAAAAAAAACATATTTATAAGACAAGAAATATTACATTGTGAAGATGTTTTTAATCCAACTACCATTATAATCCCCTGGATGTCGAAATACTATAGAAAATGCCAGAAATTCTAATGACACCCGATACATCCGGTTTAACAATCTCATATCTGCCAAATTTAAAATACCCAGACCAGCGACATGGAGCGGCATCCTTTGCTTGTAGATGACTGCTCATGCGATTGCCAATTCGCTTGCCAAGCTTCGTGATTACGACAAGTCTCTACCATAGGGGACACCCATGACAGTTTACGCGCTGATGACAACGGGGAGGAACTATTTTTAGCCGATTTCAAAAAAAGAGGAGGTTAAAAATGCGACTGTATGTTTGTATGTATGTTACGCTATATCCTCGTCAATTGTGAACCGATTTTGATGATTCTTTTTTTTTATTAAATAGATTTTATCCGCGGGTGGTGCCATATGAATCTGGAAAAAAAATCCATACCAATTGTCTAAATGACATTGAAATTTCTTAGTCCACTGAAAAGGTTAAAAAACTTTAAACGATTAAAAAAATAATATACACCCAATAGTTTTTTGAAGTTGAAGGCTTTTACTTTTTATTAAAAGTTAATTTTTATTTAAGTAAGGATGACGCATGAGCACTCCACGCAATCTACCAGATAATAAATGGATGCTCTGGGCCGTAGATACTAGCTACAAGTATTTTTGACATAAAATCAAAATGCAGATGTGTTATGACCCGTGAAAACAGAGATGGAATGTTTCGTTACCAGCAAAAGGTCGCTGGTATTCTGTGAAAGCGTGATTCTTCCCCAAACGACTCAACCTATTCCAGCAGCAGCCGTAACACAACTGCAGCATCTACCACGTAATATAATAATTTGACAGTTCGGTAGCACAGTGGCTAAGCGTTTGGCTTAGGAAGTGCGGGGATCCGGTTCGAATCCCGCATCAAACATGAGATATGTAAAATGCCAAAGGTAAAAATGTGAATTCCAAAACAGAGAAAAAATTGCAAGGAATGAAAAATGGACGTACAAGATACCATGCAAAAGTCAAAGCTGTTTACAATTTTCTACGTTAATTGTATTGAGAAATACCGCTGTCGACAAACGAGCCTGAATGTTGGAACTGTTGATTCATTCTTAGCACTTATTGTTAGGGCTGCTAACTATACTTTGTTAGGATTTATATTTCATTCCATCTATCCAAAATGGAATGTACTTAACATTCCAAATATAAACTATATATAATTTTGTGTATGAAATGAATTTTACAATTAGTAAGATCACTGCAGTCGGGTTCCTTGTTCTATAAAGTTACAAAGTAAACTTACAGCCTATATACGTCCCACACCTGGGCACAGGCTTCCTCTCATTTCTAAAAGAGCGCAAGGAGCGAACTTTTAAAACTTTTAAATTTTTTTTCTTATTACTCAGACATGCAGGTTATTAGCACGTGGTATATCATCACTTAAAATTGCAATTAACAATTTCATTGGTGCCGGCGGGGATCGAACTCGGGTTGCTCGCGTACTGTGAAATTTACAGCGAGCGCTTAGCTCCTGAGCTACCACGACTCTATAACAATAATTAACTTGCATAAATATAGACTTCAACTGGAATTTAAGTGCAATACTCACTCCAGCTTAACAGCTAAGCACTCGCCGCCCGCCTGAAATTTTACAGAACGCACGCAACCCTAATTCGATCCTTGCCGGCATCAGTAAAATTATATAATATATTAATTAAGTGCTCATTGTTGCATGTGTTTCCCGGTAAAGGAAAAAAATATAGAGAAACCTGCATATTTGAGGAATAAACATATTTTAGGACTTGCGAAGTCCGTCAACACTCAATGATTGCTTCATGCCTCACAGACATGAGAGGAGGCCTGTGACCAGCAGTGATTTATATAGGCTGTAACTTGACTTTACTTTTACCCAAAATTCAGTACATGTTCTGACCTCTGAGTCGTGTCTGTCTTCGTCAAAAAGATTGACGTTATATGTCATTAAAAGAACCGATGAGTAATTTTTATCACCATAAATATTTTGTGTACGTCGGAAATATATGTAAACCTGTCAAATGACGATCTGTGAATAGACCCTATTAGAGTTTGGAGTTCCGGTGAGGTCTGTAGGTATTTTGAAGTTGTGAAATTCTGTCACATAGAATAAAATACAGATAATAACTGGATATTACAAAAATATATGTTTAATAAAAAAACAAATGAATTGAAATACACTAATGTTTTTTGCGGGTACCGTATCGTTATTAGGTTCGGAGGTAACCCTAATCGTTGGACGTGTTAGCTTGTGAAGAATTATGTATAGCTTTCAGGAAGCGCCGTAACACATGCGCCGGCAAGGTGAAATGTTTCACGCGTAAAATTGTTTGACCAAATACCTACGGTACAGTCGTAAGAACGATGTTTCGCTACATAAAAATATATATATTTTTTAAATAAGGATAACGAATGAGCACACAGTCCAGTCTAGTAGTAAGTAGATGCTGTGGCCACACAAGAGGTGTTCATGTTTAAGATTTTTTTTAATTTTTAATTTAAGTTTTGTCGCATATAACTCACGCAATCACACGCAGCATCGCTTGGATTCATATCCCTAAGCCAATTTTTTGATATGCTGAAATATGCTGAGGTTTAATGTAGACCTTAGTGTCCCAGACTAATTAATCTTTATGATAGAATTGGTCGTTTGGGTCCATTCAAGGCCCCATAAGTAAAAGAATAGGATATTTTTATTCCATTTTTTATCTTTTTATCCTATAAAACTCCCATAGATTGTAGAAAGTAGGTCTCCTATAGATTGCTCGTAGGAGAGATATTTGCTATAGTTTTCACTCTTGGCAAGCGGGTTGGCAACTGCTGTTCGTTATTATTTTGTTATTATTATTTGGTTTTTATCAGGAACATGCTGCTGCCCATCTCCTGTTGCATTTTCCTATGCCATCTCTTACGACACCAACGGGATGATATGAGGTAATGGCTATTCTTACCCCACCACTACACGCTACTATAAGACACGGTTTTTTGATAATTTGCGGATATTTATACACGGGATACAAACTGGCGCTGATGAGCATAATATATAGGACAGGATCGAGAACAACAAGAATATCATCAAGCAATGTCATCAGTTTACATTTACAATGTGATAAACAATGAGCCAATTATACGGATAATGAAAAGGTGATACAAGTCTATCACCAGGCATAATTAAAGGTGATTTTTCTATGAATTATTTTCATTATCATATTTCAGTCGAATTGTTTCATATACCTAAATATGTCACTCCACATGATATAACGCATGAACTATAATAATTGTGAATACATAAAATCAAAAGACTTTTAAATATTAATGAAAACGGAAATAAGTCAATGACCTCAACATACGCGATTTTTTTTTCATAATATTCCTCCGCTCCGCGATGGTGGAAGACGGAAGGCATATTTCGGGAGCAATTAATTCCTCCAACGCAACATTTTCGTTATCGGCGCACGTGCGCATAAATAATACTCGTGAGGCGCATGCGCACGCCGAAATGATATGACGGGAAGCGCAGTAAAAATGCGCACTAAACTCTGCAATCATAATTTGTGTACCATTCTTGAAACAGATAATATATCGATTTTGTGCATTCATTGACTTGTGATTACGGTTGGGCCGCAGAGTAAGAACACAATAAATTAAAAAATAATTTATTCGTATAATAAAATATAATATGAAATGGGTACTGACTCAAGTTATTTCACATCATACTAAAATTTTACAATTTGATAATACATTACTCTTTTATATAATAAAACCTTATTTTTAAATTTTATTATTTTAATGAAGTTCCCGGAAAGAGCCAAGTTACACAGGCAGTGAACAGTTATCTACTTGAAGCGCATTTTTTTTTGTTAAATAATTTTTACTAATATAATATTATGCCGGTTGAACGTTAACATAAAAAATAGTGAAAATGTAATCTTAATTATGTTTAGTAAAATCTTTACATATATTTTACTAGCACTAGTAATATAAACATCTAAAATGAATATATATATATTTTTCGTAACTTCGTTTTCACAATAACCATTGTTATTTTATTATACAACTACATATTTATTCATCATCATCATCATTACAGCCCTTCACAAGTCCACTGCTGAATATAGGCCTCCCCTAAGGAATGCCACAAAGTACAGTCCTGAGCCACCTGCATCTATCGACTTCCTGCATGTTTAACCAGGTCGTCACTCCACTTCGCCTATCGGTACGAGGCTGCCACTCGAGAAACTTTTTTCCCCATCGGTTGTCAGTTCTTTGAGTTATATGGCCGGCCCATTGCCACTTCAGCTTACATATTTATTATGGATGTATGATTATTGGTTATGTATGTATGTATATTTAATTTTTTTAATCTCTATATATTCTTTATTTTTATTTTTTTCACACCGGCTTAAGGCTTAGGGGTAAGCCCTTTCATTCTTTTTGCAAAACTGTCCACTCATGGGTTGTCTAGAAAAAATTGCTGTCAACAATTAGAACGCACATTGCATATTTCTTTTGTTTACATATTCTTTGTATGTCGTGCAATAAAGAATAAATAAATAGATAAATAATTTTCTACAAGTGGATAGCTAAGCGTAAAGCCTGTTCTTTTCGAGCGAGTAGCGAAATGGTGACTTATATTTAAACATACCCTCTCATAATAGTACCCTGGGTCCTGAGTGATAGCCTCACGCGCCTCTACGGAGCACGCCCCGCCAAACGCTATCTACTCTGCCCTTGTACTCATGGTTCTCGTGAAATTCACGTATAGCGATATTATATGTACATTACATATACATTACATTACATTAAGGACCGACCTAAACACCATAAAACAAATTTAATGATCTCAATCCTCATTTCTGGCAGGAAATACATCACTATAATCTAAACCACTTAATGATTGATTGTTATATATTGATTGTTTCATCAAATCTATTAATCGTTATACATGCGATCAGTAAGTATGAAACGGACTATCCGTGAACGAAGTAATACTGACTTGTATATAACTTTTGTTTAAAAAGATTGATCAATTATTTCTAATTTCGGTACAATTTATTTACTTTCAATTCTTTGTAGTAGCAATATCTTGCACTTGTAGACCCTTTTTACTGGAAAAGAGGCATTTCATCTTATTCCTCACGGCTGACAACGCATCTGCATTTTGATTCGCAAACGAGGATAGATGTAGATGTCTATAGGCTACAGCAACCACTTACCATCAAATGCACCGTGTGCTCGCTTGTCCTATAAAAAAAAATCTATCTAATATATATATATATATATATATATATATATATATATATATATATATATATATATATATATATATATATATATATATATATTGTATAGATAATATAAAATCAATAAAACTGAAGACCCTACCCCTTTTACAGGTAACGAGACATACTATTTTCAACCTATAAAGTGACAACGCATCTAGATTTTGATTCTCACCGTTTCAGCCTAATAAAGACCACCCCCATAAATTCATAGGGGGATATTTGCCACAGCTGCCACGCTTGGCATTATTCTGTCGCCTCTTACGACACCCACGGGATGATATGGTGTAGAGGATATTCTTACACCGCCACTACACGGTTTTGATTCTTAATCGAGAATAAATGTAAAGGCCTCTACACACCAAACCCACCGGCCCGCCGGCTTGAACCGGCCGGTTAGGCCGGCGGCATTAGAACATTGTAAGAGGTGTGCCCGCGCGCGCGGGCTCAACCCGCAGGCACGATTATCGCAAAACAAGCCCGGCAAAGCCGGCGGGCCGGCGGGTTTGGTGTGTAGAGGCCTTAAGGTGTCTATGGACCGCAGCACCCACTTATCATCGGTCCGACTGTGTCCTCGTTTCCATCCGTCATCCAAAAAATATAAAACAATTACATTAGGTCATCCGCTCCCATATGATAATCACATATGATATGAATCTTCAATTAGTAGCAAGTGGCTAGAATAACTGACTACAATTTATTGCTGGGCTGTGTACAATAAATAGTTTTTAAATCGGACATTCGCCAATATAAGCATAAGAGAATGATCTGTGAATGGGTTCTATTTTGAATTAACAGTATGTCAAATTTTATAATACCCATATTTTCAATTGAAGCTTGTTATTGAAATACAATAAGATCGTCTATCGATGTAATGATTTCTCGACGGCTGTCAATATTCGAAGAGTTCGAGATTTAAAGAAAGTTTTAACAAAGCAGTCGTGCTGTGAAACATCGCACACGATCTGTTGACCTTACCCACGATCGCCGAACTTCCAGGTGTTGTAAAATTGTCGAAACTATATTCTATTTTCTTCTTCAATTATAGCGCAGTGCATGCCACAGTACTAACTTCGCTAATTCACGGCGCACCGGTTCCCTAATGTTTCCAGAAACAATTACACCTTTTAGAGCGCCGTATTTAGGTGAGCAGTGTATGTATCTCGGCTCCTTTTATATCAGTCTTGTGTAACACGAGCCAGCAATGGGCTCGGCTGTTTTGACAGATGCGCGTAAAATTTTTAATATTCGGGGACATGTTTGATTACAACGTGAAATATAAAAAGGTGAAATGAGCTCGGATATTCAAAAATAAAAATGCCCAACTATGTGTTAAAAAAGCGTTAGGTAGTTAAATACAATCTTTTCTTTTTATCAGCTCGTAAAAGCCCACTGCTGAAGTAAAAGGTATTGCAATCGCTTAGCGTTTGGGTACACAAACGCTTGGCGATGGCAATACCTCACTTTTTTTTATAGAATAAGGTTGACAAACGAGCACATAGTCCACCTAATGGTAAGTGGATGCTGTGGTCCAATAGACATCTACATTTATCCTCGATTAAGAATCAAAATGCAGATGCGTTGTCACCCCTGAGGACTCAGATGGAATGCCTCGTTTCCAGTAAAAAGGGTCCCCGGTTCTCTACACTTAGCATACGAAACATAGCAGCATTAAGCTGCTATTCGCTGGTATTCTGTGAGAACGTGGTCCTACCCCGTTCGAGCCGACCCATTCGTGCTACAACCATAATATAGCTGCAGCTTGGCTCTATCACGTTGAAGCTCACACTCGTCTCGTAGCTTCGTCGCCAGTTTGGATATTTTTCGCCTGGCCTAAATAAAGCAGTTATTCCGCTTTCTTTAGGAAGCCTGGAAGGCTTTCCGGTATTTCTCATATTCGCCTCTTACGACACCTACGAGAAGAATTCCATCACGTTTCGGTTACGCCGCAATCACACAGCAAAAATATACAGTATCATTATAATATATATTTTTTACAAAATGTAAACATTCTAAGCTACTGATAGTTCAGACAAAAAGAGCTAAATTATAAGGATTTCTTGTATTATAGCGGAACCTGAACCGATCTCGCTAATCTCGATCAATAATATCTCTTTGTTTACGCTTTTAAATCATATTTGATAATTTTGTACACTATTTCTACCGTTGTTTTATTTTTACTAAAACAGACACGAATGACAAGACGTTGATGACTCACTCGTCGACATGATGTTGACGAACAACTTATTTTATTTGGAACCTTTTGATAACTCCCTTAAAATATGTAGGTACCGATGACAACAAGGACATAAGTAGAACAAAAGTACCGTATAGCAGTTAATAAACTAATTTATTTTTGACGTTCATCACAATTTGTCAATATTCTCAATCCTCCTTAGTTTGTGCTCCTTTCTTGCAGAGCAGTTATTAGGAAGCACGTCAAATAGCAATTAAGGCTAGGTTACCCTAAAGTCACACTTTTTAAGGTCAAAGAAAAACGACAACCAACATCCTAGCCTCAACTACACTGCCATTAGAAACAATATGTACTGCAATTTGCTCGAAAGAAAAATAATCTAAAGCTATGCCTTTATACTCGTATTATAAATTTTTCAGTTTTATTTATTTATGAATTATTAAAAATCTTATTCGTATTATTAAAAATTATACATAAATATAAAACACATGGGCTTTAGGATCTGATTCTGCCATTAAGTTCGTAAAAAAAAACATTCACAACATAATATTATTTTCACAAACCAAAATGTAAACGGCATTTACGAATAAATTATGCGGCGACCGGGGCATATACATAATATATAAAATATCATATCTCATATCATATCGTGGGTGCCGTAAGAGTTAACAGAGGGAAACTGAAACAAGAAATCTGCAGCAACATCTTCCTGATAACAGCTCAGAATAATTAAAAAACTGCGGTTGCTATGCCTACTGCGATAGTATAAGGGGACCTTAATAGTTTTAGCATAATAAAAATACAAATATAAGCAGTACACGATAGGTAGAAGCTCTGTGCCAGTGGACTCTGAATAATTAATTACTCCTTTACAGACATGCGGCAGCCTAAATGTGATATTTTTTGATACCACCAACGGAAATACATAAAAGGGTAGAACAATGGTGTCATTTAAAACGAAAAACCAACCGCGCCAATCGTTTTGGTTGAGCATTCGTCGCAAAGCTTTAACTGGCATTAATTTGTTGTTCACCAGAAATCACTTATCTGTCCGTAAGTGTCTAGCAATGTGACTCATAATTTATTGTTAATTTAAAAAAAAAAAAACATTAATTTTATCCCATATTTTTTTTGTGAAAAAAATCCTTACGTTTCTAATGTTTTGCATAATAGTATTCGTGTAAGTAGGTATTATTTTTAATTTTTAATACAATAACATTAATTTTCATTAGAGAACATAAGATTGGGATTGGAATAAAGTTATTAAAATTTTTAAACTGTTTATTGTTGTTTTTTTATGATTATTTTTATAATGAGAGAAATATAAGCGTTAAAAGGAGTTTGATTAATATCGGACCAATAATTTAAAAAGCATTCCAAAGATAACCTAAAAGAAAAAGTTTGACAAAAATGAAAAAAGCAAAAATGAAACTGTCACCCAAGGTACCTTACTAGGAAAACACAAATGCCGCAACGTAAAGACACTTTCTGCGTTACGACTTTCAATTGATATATTGGACAAAACATAGCACAAATGAAAATACAGAAATAATTATTAAACAAGTTATGCAACAGGATAGATTTTTCCCGTTGTAATCTTGTGGTTTAAGAACAGTAACTTAGCATAATTACAATAACTTTGACGCGGTCAGCTATGGTATTCTTGTTTGAAACCACAAAAACGGGCCCTCAAATAACGGAAGAATTATTTTGATTTAAATTTTAAATCAATAATTTTTTATAGATGAGTAAAATGACATGACTTTGCGTTTAAAATATCAAAAATACATGTTTTTATTACTCAAAGGTTTTATCATAAAGGAAAATAAAAGCATTATCTTGTGCAATGTTCAAAAAAATGAAATCCTTATAGTATACATAAGAAAGATTAAATCATTAAAGCATAATATATAATATTGTTGTAATTTTATTACACATTACATTACATTAATAAGTAGCATGTATTATTTTACTTAAAATTTACGCGTTGGGGAAATATAGCTTGTCTCTCAATATACAATAATAATAACATGTCAATGTCTCATAAGCATAATGTTTTTACAAGGTATAATTATGGATTACTAATTAAAGAAAAACTATTATCACAGTTTAAAGATTAAACTGTGTTATCATGGTTACATACATTTAATTATGTCTAGGTAATCATTATGTTTTAGTTTTTACTGCTTAAGTTATTGTTCTGAGGTTTTTACCTTTTAAATTACACATTGACACACATCATGATGTTTTATGTATGGTATGGATGTAAAATGTGCATGCGTAATGCGCATGTGTGCGCGGTGCGGGCATGCGGCGCACCAACGCCCGGTAACTACCAGGCGAATATAAACGCATTGGAGATAACGCGACATCTCTCACGAGTGCGACAGAGACGGGATAAAAATCTATATGGAGTGAAATAATATGGCATTTTGCATGTAAGTTAATTAGTTACTACAAAGATAAAAAAGAGATGTAAATTGTAAATTGCGCCATTCTTCGTATCAAATAATACAACAAATACATAATATGTAGAAGTGTTGTATTTTGTATTTAAATGATTTCTGTCACTTAAACTTGCCGACTCTCTTTAACTTTTTACTAAGCATAATAATTGGTCTTGCAGAAAAAATTCAAACTATCTACATACTATATGAACCGACCGTGGATTAATTTATGGACAAAAAGAACTAGATATAATATAAGGACTAAGGGACTCGTTGGTCACTT
The DNA here is from genome assembly GCA_029286625.1 of Parnassius orleans. Classification (NCBI taxonomy): domain Eukaryota; kingdom Metazoa; phylum Arthropoda; class Insecta; order Lepidoptera; family Papilionidae; genus Parnassius; species Parnassius orleans. The sequence goes on from JAGSMP010000126.1 coordinate 1,517,198, forward strand.
TTAGTTACGAGGTAGTCTGTACTCAAAGTACCTAATTTTATAGATAAAGAAGTAATAACTTTTATAATAACCTTAACTAATATATTATTATTATCGTATAATAATATCGATGATAGAGTCTTGGAGAAGACAACCGTCGTGACACTTACATAACATATTATAAATTTTAAAATAATTACATATTAATAACATAATAGGTTTCAAATATAGACTACAAAAACAAAATAGTTAAAGATGCAAACATAAGTACTAATATTTAATTAAGTTAACTTTTCTTTATTTACTACTTTAACTATAAATTATTTTTTAATAAATTAAATTATTGTATTTACATTCCAGGGTTGCGAGCTCGGCCAGTAGAGCACCAGTCCACTGCTGAACATATGTTTTTCCTAGAGTATGCCAGCATTATTTTAAGTGGTGTAAAAGTACATATGCAATTTTTTTTCCAAGTGCCAGTCATGCTTTGAAAATATATAATTTATAATACGGGTGTATTCTCATCATATTTTGACAAGCCCTTTAGTGAACAGAAAAATACTTTCGCTTAATTGAATTTGACAAGTAAAAGTTTAAATTGCATGACAATTGAAAACGAATACCAGCCGAAATACAATTTCTATATTTCTATATTCCTGGTATAATCAGTAAGAAGTGGCAATGGGCTGGCCACATAGAACCGATAAGGTAAAAAGGTTCTCGAGTTGTAGTGGTGGTGACTTCGTAGTGGTGTGCGAAGTTTATGGCGGCCCCCAAATGCATAGACTGACGAACTAGTAAGTCGATGCATTTGGGGGCCGCCATGCAGGTGGACCGCGTTTCTTGGCATTTCTTGGGTGTCCCCACACCATCATCATCATCATTATAGGAAAAGGGATATAATGATGATGATGATGGTGATAATGACGAAGTATAATCGTCTCTTGCATAGGAAAAACATAGACAGAAAACATAACAATAAACTGTGGAATATGCTGGACGAAAACGTGATTGAGCACCTGTCAGAAATACACTCCCTTAAATTGATTTGATGGACAAAATCATGCAATTTAATCAAACTATTTAAACCGCATAATCACTACCTGAGGACAGGAATCCTCTGGCGAGTAATGATAAAGTGGTGGATCATTATATTTTTAATACACAGACAATTGAGATTATAATGATGTAAGTCTGTATAATTTAGCACACAGTGACACATCACCTGTACTCGATTAAGAATCAAAACGCAAATGCGTCGTCACTACTCTGATTGCAATGAAATACCTCGTCACCAATAAAATTAATAATAATAAATAGCTAAATAAAATATAACACATATTTTAACAGTTGCAGCGAAGGTATTTGGAACTAACACTACACTAAATAATAAGCTAAACTTACACTGAAATAGCTAATGTGAAAGTTTGCATACATCTAACGCAACGGAAGAGGCAATGGTTGCATTCAAACAAACTTTACGACTCTTGTTGCCTAAGAAAGGACGCTCGGAGTAGAAACTACGAATGGCGTATTGGACTAAAAATTGCGTAGCTCATATTTGTACAAATATTGGTTGAGAGCTTGAGAGTTGACACATTGGACACGAATTTAGGTTAATTCATGCAACAAAGTTATTGGATATATAAAGATATTCATCTATATAAAAATGCACGTACGTCTGGGAGATTGATAATTGCCAAAACGACATCATCATCAATGTTATTTAGTGTTTTTTTGGTATAGACAAATATTATATAAATAAAACCATGAAATAAATTACTTTTTTTAATAGAATTAGGGTGACAAGAGAACACACAGTCCACCTGATGGTAAGTGAATGATATGGCCCATAGACATCTACATTTATCCTCAATTAAGTATTAAAATGCAGATGCGTTTTCACCCCTGAGTACTGAGATGGAATGCCTCGTTTCCAGTAAATAGGGTCTCCGGTTCTCTACACTCACCATACGAAACACAGTAGCTTTAAACTTCTATTTTACGCTGGTATTCTGTGAGAGCGCGGTCCTACCCAGGTCGAGCCGACCCATTCGTGCTACAACTGTACCAGTAATATAGCTGCAGCATTGCTCTACCACGTAAATTATTAAAACCATCAAAGTAGAGCTGCTAAGCTTGGCGATTACGTCAAATCCTTCTACAATAAGAGAAACCCATGTCTAGCAAAAACGCTGGGGAACTAAGGGAGAAGTTCCAGCCGGAAGCAATACATGTAAGAACTGTGTACTAAATTGTCTAAGATATGGTCGAAAAATTGTAGGTGAGGGCAGAACTGTTGGCCGTACGAAGAAGCTTAAGGTCGCTTAACGAGCTATGGAGGGATATGATCGGAGTTTCTCTGCGTGATGGTCTTTGTAATGGGGATATCCGCAGAGAACCAGAGTAAGTAAGAGTATGGGCAACGGGCCGACAATATAGCACAACCGATTACATTCGTGCTACATCCATAATATAGCTGCAGCGTGGCTCTACCACGTGAATAGTACATGTAGCGATATAAATCTACATAATTTTGCACATATACTTGGGAGATCTATAATATAGATGAGAACCGCCAAAATGACATCATCATCCATCATCAGTAAACGATATCCTGTTTACTCAGCAATTTTTTGACGAATCATTTTCATCTCTATATATAAAAATCAATTATTCCGCAATAAATCCGTTATTCTCGCTGAAACTCGAAAACGGCTCGAACGATTTTGATGAAATTTTTTGTCTACATTTGAGCCTGTTTGTCCCTGAATGGTTTAGATTCATAATTGGACCCGGTAGATGGCGCTGTTGTCGAGATCCAGAAATCACCCAAGAAGCCGGTGTGGATTGCTGGTATATAAAAATGCATTGAACTTTTTCTTAGCCGTCACAATTGATGTCCATTGTTTAATTTCTAAAAACATGAATGTTCGTACAAATAATGTCAAGTGCTTGCGCGACATAGAGTCGCTCGTCGACCCACACATAAATGTTTATATAAACTCAACTTTGCATTGAGAAAAAAGTGAATAATTTATTGCGTTTCGTTTGCAAACACATCTTGTGCCACCGATGAATTGAACACATTTAAATTCTATACAGATTGTACTTACTTTATGAAGCGTGAAAAGAACGTGATTTGATTTTTTTTTAGATAATCGAATAAGCTCCTAAAACCAATAATAACTTAAGAATAGCAATTTATTACATAAAATGAAGTGTTGACCTAATTTTTTTTTAGGTCCGTGAATTTTAATTATAAAATGCATAACATATAAATGATTTGGGAAATATTTTGTATTTAGTTAATGTTTTACTTTCCAAGTTTATGGAGATAGCACAGCAGATAGTAATAATATTATAATAGATAGAAAAGCAAAGTTCGATCACCTAGGTACTAAAATGTCCTTATGTTTACTGTAAGAAAATTTCATAGTAGGCGAACAAACCCAGTCCGATTCCGTCAACACCTTTAAGTAGATATTAATTTACCACGCTCTAACATCCCCACACATGATTTTTTTTATTTCTAAGACATGATGTAACTCTACATGTCTGAGAAATAAAGAAATATTTGAGGAACATGTGAGGTTGTAAAAACCTTGATTGATAATGTTTTTACTTTCTTCTCTTTTATAAAGATTTACTAGTATTTAGGATGGACTAGTAGTACTACTAGTATTTAGCAGGGACTGTAGATATTGAACGAAAAGTGAATGGAGGAAACAGAGCGAATGGAGCTCTTCATTCTATTGTGGGAATTCAGAATATGTCAAAAAAGACACGTATGGCTCACAATGCTGTGTTAGTCACTACATTTATGTGTATGGTGGTGAAAGTTGGATGTGACAGAATTATAAAAGAAAACTTAATGCTGTAGAAATGCGGCTATAATGAAGTATGTTAGGGATTAGGGATTACTCTAAATGATAGGATGAAAAATTGGCTAATGTAAGAAAGAGTGATTTGCAAGATGTGAGAAGAATGCTTCGTTGTTTTGTACATAGAAAGAATGACAGAGTTGGCAAAAGACGTTCTAGATGGAAATTTATCGATCAAATTGGATTGAAGATGGGCCAAATTTAGAGTGCCGTTTACCGACAAGCGTGTTTGCGTAGTTAAATAGATGTGAAAGAAGCGAGATAGTTATGTCAGAATTGTGACAAATGGATGTCCAAAGTCTGTAATTAGAAAAAGTTTGTATCCAAACGTAGGACGTATGTTCCTTTTTTCAGCATCATGAACTTGTGCTAAAATTCTTACTTTAGTACACATTTATCGTGCTATTCAATTTACCCAACACAATTCGTGTTCCAAGGTAGCTCTGGGACGAAGCGCTCGCTGTAAATGTCACAGTATCCCAGACTAGAGCCCCGTCGGCAACAACGAAATCGTTAAATGCAATTTTATATTTACTACGTGCTGAGCTGAGTAAAACATCGTGAGAATATCTAGATGTCTGAAGAATAAAAATATTTCGAATAAATAATAATTTTAAAGTTTTTTAAATACATGAAAGTTCAATATTGTAAATATGCAATTTTTCGCCGAGATGTACTGGAGCAGCGCAGCGGACTAATTGTCCTATAAGCCCTAACTCTCTCAGAAATTAAAGAAGACCTGTACGTCACCTAACGACTCACTGTTGGGCTGAGACGTTAGGCTAGTTTTACGTTATGCAATATTATTCGTTAGTAGCTTAAATTATCTTATAAACCACCCAAACTCTTAAGGTTTCTCTTCTCAATTGACAAGAAAAGTTTTGTTTACCACATACGACATTCCTTTTTTGTCAGAGGAAAAAAGTTCAGTTAAATTTTGTGCTAAAATCCGAAAGGTCTTGTAAGTTATCTTGTAAAACGTACCAGGATATTATACCGCAAGAGGATATTAAGTGAAGTGGGCGAGATCGTACGCCCGATACATCCGACGCTGTGAGCACGATAAAAATAATTGGTCAGCACCACCGGTGCCCTTTGCACGGGTACACTGTTTGTTTTTATTTACGGAACGCACATGGTAGATTAAGTGCTCTAAAACTCTTAATGAAAAGGTGAGATAGCATCGTACCTTAATGTACAGAGCATATTTCTAGGGACATCATTCTCTTTTTTTTTGTTTCTGTTGCATTATTTTATACTTTTAAGTTTTATTCCGATGTTCTGCTCAAATATTATTAAACCTATGTACTTAATATTTTTAGACTTTTATATATTATTTATCTTAATTAAATTTGGTTTATTGATAGCCTCGGGCTTAAACCACGGTTTAAGAAGAATATTTCTCACTAAAGAAAGCCCTTAACCGCAGCGCCACAGTCTTCGCGAAATTTCACATTTGCTCTCGAAAACAGAATCTAGTTTTAACCTGAGACTACTATTTGATAAGGAAGATGCCGCTGCCCACCTCCCTGTCATTTCCATCAACTCTGTCGCCTGTTACGACATCCACGGCATGATATGGGGTAATAGAGACTCTCACGACGCCCCACTACATGACAGTTTTAGAATGCTAATTAGTAGTTATTAACAAACTTTTAAACAACAAAACAAGATACTAAAACTTTTAGCTTAAAAATTAGCTTGTTAAAGAATCAATAGAACGATTAGTTAGTGATTGCTTCATTAACTTCGGAAAATTATAGGTTACTAAAATAATTTTACCTGGATAAAGTGTAAACAATAAAAGGATGGATAAGAGAAAAAGAAGAAATTACAGAATAGAGGTCAAAAGAGTCAATGATCTCACCTAAACCAGGCGCACATAACAGAACTGGAAGTAAGTTGTAAAAGGAAACCGCTGGAGCACTTTCATTCAACTCTTGAAATTTAAAATTTTACATATTACCTAAAACTTTAAATACATAATAAGGTATTTATAGTATATTACATATCATATATTACAGATACAACGCAATTGTAGCTGTACCGAGTGTGAGGTTAATTTATTAAATTCCTGCGAAAAGAGACGAGATTTACATACAGATACAGGCCAAAAATAAAACTATTAAAAAAATTAACCTATAAAAAAAACTCTGTTAATGAACGGGCCATCCCAGAGACTTAATTTTTAAAGCTGTCGCTTGCTTGTCTAACGTTATCATGAGAAATATATTGAAAAAATTACATTGCAAGTTGTTATAATATTACAGTAAACATTTAAAAACTCAAATCTTCAGTGAGCTTTCGGTGAAATTAAAGTGATTTTCTGGCGTTAATAAATTCTGGTGTTAAAAAAAATAAGCTTCACTTTATTCTTTGTCGTCTTATCGTAAAATTTCCCATTGAAGTTCTTCTTGATCTTACTATTTACAAAATTTTATCCTATTATATACTTCACAATTAATTAAGATTGTAATGAAACAAATATTTATAAAAAACTTTAGAGTTGAAAGTTGACACGGGCGACGCAAACAACAGTAAAATAGCGGCGAAAAAACTCCGCGCGCGCGCGACTGACTACCCCATTTTTATATAAACACATCGACTCTACCTCGGCTTCTAATCACAAAGTGAAAATTAATCTACTGTCTGCTGTACTACTGTTCTTTGGCATTTGATTTCATACTTTACATGATTATGATTCTACCTTCATACTTTACATGATTATGATTCTACCTACACCTTATTTATTTTATACTTTTTTAAATCATTTTAAAAATATTTTTTTATTATTATTTTAACATTTAATCAAATAAATAAAGATATAACTTTGACTCATGTTTACTAACTATTCCAGAAACAAATATTAGAAAGAAAGTGGTAAAAATTTATGGGAATGTTTCGTAAGAAGGCAGGAAAACATGAATGGCTCGTAATAAAACTGACTGTCAAAGCGTGCGCCTGTGCGCTCTGCGGGTGATTTAGCTTTCATTGTTGGTCAACAAGTAGGGCTTACACAAATTGACGGTTTCTTGTATTAACATTTTATTTTTAAATTGTTATCGTAATTTCTTTTTTTTTTTTTGATAGAATAAGGGGGTGACAAACGAGCACACAGTCCACCTGATGGTAAGTGAATGCTATGACCCATAGACATCTACATTTATCCTCGATTAAGAATCAAAATGCAAATAAGTTGTCACCCCTGAGGACTAAGATGGAATGCCCCGTTTCTAGTAAAAAGGGTCTCCGGAACTCTTCACTCACCATACAAAACACATTAAGCTGCTATTTTGCGCTGGTATTCTGTCGAGCACGGTCCATCCCCGGTCGAGCCGACATATTCGTTCTACAATCATAATATAGCTGCAGCATGGCTCTACCACGTGTTGATATAAGGTTTATGGACTCTTCTAATCTTACATACGCCATGTACATACAATATTTATTGTACCTACATAACAAAATAAATGCTTATAAAGTTTTAATCTAATATGAATTATATTTAGTTAATAACTCAGTGACATATTTATCAACTTGTTTTTTTTTCCAAGGCTGTGAATTAATTGTTAGTTAATTTTTACTTCAATATAATAATAATTGTAGGTGACAGATCAATTAATGTACGCCGGCGTTTTAAATAGTCGAAAATACCACTGGACTTTTTTGTACTAGCATCCCTGTTACAAGTGCATATGTCCACCCCCATGGGTGACACACATGGCACCCGGCTGCGCTTCACTCCCGTCAAAGACTTAACGTAGCAATTCCCACGTCAGTCACAAGTTGCTTCGAAATATTATATTAACTTATTACAACTTAAAATTGTTGCACGCATCTATCTAGCATTTGTAATCTATTTATTTTATTTTATTTAAGATAACAACAGCCTTACAATATTATAAAAATCAAATTTTACAAATAATTATGAAGTTCGGCCTATAACAGTTATCCACTAACTTAACTTAAAAGGTTATAATTGCATTAGAGCGCTCTCACTAAATATGCATCACATACATAAAATAACGTTACAATTACATACACACCATAATAATATTTAAAGATATAAAATAATATCAAATAATTCATTGAGAAGTGTAATAATATATTATGTAATAATATGAATTTTAATTCATCATTTAAAATGCACTGGCAATAAAACAGAAGAAATAAAAACAATTAAGTATATTTAAATGAAATTAAGCTTAATGTTTCGTTTCAATGTGTTCTTAGAGCCAATGAAGGGATCAGCTCCTGCAAACTTAGTATTATAAGTTCTTAATATTCTAGTAAAAACCACATTTTGACCATACATCATTGGGTGAAAGGGAACATGGAATAAACAAGTATGCTAGTGCGGCGCGAAGGAACCCGCAACGACACGTGTTCAATATCTTTTAAGTCGCAATAGTTATAAGTAGATGATAATGTTGAATCATTATTAACTTTAGGTGTACCTAATAGTTTAGGTCAGTGGCTAACAATAGAATGACTCCTAATAATTCTATGGAATGAATGACTTATACTATAAATATCTAGTAATTGGATTATCGAAAAAAACCTACTTTAATTACTATCAGATCTGATTGGAACTAAGAAAGCTTCTGATAAAAACATTGCAAAATCGATTATGTAACTAACCTCAGAAATTGGATTTGTAGCGGGAACTTGATCGCCGGTGGATTGCTACTCTTTAATATTGTTTAAATAATGGTTTTAAGCGGATTTTGATACATTAAAGTGCTGTGATTTTCGATGCATATGTGAACTATTAGTAGAAACGATGAAAGTGCTCCGAAGTTGATGTGAACGCTACTGATTATCAGTAAAACTATGGTTGTGTTCTAACAGTCGTCTTGGCCAACTTTTTGAATTTTGCAATAGTTAATATCCGTGAAAATATACCAATTCACTTAAGCTATACCAACGGATTGTCTTATATGAGTTTGCAAAGAAAATTGTATTACTTCTGCGTATGTCCACTACATCGACACTGTCAACAGAATGTAACTGTAACTTACACTATGCGCAACTTTACTCGTGTAGTAATTGTATAACTGTTACTTAGAATTACTTAGCAAATTTTAAAGTCTTAAATGGACTCTACCAAAAAAGAAAACTTTAAAAAAAGTAAAGGAACAAAGTCAAAGCACTAAAAAAAATATATAATCGGCATGACTTTACAATTTAAAGAGTTGTTAAATGTTCAAGGTTTAAGTTTTAGGCATCAGTGTTGGAGCCACAGGGACGGTTAAAATAAAATTTAAGGTTAGCTGCAACTGACATTGGAAGTCTGCGCGTACATGGATACAGTAGTAAAACAGTAATAAACAAATGTCTCTCAGTCTAATGAAGTTACAGCCTATACATCACACTGTTGAGGAAAGGCCTCGTCTTTTCTGAAAGGACTATGCAGCAATGAATCCGCGGCGCTGCGCCAGTTCGTGTTGGCGGACTTCACATGTGCTTGATATATTTTTATTCCTTAGACATCCAATGAACAATCGTAATAAACCTTTGCTTTTCATTCACCGCCGAGCTCGTATTAAATCAGATAAGCTCAGTGATCACTTATACCGCGGCTCTTAAGCAAAACAGTAAATTTCTAGATTTTCCCAGTTAAATATTTAAAAACCAATTAAAACTATGGTAGAGCCATGCTGCAGCTATATTATGGTTGTAGGACGAATGGATCGGTCGGGTTCTTCCCCGTTCGAGTCGACCCATTTGACCCATTAGACGCTGTCAGAATATCAGCGTTAAATAACAGTTACATGCTACTATTTTTCGTATGGTGAGTGTAATGGAGACCCTTTTTACTAGAAACGAGGCATTTCATCTTTAGTCCTCAGGAGTGACAAGGCATTTGCATTTTGATTCTTGACTAATGGTAGATGTAGATGTTTATGGGCCACAGTATCTAGTTACCATCAGGTGAACTGTGTGCTCATTTATCACCCAAATTCTATGGAAAAAAGTAAATGAAGAGATTTATTTTTATTATTACAAGGTTTTTTTACTTATCTAAACTTTTTTTGTGCCTTACCAGTTCATAATTTGTAATGAATTTCCGAAAAACTTACTGACATGCTAATAAGATGTAACTTAGCATACTTATGTAACTTCGACGGCAATGCAATAATATGGTATCATGGAGATGGTTTGATGATGAGCCACAATGCCGGCCCTAACAACGCCTATAAAAGCTTATTTTAATTTTTTTTTACATTTTATTAAATTTATTCACACTCACAGACAAGATTCTTCCAGAATTTTCTCTAACTCCGTTAACGCAATCTTGGAACAACGCATATAGCTTTTATACGAACATGCTGGTTAGCCGAGAACGCTGTAGCGGTGTTCTGTCCGTAACGAGTTAAGAACAACAAAATTATCTCGATGTAAACTCCGCGTGAGATTTTTAACCGCAGTTAAATACAGTACAAATGCAAATAAAACATAATATACGTGAGGGTTCGTCTGGGTTGGTACTACCGTAACAGAATTTATAATAGTACTGCCTCGTTGATCTAGTGGTTTTGAACGTAACTGCTGATCATGAGGTCCCGGATTCGAATCTGGGGTCGGGCCAAAAATATAAGTAATTGAGTTTTTCCGTCAAGAAATTCTCAGTAGTTGCCCGGAGTCAGGAAGTTGGCGATGCCTCGGAAAGCACGAGAAGCCGCTAGTCCTGCGCCTGATCTCTTCCGGTTGTATCGGTTTACTGTCCCATCGTACTATAAGAGTGAGGGAATAGAGAGTGCACCTGTGCTTGCGCATACACTTGGGAACTATAATCCTGTCCTTCACCGTTTCTCTCCGTTGAGGCTGGCCGTGACCGAAATTCGGTCTGGAGGACATTATTATAATAGTATACCCTACCTTCTATTCTATTTCTGATACCAAACATCAGTGCCATTGTAATAACAAGCTGATGACATTTTATCTCAGTCATTGGGGCTGAGTACGTAACTGTGAGCTTCTTTGTTGAAGATGGGTGCAAGTGTTCATGGGCATGTAGTAGTCACTTACCATCAGCCCACTTGATGGTAAGTGACTACTACTTTTGACAACCACTTAATTCGTTTGTCACCACATTTTAAAACAAAATGAAAATAATTAATTCGTTAACGCTGCTTATATACTAATATTAATAACATATATGTAAATATTTTAAACATTATAATACAAGGCGCATTCTATCTTTCATTTCTGTGAGATTATAGAGGAAAAAAAATTAAAACCTTTAGAATACCGACTTTAAAAACTTTGTGTGGAAATAATTTTATTCTTTTAGTTTTTGAGGTCAGGAGATGAGGACAGCTTTCCATGTGAGGCCGAGCCTGCGCCTTGTAAAGTTGCAAGCGATGTGCCGGCATGAAATACTGTCCCGCTCTACTGAGCACGCCAAGCTTTTTAGAAGCCAATTTGGCCTTCCCTTCCAAGTGACCGCGGAGCTGAAACATTCGATATGTCTGTACTGTAAAATTGGTTCGTAAACAAAGAATTTATATCCGAGCATACGTATAAAAAATATATACAGACGAATTGAAATTCCTCCTCCTTTTAAAAAGCCGGTTAAAACCACGCCGCACCAGTGCACACTGACTTCACATATCCATGCAATATTTTTTTTATTCCACTATAAGTGTGTGTGTGTGATATTTGTTGTAGTTGCCAAGCTTGGCAGGCGAATTAGCAACCGCAGTTTTTTATTACTATGATCTGTTCTCAGCAAGATGCTGCTGCTCTTCTCTTGTTTCATTTCACTCCGCCGCCTCTTACGACTACCACGGGATAATTGTAGGGTAGTTGATTCTTTAACGCCACCACTATATCACAGGAGTAAAGAGTTTCTTTAGGCATGTGACTATATCGCAAAATATCGATTAGTACCACGATTTTACATCATTACATTTTACTTTATTAGGTACAAACTCCATAAGTATTATGTTTCCCTGGTATATCTTCACACTAGGCAAACCTGTTGCTCCCGGAAACTTTAATATCTCACGGGACCCTTATCACATAGGTTAAACATTCTTTAGGAAAGCCTTAACATTTTTTTTTAATTTCCTTGCATTTTAATAGACCACTTATAGTTTATTTACCCGGCTATTTGAAAGGAAAAACATTCAATTAAGGTATAATTTACCACAAAACTTACTTTAAGTGTTGTTAGCCTCCCACGCAATACCACACACCCCGCTCACACGAACTCTATAGTATCCCGGGTCTCTCCATTTTAACTCTCCCGAACCATAAGTAAAAGTCACTGTTACCTTGAACCAGTTGACCTGACAATATTTCTGTACTACGGTCTCGCTTGCCCGTACTTGTACACGCAAAGTATAAATTGTAAAACGTAAGAAAGAATATAATAATGTCTCTTAATCTCTCTAGTTTTTGGGAAGGAGGTAACTGGCACGTGGAAGTAGGAATAATTGTAATTTTATTTCTACATTATTTGCGATAACGACAACTGCAGAACCGACTGAATAGCTAAGCTAAGTAAAAAGGCATAATTCGAGGTTTGGCTCTCTACCATTTCCTCCTCCAATATTGGACCAGTTCAAAATATATTTCATAAACTGAATAAGAAGGATATACACTTTGTCCCTATGTATTACTTTTTTCAGTATTAGTAATTAAATTTGAACACTAGGCCTCTGTTGACATGGCTAGCCCGTGGTGTAGGGTCGGCCCGAGGTGGCCACTCCGAGTTGGCTTGGCGAGCCCACTTCGGATGTGTGTCGGTGGGCTGCGGCGAGAGAGAGTGTCCTCTCCCCCTACAGCTGCAGCCGAGGTGGAGTCGCGGAGGAAGAGGAGTGTTGGTATGGCGATGCGCCACTCGCCCTATCCTCCGTGACTCAGACGGGGCCGCACCGTTGATGCGGTGGTGGTGGGGCCGCGGAGGGAGAGGAGTGTCGGTATAGCGAGGCGCCGCTCTCCCTACCCTCCGCGGCCGAAACTTGGTTGGCGGCGGAGCCATAGACCATATCCGCCGCTGGGGTCAGGAAGGCTGGTGCTACTGAGAGCTAGTTTTTCCTGGTCCCATGGCATTCGCGCATCGGACAGGGGCGCGTCCGTTGCGCATGTGAAGTTGAAGGGCGCGGAGGAGGGCGCGCCATGTGTTCTGGTGCGCCTTACCAGAGTTGGAGATGGGGGAGGAGCAGTCCTCTCCCGAGGAGGGGCCGCCATGGGGTGGCCAGCGCTGGTGGGGCGCGGATGTGTGCGAAAGCGTTCTCATGGCCCTGCCAATATGCGACGAAGGTGGAACACCATGGGGTTTTAGTCGGTGCGAGTCCGACATAACCCGTCCTTGCCCCCGCGAGGCGGCTATGCGTAGGCATTTCCCCATGTAAAAAGGCCTCTGTTGACAGTGGTCTAAATAGGCCATTTTGACATTAAATTTGAACACTAGGCCTCTGTTGACAGTGGTCTAAATGGCTCATTTTGAGCATTTTGTAGGGGTTCTAGTGCTTATAAATATAATGTATCATCAAAAAGGAAATCATAGGGCCATAGAAGAGGTTAATATTTATAATTGCTATAAAAGGTCATAAATCAGAAAGAAAACAGGCAAGAGCGTTGTTTGTATGGAGAAAAGACCACCCACATTTCCTCTTAATGAATGAATGAATTATTGATAACTAATTTAACGAATTTTAAACTAATTATTTTAACTGATTTTAAATTCCGACGTGTCGAGTGCTAAACAACATGGATAGGCACGAGCATTCTACGTAGATAGGACTTCCGATGTATACTGTTTCATCTATGGATACTGACTGCCTCATTGGGGTAGTGGTCGTAAGCGCGACTGCTGATCATGTGGTTCCGGGTTCGAATCCTGGTGTACAGTCAAGTAGTTGTTTGTTTAAATATTAACTTAATTACCCTTCAATAGCTCGACTAGTAGGCCCTGGCTGGTAGAATATGGTAGTAAGGAGTATTAGACCCTACAGACCCTAACTAATTTTCCTATACCTAGATACTGCTAGGGCCTAGAAGTTCTCAATACTCTTGCCCTACCATATAAATATACATACATAAATTAGATAAGTACGGTATGTCTGCATCATGAGACCTAAGGTAGCAGATAGACAGAGACAGGACGTCAGGGTTAGGTGATGGGGTTCTCTCACTGCCAGTCAAGCAGACTCATCAGACACAAGACTGATCAGAGGTTCTGACGGCTAAAGGTGTCTTGGCCGCAGTGAGAGGGAGGTCTTACCAGGAGTCTCGGCGGCAATAACGAAGACGTCGTCCAGCGTTGAAAGATCATTTATTTAGCGAATCATTACAATTTATATAGTTGCCATTGAGGTCAGTCCAGTCACTGATTTACGTCATTACTAATATTATTCAGCTAGACCATTGGTGTACGTGAGTTCTGGTAACGCGGTCACAGTGTCGCTGCGTTGTGATGTTCAGAGCTAAACACCCGGGTCGAGCCAATATCAGTTATGGCTACATTATATGTACATTTGTGTGTACATGTGTATATGTATATATAATTTGTTTTAATATAATAAGGGTGTCAAACGAGCACTCGACGGTAAGTGGATGCTGTGACTCATAGACATCTAAATCTACCCTCGGTTAAGAATCAAAATGCTGATGTGTTGTCACCCCTGAGAACTAAGATGGAATGCCTCGTTTCCGGTAAAAAGGGTCTCCGGTTCTCTACACTCACCATACGAAATACAGCAGCATTAAGCTGCTATTTTACGCTGGTTTTCTGTGAGAACGTGGAACGTAATTCAGTTTTCACCAACTTTCAGACGTCTCAATAATCTGCAATTTTGCAGATTTATTATTAACCGTAGTGGCGATGTAAAAATATCCGGCAGCTCATACCACACAATTTGTCCCTTGGGAGTCGTAAGAGGCGACAGTGAGAAACTGAAACATGATGGGCAGCAGTAACTTCCTCATAACACCTCAAAATTATAAAAAAAATTTGGTTGCCAAATCGCCTGCCATGCGTGGCAGCTGTGGCGAAATTCCCCTATTATAAAATCCATGGGAGAGGTATATGTTCAGCAGTGGACTTTTATAGGCTGTGATGGAATGGATTAAGAACCGATGACAGTACAATAATTTCATGACTATGACCTGGTATTTCTGATCACAACTCATGATCAATGCGTGTTGTTTAATAAAAACAAGTTAATTCTTTTTAAAAAATAGAAAAAAATAAATGATGATCGATTGTCTACTCTACTATTTCATAACCTCTATACAATAAAAATTATTTCAACAAAAATGACTGTTTCAGGATATAGGAAAATCCAATCAAACATTGTTATTCTCTACGCCCACCATCAGGCATATAGATATAAGATATAAAGCATTTATCCTCACTAAACCACTATGGTTTTTACCGGGAATTGTACAAGAAAATCTTTCATAGAAACTTTTGCATTTAAATCTGATAGAAGTAATGGACTATAAAAATAGACTAACAAATAAAAATATTCTTCAGAATGAACTTTTCAATCTTTCTAAAATTTCAAAAAAAAATGATGACATTATTGACAATATTGGCAATAAAAATTACATAATACCGTTATTATTCTTAAGACCTAGGTCTTCTCTTGTTCGTACCTACGATTACCAGGCGAGCATAACTAACAAGAGCTCTATAAGCACTAGACTCACTGAACTAACATCGTGTGAAAAGACTAGGCATGTACAATTTGTCGAACTAGACTTTTGTTAACCATCTATTCATTAAGCTATTGTGTTATAGCAAGACATTCATTTAGATGCTAACCAATTACTCTGGCTGACCATTTGTATTATTTCATTTAAACGCAGTGTGTGGCCCATTTGAATCTGTTTGTAGGCGACAATTCAGTCCGAGACATTACGAAATGAACGCAATAATTTCGTTTTAAAGCTTTGTGTTAGCTTGTGGCCTAATTTCGCTAAATGCGGCTATCGAAACTGAAATGCGACGAGTAGGTCCTATAATGTATTTGAAATGAGCCCATTTCGTTAAAACACACAATCGTTGCATAAACTTGTAAGGTACGCGACCCAGTTTGATTTTATATGCCACGAGAATATCCCGACTTTGATGGCTATTATTCTGCGCTGTGCGATGCTTCAATTTGTTGTCCGCTTACCATGAAGTCAATTTAGTATGTTTACACGCTCTAGATTCTTTCAACCTGATTCAATATGGCTAAACAAAGAAAGGTCTTAGAAAAAACTAGTTATTTAAAAAAAGTAAAAATGATTCGAAGAACTCGAGCCGAAATTAAAACAAAAGAAATACTCGTAATTGTTAAAATATGACGCTGAGACCGCGTTTAAATGAACCTCGAATAAAAAGTCTTGAAGCTACCCTATCTTGTGTATCATGTTACGAAGGATTCATAATAAGGTCATTTATGCGCAAGGAATGTTCGAATTTTAGCCAATATATGATCCTGAAGTATCAACAATACTTAAATATTAGGCATCAATGAACTTCTGGTGCCGACAGAAAAGGCCCGAAACAAATTTACTGAACGGGACATGACAAAAAACAAACGGGTTCCAAACGAAAGCGAATATTCAGAGAAATAACGTGCGCCGCCTGACGCTACCGTGCGCAAAAACATGAAACAAATCTAAGTAACCTAAAGAGAACAATACTCTATTCCAACGTAATAGATATTGTATTGCTATAATGAATAAAAACGAGCTTTAGAGCTCTATCTAAATCTTCTAAGCGCTTAATTATACGAGTCTCTTGTCACAAAACCGGGAATGAATTTATGCATGAACCGGCAAAGAAATTCTCCGCTGGCATCGGCGAGAAGCGCGGTTTAAAAGGAACAATAGTTTTAGTTTTAATCTCGCCTGTTTTATCCTTTTTTTTTTTGATGGCTCGAGATCCAGTTCGTGTGCGGCGAGAGTTAAACCTCTTCCCCTCCGCCGCTCGTACAGCCTAACCCCTTTTACTGCGCGACGGTCCCATCCAGTTCGATTTGATATGACATGAGCGCCAATTTGCGAGTTTAAGATTGCACCCACATAAAATTTGTGCTGTAATTTAACTCAAATTGGAAGCAGCAAGCCTTACTCTTAAACTGTTCCTATTTTACATTTAAAAGATCGTCATATAATGTATACCAAATCGTACACTACCAAATTATTGAAGTGCTTGCACCTGCGTTATATGCGCGCGCATTAAACGCGTGTACGCCCATGCGCGATTGCAGCCTATTTTTGCACATATTTAGGATCGTTTTTAATATTAAATAGACGTTCCATATTAGTCCTCTGGTCCGACAGCGAAGAGAATAAATCAGTGTTGTTGCCATTGCTTCGGGAATTGGGCAATAATTACTAAAAATCTACGGCCTACGTCA
Source organism: Parnassius orleans (assembly GCA_029286625.1). NCBI lineage: Eukaryota > Metazoa > Arthropoda > Insecta > Lepidoptera > Papilionidae > Parnassius > Parnassius orleans. The sequence continues at coordinate 1,534,431 of JAGSMP010000126.1, forward strand.
GCATCTCCATTGCCGTAGCAGAATCTACGGCAATCTTCTTTCATATTTTAATGGCAGGGTTGTTATTACTTTATCTGACGAAATTACCAATTTATTTATTCAAATTATGTTCTGTCAACTTACAGAAGTAAAAACTTGAGTATTTCCAACAAAACCCTTAAGGAAGTACTCAGAATACTGCAAATCGATTCAAGTATAAGAAATTTATTCGGATGGATATAAGTTGAGTTTAAAAAAACTTATGATAGATTTTTTTTATAAAAAACAATATTATTTTATTTTTTAAACATATATCTGTCTGTTTTTTCTTTTTCATGCTACGGCAGTAGAAAGATCTATGTTCCATACAAACAGGCAAATTCGCTCACCTAACAATGCAATTGAAAATTTGGCTCTGACAACACTTATTATTCACTTATTATTAAATTGACGTGTTCTATTTTTTTTATGGAATAAGGTTGACAAACGAGAATATAGTCCACTTGATGGAAATTGGATGCTATGGCCCATAGACATCAACATCTATCATCAAGAATCTCAAATCACAAAGAATCGAAGATGGAATGCCTCGTTTCCAGTAAAAAGGGTCTCCGGTTCTCCACACTCACTATACGATAGCTTCAGCGAGGCTTTACCACGTGTTCGTTTAAATATAAAAAGCCTAAAGTGAGATATTGAAATTGATGTTCTGTATTTTCCTTTTATGGATAAAACGTTATACCAGTATTCTATTTCATTAATTAAAGTGATAATAAAGTTCCAATTGCAGAAGCATGTCAATTTAAAAATAAAATAAATCCTTTAAATTAGTCCGATACAGTCATTCGAAATATGGCTCTACTGAACAGATTTAAGTTCTAGCTGTAGAAACTTATTAATTTTAAAAAATCTTTGAAAATAAAAAAAAATTGCTTAAATTAGTCCGATAAGTCATTCAAAATGTCGCTCTACTGAATCATATTTAGTTTGACTGCTGTTAGTAGTTAGATTGTGGGCTTGAACCCACAATGTTAAGATCGAGTTTAGCGTAGTAGATCGAACTCTTAACCATTTTGTCTGTCTGCCTTTCAGTCTGTCACATATATATTTTAGTAAGATGAGGCAAAATAATCACAATTTTTTTTACAAATATCTTTTTTTTTATAGCATAGGGTGACAAACGAGCACACAGTCCACCTGATGGTAAGTGGTTGCTGTGGCCCATAGACATCTACATTTATCCTCAATTAAGAATCAAAATGCACATGCGTTGTCACCCCTGAGGACTAAGATGGAATGCCTCTTTTCCAGTAAGAAGGGTCTCCGGTTTTCTACACTCACCATACGAAACACAGCAGCATTGAGCTGCTATTTTACGCTGGTATTCTGTGAGAGCGTGGTCCTACCCCGGTCGAGCCGACCCGTTCGTGCTACAACTATAATATAGTTGCAGCGTGGCTCTACCACGTAAAGAAATATCCATTCTTTTAAGCTATCTAGAAAAAGGAGGAGGTTTCAAATTTAATTGTGTTTTTTTACATGTATGTTAACAGTGTAGTGACGGTGTAAGAATATCGGCTACCCCATATGCAAGCCAGGAGATGGGCAGGAGCGTCTTTCTAATAACAACTATAAAATAAAACTGCGGTAGCCAAACGCCCGCCAAGCGTGGCAACTGCAGCAAATAAGGCAATGTTTGGGGCAGGTCTATGTTCAGCAGTGGACTTTTGAAGGCTGCGACGGTAACGTTTAAACGATACCTTCGCCAATTGTGAACCGATTTTATTTATATTTTATAAAATAGGCTATACTTCAAGAGTGGCCCCATTTAAATTTAAGGAAAATATTCCACCTCTAATGGCGAAATACTCAAACGCTACTCAATTTTAAGATGTCGTTAAGTATCGTGCTGTCTCTATCACTTTAAGTCAAAGTGACTGTGAGACCACGAAACTTAATGACATCTTAAAATTGATCAAATACTCAAACGTTACTCACGTTTGAGTATTTGTTCATACGCGTGGAAAATAAGGGAAGAGTTTTTAATGTTGAACATGTGTTGAACTGCTTATTCCAGATACTTGTTACTTTGAGCTTTTAACATTTCTTAGTCCACTCAAATGACTATAATTATATTATACTACCTGTTCCCCGCGACTTCGCCCGCGTGTAATTTATTACGATTGGATTTCATGGGTTTTAATTTTTTGCGCGAAACCCTAATTCTTTTTCTAAAATAAAAGTAGCCTAAGTTACTTCTTATAACATCAGCTATCTGCCAGTGAAAGTCCGGTCAAAATCGGTCCAGCCGTTTCGGAGTTTAGCCGGAACAAACAGACAGACAGACAGACAGACAGAAAGACAGACAGACAAAAATTTAAAAAATCGTGTTTTTGTTATAAGTACCGTACATACGTTCATATGCATTTAAAAAAAGCTGTTATTTCGACATTACAAACAGACACTTCAATTTTATTGATTTATTTATTTGTATATATATAGACCACAGAACACAATTACTCTCTACCGAGAGACATATACGTTATGACTTATATTACATTATTCATTTCGCGCTATGAGATGCGCGAGTATGTGCCCAGAGGAAAAACAACGACTTCACTTTTTGTTAACGCTTGATTTTACTATCCATCTATTTTTCATTCCGTGCGCTATATATAAAATGATTGTTAAGGAGTAAACTCCAATAAACTCCAAAAATAAACTTTTAATAAAAAGTGAAAACCGACTGCAAAAAGCTAAAAACGAATCGGAGGATTTTATTCATCGATACACGGTCTTAGTACCGACTTCAGAGGCGCTGTGGAAATTATTTTATTGCTTTAAGACCTTTACACCGTGTAGTGACGATGTAAGAATATCCACTACCCCGTATCATCCCGTGGGTGTCGTAAGAGGCGACAGAGGATAACAAATCTGGAGATAGGCAGCAGCTTCTTCCTAATAACGACTAAAAATAAAAAACACTGGTTGCCAATCCGCTTACCAAGCGTGGCAACTATGGCAAATATCCCCCTTATGAGGCAAGCTATGGGGGAGGCCTATGTTTAGCAGATTTAGGTAACAGTTTTAGATCTTTAAGTCGGTTTTGTACTTTTTATTAAAAGTTTGATTTTTTTCTATATATAAAACTAAAAAGAGTTTACTTAATACGTCTTACGCTTCCAGAACGTCAAGTACTTGAAGTTTAAATAACCAGCGTGAATTATATCAGCCAACACTAGAACTAAAGCCGATTGAACCTTACAGTTTGTAATTTAACAAAATTGCGGTTTGTTAATGATTTAAGTGTAGGGGGGTTGCGCATTTCTCGTCCGTTGATAACTCTTCGATGGCTAAATTATTGGGGGTTGGACTACGCGGCTATTATCACAACGTTGAACCACATTTTCTTGAACAATAAATAAGGTGCTAGGATTAGGGTGTGGTACAAAAATTAAACTTTTAGTAAAATGTTGAAGTCATGGCGTATGATGTTTTAGCACTGATTTTAGGAACTATTATGAGGAAATTATTTTAATCTTTTTAGATCTTTGAACTAGGCTTTTCCTTTTTATTATAACTTAAATTTAAAATTTTAAAATCCTCCGAAACAAAAAGAGTTGATGTTCTTCAAACGACTGAAAAGATGTTCTTGAATCATAGCTAAGAACACTTTCGATCAAGTCACCTTTCAAACAAAAAATAACTAAATCTAAATCAGTTTACCCATTTAAGAGCTACGATACCACAGACGGACACACATAGCGGACAAACTTATAACACCTCTCTTTTTCGTCGGATGTTAAAAATTATAATTGTTTGACCCTTTTGAGCGGACTCAGGAATATCACAAGCCCAAGGTCGCAACTAGAATGTCATCTAAATAAACTTCATTCATTTTATTACTCCCATAGAGTGGAATTGTCCTCCAAATTTATATAGAACCACCCATGAAGTATAACCTATTTATTTATTTATTTAAAACTTCATATACCCACGGACTTAATGCCTAAGACATTCTCTACCAGTTTAAAAAAATAATCATCAAAAACTCTTAATTGACAAAGACATCGCCTAACATACATATAAAAAGAAAGAAAAAAGAACATATAGTCAAACTGGGAACCTACTTCTTTTTAGAAGTATTTCTTATAAATTTTTTACTTTTGGTATGGCTAAGTTTCTAGGGCAGATATGTTATTATGCTGTATACACATTGTACTGTTTATTTTGCAACTGAATTTTACTACTGTCTGTTTGTGTACCTTATTCAATAAAATAAAAAATAAAAAGTTACCATCATTGTTACAGCCTATGAAAAGTCCACTGCTGAACATATGCTTCCCCAATATCATCACAGAAGGAATATTTATTTGCCATAGTTGTCATGTTTGACCGGCGATTTTGCAAGCGCAGTTTTATAGATATTATTTTGAGTTATTAGTAGGGAGATGCTGCTGTCCATCTCCTGTTTCATTTCCCTCTGTTGCCTCTTACGACACCCGACCCATAGGATAATATGGGTAGTGGATTTCCTTACGCCGCCACCAAACGGCCTTGTATAAGGTAATGGGGGCTAATAATCTTCCACTCACGAGATGTCGCTAGTTGTGACTGAGGTAAAGTTTATTGTTACACAATGTCAGTTAATTGAGAAATTAGTTTTAAATAATAGTTTATCATTATCTAGAGTATTATATTAATACACAAAACAATGCGTCAGTGGTTTGATTTTAAATTTTTTGCACTTTATAACTCTTTTGTTTCATTTTTCTACTTTTTATTATATTTATAGATTGGTTTATTCATTTCTAATGTAATTAATATAAGATATAACTAATAATACGGAAATAAACATTAAAGTTAACATTTTCCTAAGAAATTATCGTCCCCGCTATGAAATCTGTCAAATATTTTACCTCATTGTAAAGTGGCGCCGCCCTGGTGGCAGAAAAGGTCGCGCCTCATTATTTAAAAAAAAGAGAACCCAACAATAGCAATCGATTTTTAATTAATGAAATGACACTTTCGTCAGAATGCTCGTCATGCAAGCATCTATAAGATCTTGTGTGTAGCGTTTGCATTATTACCATAAAATGTACCCCAATGATACTCCAAGAGTGCAGACATACACAAAAGAATTTGCAAACGTGCATGTATACCTACTGTTGTGGGTTCAGTTCAAAGTCCCATTTCAAAAAACAGTTTATTTATTTAACTACAATTTAACAAAATTTTGAAAATCTAAAAATGCGCACCCCAAACGCTTATGTAATATTTTAAATGGATTATAGAAGTGACTATCGGAATGAACCAGCTCTCCATGATTTTGAAGATAGTGAAAAAAAAATTGACGATTTGTTAAGTAGTTCTCGAGATATCTTGTACACAGAGAATTTATGAACCACAGACTAAAGGACATCCACAATAAAAAAAATGTATCGGACATTTTTTTTAATATTACGTGTTGTTGAATAAAAAAAGCATTAGGCTTGTTCATTAGTGTTTTCTCTTTCTAATCATGTGCTTTCCATAACATATTAGTGTGATGTAAAATAATAAACACGACTTAATGTGAGTGAAACGAGTGATTTAAAAAATTCGACAGTAGAGCCCAACCTTTCCGCTTCGCGTTCGAGGTGTGCAATAGATTTAGTTTAATATTTGTTTAAGTCCAGTTGATTTTTTCTCTCATCTTATTGTCAAGTATGACTTCCGAATAAACTCTTAATCACAGACCGACGTACTCCCACTGTATGACTCGAAAAGGTATTTTATAATTAATAGTTATATATAGCAGCTGCTGAGTAAAGCTTATACTTCAACACCTTTATTCCCATTAACTATGTGAGAAAAGTATATCGTAATACCCCGAAAAACATAAATCTCCTGCCTACTTGGATTAGAAAACAACCAAAAAATCCTGTACCGTAATAATGCAACCAAAGCGCCTGGCAGAATAATAGCCGCAACAAGTTTACAATATAAAAATGTTTGCATAAAGTATACAATCTGTTGATTAATCATTCAATTCAAAATGCTTATTACCAAAGTCATTTCATTATTTAGCTTGGGTATTACGTAGTTTAATCTGTTATCTATTGCAGTTGTTCATGGGTGACGGTAGTTCCCCCCTCTTATATATAAAAAAATGTAGACAGACCGTTGATATATATGTAGTACATATAACTCAATGAGCCAGACAATTATATTTTTTACAGAATCAGGCGTTTCTTTTTTTCAGAATCAAGATTTTATTATTATTGTGAAAATAAAGTTTTCTTTATGACATTGTTATTGATAACGTACATGAAAAGAGGAATCAACTTTTTAAATTCTGCTACTATTCGCGATTTTTTTCTTTTTTTTTTAAATAAGAAAGTAGGAATAAAAAAGATACTAGTAACGATATTACCATTACATATACTCCCGTAAATCACTCTAAATATTTATGTTTATGCGAGAATAATCGAATGGGCGATTCAAACCCACTACTTTACGGCCACCACCACGAAGTTTGCAGTTCTTACCCTAAACCATTTGATACTGTCGCGTTAATTTGTTATTACATTGTATAAAAATCACATTATCTTATTATCCCTATCTTAATACGCTATCTTAACTGAATAGTTAAACAAAATATACCTACAGGTGTGAAAATAATGCCTTATTAAAATATTTTAAAATTTAAAAGCTGATTTCTGTACTTGGATTACCCCAAACACGTAATAGCGGACAATTGTAGTCTGCTTACGTCAAAAGAGAATGAGGAACATGTATATTAATTCAGTAATGAATAATATTAAAGGATAAGTAATGAACAAATTAAAAATAAACATGCATACCTATATCGAGAATTGTATAATTTTATGAAAATCTCAATAGATTCGTGAAATTTATTATAATAATAAAACTTTAAAAATGCATTCTTTTTTGTAATACGCAGACTCGAATGTTGTTCCGCCTACACAAAAACATAATAATAATACACAATGCACTTTCGTAACAGAGAAAGGTCCTTATAGTAAAATAATTAAAAATTAATATTAAAAAACAATATCAAAAAATTCTTAGGCCTTAGAAGATAGAATAAAATAGAATAATGGACAAAGTTGTGATTATTGGACGGGCCCTTTCATTGAAATACTCAAAAAAACTAGGCCCATTAGAAAGTCTGGAACATTTTAAGGCCAAGTTCAAGCGCCACACTCGACCCGTAGGAACATTAGTCTCATCGTCAGTCCCTTCAGTAAGAAATTATAAGGTTTCCTTGTCGGAGGATTGAAAAATTTCTAACAAGATGTTGATGGACAATTTAGTAGGTAAGAACTTAATTTTAGAAGGAGGCTGGCACTTGATCAATTCTCATTATCTTTAAGCTAAGAGTTTGGTAACGTTAAACGTTTGTCTGATTTGAACATACTCGTAATTACAATGAAATTAATATTAAGTCGTGATTTTTTTACAGGAAAAAAAGGGTGACAAACGAGCATACAGTCCACCTGATGGTAAGAGCATGCTGTGGCCCATAGACATATTAATTTATCTTCGGTTACGAATCAACATGCAGATGCGTTGTCACCCGTGAGTACTAAGATGGAATGCCTCGTTTCCAGTAAAAAGGGTTTTAGGTTCTCTACACTCACCATAAGAAACACAGTAGCGTTAAGCTGTTATTTTACGCTGGTATTCTGTGAGAGCGTGGTCCTTCCCCGGTCGAGCCGACCCATTCGTGCTACAACTATACCAGTAATATAGCTGCAGCATTGCTCTCACAGAATATCAGCGTAAAATAGCAGCTTAATGCTGCTGTGTTTCGTATGGTGAGTGTAGAGAACCGGAGACCCTTTTTACTGGAAGAGAGGCGTTCTATCTTAGTCCAAGCGGCTGACAACGCATCTGCATTTAAATTCGCAGACGAACATAGATATAGATGTCTATGGGCCACAGCAACCACTTACCATCAGGTGGACTGTGTGCTCGTTTGTCACCCTTATTCTATATAAAAAAAGGTAATTTGGTGTATCTATCTAAACGCCCTGATCGACGCTTTACTGCGGTCTTGGTAGCTCGCCGATAAATATATTATATATACTGTAGTCTGTGGTAAAGCTCCTGTGAATTTGTTTGTGCTCCTGTGAAGTCGTGTGTTTTGTATCTACGAGCCAGACTCGCGACTACGACTCACTAGCGTTATATGAAATTTGGCAATTTTTGCTTTCTTTTTAACCGACTTCAAAAAGGAGGAGGTACTCAATTCGACTGTTTTTTTTTTGTGTTACCTCATAACTTTTTTCTAGGTGAATCGATTTTGATGATTATTTTTTTATTTGAAAGCTGGTGCTTCTCATGTCCCTTAAATTTGATTTGATTTGATCAAAGTCTAACCAGTAGTTTTTGAGTTATCCTTAATAATTTATATTGAAGTCGGTTGTACAATTTTTTTTATTTTACCACAATAAACTCTTAAGAATAACTGTATGCTCGTCAGTGTATTAGGAACTAGGAGCCGCGAGTAAAACTGCCATAATCTTTACCTCGAAACATGTCATCTGCCCGTCGGTAAGGGCCTTAAAATAAATAACATCAGTAACAACAATTCAGAAGCCGGCTACTCTTAACACTAAGCCATGTAGGTGGTAGTCTGATCTGTCGCATACCATAGATATTCACTGTTAGTTAAAACATATAATTGAAAAACTTCCTTTTTTAAAAAAAATGTCCCGCTTGGTTTCTTGCTGGTCCTTACCAGGAGATAAGACATAAGAATGACTTTCAATAAGTATTATTTGTAATCTATATTGTACAAAAAAGTTTCTGTTTCAACTCTATGAAAATAAAGGAAAATTGTAGATATAAAAAAAATCTCTTAATAATCATCTATGGTTAGGTTTTACAATTTTTAATAAACATCATACAACTTCATATTTTCAGTTGAATCAATTCAATATTGTTAACATTCGTTGTTGTACATAGCGATAACGTCCTTTATGATAAATGGCTACCGGACACTCGCTACTAGCGTTATATTTATGGAATAAACGTCAAAAGTGCAATGTACATCTTTCTTGTAATTTGTATTATTTATATTATTTATTATTTTGTATTATTTGAAACAAAAACTAACTTTAGATTACTACGAGGTAGAGCCATGTTGCAGCTATATTAGTAGTATAGTTGTAGCACGAATGTATCGGCTCGACCGGGGAAGGACCACGCTCTCACAGAATACCAGCGTAAAATAGCAGCTTAACACTGCTGAATTTTTTGCATTTTGATTCTTAATCGAGGATAAATGTAGATGTCTATGGACCACAGCGTCCACTTACCATCAGGTGGACTGTGTGCTCGCATGTCACCCTTATTCTATAAATATATTTATCCTTGATTTTACAGATATTCAACTTTTTATGCTTGTTCCCTTTCGACAAAATATTTTTAAATTGTATCACTTCAGCGCAATACTTGATATTTTTTAAGCTGAACGACGTATTATGACTGGTATTCAGAGATAATTTCGAGTTTAAACCGAAACGTATGAAATTGACATTGTGGAGTACTGAATTTACTTTGCCTTACGGCGAAATTGAGAAACAATCTCGACTTACTCAGAGGCAATCTCAATTGTGGTGGTGGTGATGCAAGAATATTCACTACCCCATATCGTATCGTGGGTGTCGTAAGAGGCGACAGAAAGAAACAAACCAGGAGATGGGTAGCAGTGTTTTCCTTAAAACAACTAAAAAATAAAAGAACTGCGGTTGCCAACCCACCTGCCAAGCGTGGCAACTATGGCATATATCCCCTATACGCCATAGTTGCCACGCTAGGCAATTTATGGAAGTGGCCAATTTCCAGCGGTAGATTTAAATTCATATTTGACAATGTCAAAATTTAAGTTTGGCACAAATTTTAACATTGTGAAATTTGAGCTTGAGACTGCTTCTGAATAACTGGCCTTAGACACAAAGACCGATATCCAGAGATATTCTCAAGTTTAAATCCAAATTTTACGATACCAAAGTTTAAGTATAAACCATACTATGTATACTGATACTATGTTATACAAATTTAGAGGTTGTAGAGTTTGAGCTTTAACTCGAGATTGTGCCTGAATACTGACCAAAGCGCATCGTCGCAATGCAGTAACTACAACTATCTACGAAGTAACGGATTGTAAATGCTATCATACATGAGAGAGCCTCGCAGCAGCTGCATTATGGTTGCAGCACAAATAACTATAACTGGATGCCAGCCTAAAATAACAGCATAAATTTACAGTGCACCTTAGAGATCCGGAGACACTGTTTATTGGTAACGTAGCATAGTCCTTAGGAGTGACAATATATCGAAATTTTAATTCTTAATCAATGATGTATATTGTCCACAGCTACAACTTACCATCAGGTGGATTGTGCTCTTTTGTCAATTTTGTCTCCTATAAAAAAATCTAGTGGGAATTATATTCGCTACAAAATTATATTTCATGTTTTTTTTTAATACTACTTTAATTAGTTTTTTATTTTTTATTTCACTATCTCTGACACATCCTACAAATTAAACCGTATCGCTCAGATCAGAAAAAAAGGAAACATTAACACTTCTCACTATCTTGATATAGCATTGATTTTTAAAACTCATGTCTGTATAAAACTAAAAAAAGTACGCTTACGGATACGTCATAATAAATTCGGGAAGAGTTAATATTATTATTTATCTCTAGAAAAGGCAAAAGATTCAATCCTCGAAACTCCAAGTTGTTTTAAAATATCAATAAATTTTGTGTTCGTACATTTAACCTTACAAACTAATTATTTTATTTGCATTGCCTTACAACAGAAATATTAAGTACGTCAGGTACGAATATAAAATTATCATAATAACTGAAAGTATCTTATAATAACATAATAAAGATCACATGTATAGGCTATTCGGTACAGTAGCTTAATTTTTTGCATCGTTCAACGCCAAGTCGTTAAAGGGTTTTGTGGAAAAATTCAAATTGGCAGCATTCAGTCGTAGTTTTTAAGCGATTCTTGTCTTCATTTTTATTAAAATTTTAATTTTGAAAAATCTTTAAAATTTCATAATATTGATTTATCCCAGTTGATGTATGATGTAACACATTATTCTCATTAGATCGATATGAAAATTTAATCAATAGCGAAAAAGCTGAAACTATTCCAAAAATTCAACTGTTGATAGATTATAGACTCATTAAAATACTTCAGGTAATAAAACTTGGAAAAATCATTTTTTGAAAAAATCTAAAAATCCGCGAAATTGGTAAAATAAAGCTTTCCTAAGCTTTATTTTACCAATTTAAACAAAAAAATTACCTTAAGTTAAACGGCGCCATTTCTAAAGCTGCATAACAGAAAAAAAAACAACCAGAGATCCGCAGATTAGCACAGAACTAAGCACAAGAGTAAGTTCAGTCACAGTATAGTTCGTGGTAGTTCGTTTTCCCGCACAATTTGAGGCACGGTCCGCGCAGCCGCGCCGGTACACACTGTCGGGTAGTCTCCGACGCACGGAGTGTCCGTATCCGTAGCCCGTACGAGGCGCAAGCGACGCATCACGCATCCCCACCAAGCCATTCATGAAAACCGTGATCAATGGTCTCGGGAAGCACTGGAGCTTTTTTGGCAGCCTCAGCGTTAAATTTCTTAATTACGTTGATTAATAAATGATAGTGACTCAACATACATTTGAATTGATATTATGTAGAGTCGATAGAATCAAATAAATTGTAGGCCACTACCACAATTTTGACCGTCTAGGGGCGGTGTAAGAATATCCACTACCTCATATCATCCAGTGTCGTAAAAGGCGACAGAGGGAAAGAAACCAAAAGATGGGCAGTAGCGTGTTCCTAATAACAACTAAAAAAAAACTACACTCGCAAACTACACTTGGCAACTATTGCAAATTTCCCCACTATAAGGCAATCTATGGCAGAGGTCTTTTTTCAGATGTGGACTTATGTGGGCTGTAACGGTAACGGTCACAACAATTTCCCATTGCAAAAGGTATAGGGTATATATTTCGAGGACATGTGAACACTCAAGTCGCACTGAAGTAGCTTTGCAAAATTTTCCTGTTCCATAAACATCTCAGATATTAGAGGAGGTCTGTGCTCAGTGGTGGGAGTTTGCGGACTGTAACTTAAATATCCCACGTCATCTTGCAAAGGGAATCTGAAGATCTTGTTCCTTTCTGTAACTGTTATTGAACCTAATCCTGCGTCTTATCATGGCTCTACGGTCGTGTCGAATTACCATCCCGTCGGACTATAAGAGTGAGGGAATAGTGTGGAAACTGTGACAAATATTCCCCATATGAGGCAATCTATAGGGGAGGCCTGTGTTCAGCAGTGGAAATTTGATAGGCTGTAATTAATGAATACACAGGATGGTTGTACCGCCATCTTGTGGAGGTCATGAGATGTTCTACAGGCGCTTCTTACGACACGCACATGATGAAATGGACTGATAGACCCTTATACCGTCACAACACAGCTTATAAGATAAATAAATGCAACAAAAATATGTGATTAAAAATAAAATTGCTTTAAGATCAGTTTACTTATACCTAGAGCGACAAACAAAAATTGAAATAAATATCAGGAAGACAGCTTTATATTAACACCTTTTGCTCTATCATCGCTGATAGTTTTTTACTCGCCCAGTTTGGTATTTTAGCTAATATTTAGCGAGGAAATAAAGCACTCGCTTTATTATTTTCCTTCGCAGTATAATTTTATTTATGATTTGCTGTTATAGTATTACGGTACATATATTATTATTATTAAACTTAACTAAATAAAAATACCCTTTATAAAAATATCCGTTACGTCAAAATGATCACTTTATGTATGTTTGTATCACAGACTAACTAGTAGATTCTAGTTTGTATTAATCTAAGCTCACTTACATATTCGAAGAGTATAAACAATAAAATCACTACATTTTTGTATATGGTATATTTCTATGGACTCTAGTATATATAAATAATAATCTTTGGACTATCTATGTTATGGACTAAACGTAGTGATTATATTCTCTTTGCTATGGACTATCTTTCACTTAGCTCGCGATAGGTATTTGTTCTTCTTTTTTTATTTCTAATGAACCTAATTGTACCTATTTTCCGCATCTGGATACAGGTGTCGTAGAGAGGGGAAGGCGAGAAGAGAAGAGAGGAAACCAACGAACTTCACATGTCCTCGAAATATTTTTATTTTTTATTTTACAGAAAGTCTCCTGGTAGATCGGCATTGAAGCACGCGTGTAACAAATTCTCCGTGTAATGCCTGCGTAAGAGAATCAACTGCCCCAGATCATCCCGACCAATCAACCCAAATATTTAAATGGTAGAGCCACGCTGCAACTATATTATGGTTGTAGCGCGAATGGGTCGGTTCGACCGGGGTAAGACCACGCTCTCACAGAATACCAGCGTAAAATAGCAGCTTAATGCTGCTGTGTTTCGTATGGTGAGTGTAGAGAACCGGAGACCCTTTTTACTGGAAATGAGGCATTCCATCTTAGTCCTCAGGGGTGACAACGCATCTGCATTTTGATTCTTAATTGAGGATAAATGTAGATGTCTATGGGCCACAGTACCCACTTACCATCAGGTGGACTGTGTGCTCGTTTGTTACCCTATGCTATAAAAAAAAATCCCGTGGGTGATGAGTATCGTATGAGGCAACAGTGGAAAATGAAACAAGAGAAAGGCAGCAGTATTATCCTGATAAAAACATTGAAAAAACTGCGCCTGCCAACCCACCTGCCACCTGCAAAAATGGCAATCGATGGCTGAGGTCTATATTCAGCATTGGACAGTCTGCGCATTATTAAATCTATAATGAGCGCTCAGTCCCAGAGCTCACAGATAATAATTAGCATAGTTAAAGATAAAAGTTAAACAGTTGAAGACCGAATTAAAAGACCAACTGAATGCAATTCATTAATTAAAAACAACCTTTTCGTACTTGCATGTTAACTTTTTCGATCTTTTCTGGCATTTAAAAGGAATGTAGCAGCTGCTATAACGCCTATGCTTGAAGCAGAATGCGAATAAGAGATCTTTATCTCAACGTAGGCGGTAGAATAGTTACCTGTTAGAGGTAATGCAAATATTGATCGCGAATAAACATCATTTATACTTGAACTATGTTGATCTGACGCCTTCCAGCAGACATCGTTAGAGCTTAAAGTAATTATGCAAGTTGTCATGGAATACTTATTTGCATATTTTAGGCGATAAAGTTTTAATATATTAGGTCCTTACATATAAATTGGCGTTTTGTACGGGAGGAATATAAATTAAATTCTTTTTTTGTAAAATATATTTAATTAATCAAAGTATGCACCGTTGTTATCTATGCACTTTTTCCATATCATAGGTAGTTCATTGATTCCTTTACTAAAAAAAAACATGGGGGCGAGAATCAATAAACTCTTTGAAGGCGGTTTGGACTGCTGCATCGGAGTTGAATTTTTTTCCTTGTAAGAAGTTGTCCAAATTCCGGAAAAAATGGTAATCTGTTGGAGCAAGGTCCGGGGAGTACGGTGGATGTCGCAGACATTCCAATTATAGCTCATCTAACTTAGTGGTTGTTTGTTGTGCAGTGTGTGGTCTAGCGTTGTCGTGAAGCAGCAGTTGCCTAGAGCGATTGACCAATCTCGGTTATTTAGCAGCTAGTTCTTCCTTCATGGTTTGCAGTTGCTGACAATAGATATCTGCCGTAATCGTTTGGCCAGATTTTAGAAAGCTGTAGTGGATGACACCGGCGCTAGTCCACCAAACACTCACAAGTAACTTTTTCTGAGTCAATTTTCGTTTAGGGCAGGATTTGGCTGGGTCTCCAGGGTTCAGCCATTGCGACGAGCGCTTTCGATTATCGTACAGTATCCACTTTTCATCACAAGTAATGATTCGATTTAAAATCCCTTCATTATTGTGTCGGTTGAGCAAAGTAACACAGCAGTCGACGCGTGTTTGCAAGTTCGATCCACTCAATTCATGAGATACCCATCGTTCAAGTTTTTTTACTTTCCCGATTTGCTTCAAGTGGATTAATACAGTTTTATCACTTAACCCAAATCCTGCAGCTATCTCTGAAGTGCTTTGCGATGGATCCGCTTCCACAATAGCCTTTAATTCTTCATTTTCCACTGGTCTCCGGCCGTCCACGGGGTTGGTTCTGAAGGTCGAAATTTCCAGAACGAAAACGTTGAAACTAAAACCGTACCGTGCTTTCTTTTGCAATACCAGCGCCGTACACATCATTAATCCTTCGAGCTGTTTCTGCAGCACTGGTGCCACGGTAGAACTCGTACTCGTAAATATAGCGATATTTCATATTTTCCATTGTGCGGTAATAAGCGACGCCAAAGAATAAAATAATGAGGAAAAAACAAATGAATGACTGTTTTCAAAACTTAAATGTACCAGCTAAATGAATTTATAAATTTGAATTTGGAATTCTTAACCAAAGAGGAGATATTTCAGATCAAAGTGGTCAGTACGACAAAACACTAATTTCATATGTAAGGACCTAATTAATATATGATGTCATTATAAAATGCAATGTAGCTGTTGACTCATTAACCAGAAAATCACTTCTATTTAACAGCCTTTCTTAACGGGGCTTTTAATATTAGTTTATAGAATATTGGTGACAAACGAGCACACAGTTCACCTGATGGTAACATCTACATCAATCCTCGATTAAAAATTAAAATGCAGATACGTTGTCACCCCTAATGACTAAAATGGAATGCCTCGTTTCCAGTAAAAAGGGTCTCCGGTTTTTCTACACTTACCGTGCGAAATGCAGCAGCATTGAGCTGCTATTTTACGCTGGTATTCTGTGAGCTTGTGGCCTTCCCGATCAAGCCGACACATTCGTGCTACAAACATAATATAGCTGCGGCTTTCAATAATGCATCAACTAGTGTTTAATCGAGTGAAGGACTACAACTTTGGGTGAAGCGTGTATTACAAAAATTATAAACGTCCAACACGCACAGAGATCTCCCTGCCTAACACTCAACTCGTTTATGCAAAAATTATGACAGTTAGGCTGTTCCTTAATTGGTCGATACGACAGCGATTCAAAGTCCGTCTCAGTGAGGAGTTGCGATTTCAATATCGACACCGCAAACATCTTTTGATTTATCGATGTTATTCGGCGCTGTATACGACACTTTTTTCATAAATTGTAACAAAGTCACCATCGTGATACCATCTACACCATGTGGATGCTTGGCGATCCACCACTGTGCGATTCAACAAGTTCCTTCCTCGCACGACTTCTTGTGGCATCGGCTATCGCCAGGGTTTTTCAGGCCCAATTAGGGGCCTTCAAGGTTAGAACCTACTCCTTTTTAAGAGGCAAGTTTTACAGGTGCCGACCTGCAATTCCTTTGGTGTTGCAATTGTTCATGGGCGACGGTAGTCACTTACCATCAGGTAAAGCGCGTGCTCATTTACCCCCTCATCTATAAAAAGTAAAAACGGGGCATTTAAAAAAAGTATAGGTGACAAACGAACACACATTCCACTTGATGGTAAGTGTATACTGTGGCCCATATACACCTAAATCTACGTTGTGAAAAAAGTTCTTTGATTTTTATTTATATTTGCGATTACAGGCATTCCTACATTCAAATAATACATTACGGATAAGCATTTAAGCGGCCCGCCACAAAACGGTGTGACGACCTGGTAAGACAGGTAGGAAGTCGATGGATGCAGGTAACTCAGGACCGTGCTTTGTGGCATTCCTTAGGGAGGGTGGGGCGGCTATGTTCAGCTGTGGACTTGTGAAGGGCTGTAATGATGATGAAGATTTAATGTTACTACACGAGTACGATATAACACGACACAAATTTTAAATTACGAGAAAGACGCATCGTAGCATTCAGTATCTAGGCACTAAGAGTAGGTAGTACTCAAAAACTGAGTATCACTATGCTCTAGACAACTGCTCATATTGCGCATGTTGCTGTCGCCTTGCACACAACCAAACACAATACCACCTTTTTCAGGTGATAGTCGAGCTTTCCCAGGAACTTGATCTTAGTGATGACAACACGGTATATTTAATTAATTCAATTGTAAAGTAAAAAAGATAAACGAAATACATGCATGCTCGTACATAACCCAACGCCACAGGATAAATAATTGTATAACATACCAACGCTCTTAATTTCGCAATTACCAATAAATATACAAATAATGGGTACTGCGTAGTGGCGGTGTAAGAATATCCACTACCCCATATCGCCCCGTGGATGTCGTAAGAGGCGACAGAGGGAAACAGACGATGGGCAGCAGCGTCTTCCTGTTCTCAGGAAGACGCAAGTTGGCAACCGCAATATTTTTTTAGTTGTTCTTAACTAAAAAAATACCTGCTGAGCGTAGCAATTATGGTAAATATCCCCCTTATGAGGCAATCTATGGGGAGGCCTATGTTCAGCAGTGGACTTTTGATAAGTGTAACGTTAACGGTTTACAAATAATGGGAATATTATAAGAAATATTATCCCTGTATTTTGGTCCAAAATATTGGTTAACTTTCTGTCTAAGCCTTAGTTGTTATTGCATATTTTTGTGATGGGAAATAGCTTACGATTTATTTTAAATCGACAAAGTTCGATATCCTCACGGGACTTATTTTAATTTATATGTGGTAGAGCCAAGCTGCAGGGAATCGTGAATGCATTCTTAGAATATTCGAAGACTGCACGAATGGGCCTGCTCGACCGACGTAGGACCAGAGAAAGACCGGATTAATTCATATAGGTCCCTCTCCCCTTTTCTAACCTCCACATAAAAATGTCTACTTCACCTTTTTAAAACGGCCATGTAAAGGGCCACGCTCTCACAAAATACCAGAGTACCTATTATTTATTTGGTCCCTACGAATTAGTTGCCGCTTACGACACCCATAATGAATTTTTTATACTATAATCTGACCAATAAGGAAAGAAAGACAGGAGCTGCGTACATTTCAAGTGACGCAAAAACCAAACGAAATCCATGTTCAACTTATTGTAAAAACACGCACTCACGTTTACATATGCATCCAAAATTATTTGCAACCAACAAAATCGTTTTAGGTGCATATGTGTGCGTCCAGTAGTGAACTTTTACAAGCTATTAAAGAAAGAAAGAAGAAGGATATGTGCGTGAGTGTGTGTCAAGAAGTTGGGCATGGTTACTGCGTCACTTGAAACGTAGGCAGCTACGCTCCATCTATCTTTCTTTTTTGGTCCAAGATTATTAGAATAACGACATTTTTATTGAAGCTAAATAAAATGTAGTTTAAAGTTTTACAGTCATAGCTATCTATGGCCGATTTTAAAACTTTACGCAATAGCATTCGGACTACAATAGACTCGTTCGAATTTGGCAAAATTTCGCAATATCACCCACGTTATCAGCTAGGGGAGTTGCGGAAGCATCTAAGCGCTTTGCGCAACTCGGCGGACGCGAGGGCGTATCTCACACCGCATCCGGTAGCGGCACACTTACTACACTAGTGGCCGCCGATGAATTGTAATTATTAGATTATTACACATTTTACGCGATTAACTGTGTAACAATGTAATTAACACTTTAAATAGAGCTGTAGTACATATGCCTCCCACCAGATATGTTACTGAACTAGGCCCTAAGCTACCTGCATCCATCGAATTCCTGCATTTCTTACCAGGTCGTAACTTTATCTAGTGGGGGACCTCCTTACACTTCGCTTACCAGTACGAGACTGCCACTCGAGAACCTTTCTTCCCCATTGGTTGTCGGTTCTTTAAGCTATATGGCCGGCCAATTGCCAATTCAACTTACTGATCTGTTGGTCTGTGTCGGTTACTCTAGTTCTACAGCGTGGTACCAAAGTGTAATTAAAACAACATTTAGATTTTAATCATAGAATAAAAATTTTGTAGCAACTTTAACTTAATCTCTAATCGAATATCTCTATATATAAAAATCAATTGCTGTCCGTAGTCTCGCAAAAACTCAAAAACGGCTGGACCGATTTTGATGAATTTTCTTGTGTGTATTTGAGTGCGTCCCTGGATGGTTTAAAAACTCAATTGGTGGCGCTGTTGTCGAGATCCAGTCACCTGTGCGAAGCCGGGGCGGATCGCTAGTCCTAAATAAATATAAATAAATGAAAATAGTACGCGAACTAGTACCAGGCGTGGTCCTTCCCCGGTCGAGCCGACCCATTCGTGCTACAACTATACTACTAATATAGCTGCAGGATGGCTCTACCACGTATATATAGCTGCAGCATGGCTCTACCAAGTATATATAGCTGCAGCATGGTTCTACCCCGTATATATAGCTGCAGCATGGCTCTACCACGTATATATAGCTGCAGCATGGCTCTACCACGTATATATAGCTGCAGCATGGCTCTACCACGTATATATAGCTGCAGCATGGCTCTACCACGTATATATAGCTGCAGCATGGCTCTACCACGTATATATAGCTGCAGCATGGCTCTACCACGTATATATAGCTGCAGCATGGCTCTACCACGTATATATAGCTGCAGCATGGCTCTACCACGTATATATAGCTGCAGCGTGGTTCTACCACGTATATATAGCTGCAGCATGACTCTACCACGTATATATAGCTGCAGCATGGCTCTACCACGTAAATATAGCTGCAGCATGGCTCTACCACGTATATATAGCTGCAGCATGGCTCTACCACGTATATATAGCTGCAGCATGGCTCTACCACGTATATATAGCTGCAGCATGACTCTACCACGTATATATAGCTGCAGCATGGCTCTACCACGTATATATAGCTGCCGCATGGCTCTACCACGTATATATAGCTGCAGCATGGCTCTACCACGTATATATAGCTGCAGCGTGGTTCTACCACGCATATATAGCTGCAGCATGGCTCTACGACGTATATATAGCTGCAGCATGGCTCTACCACCCTCTACACTACACGGCGATTCGCTACACGTTTGATATGGTCGAGAGCAGGAAAACCAGTTACACTAGTATGAAGCACCCTATTTCAGTCATCACGGGTGACAACATGCTATATCTTAAGCATTCAGCTATGTTTGCCCAAAAGCAGGCTAAAACCTTGTGAACGGCGGCTCCGTGGTGCAGTGGCTTAACAATGAGTTGCAGCGCTAAGGGCCGCGGGTTTGAATCCCGCACGGAACAAGTATCTGTGGCCTACAAATAATTGTTCTGGGTCTGGATGTTTGTCCTTGTGAAATCCTATGTATGTAAACTGCCCTCGCGATACAGGAGAAAATCCTAGTGTGGAGGTAACGATTAAAAAAAATAAAAGAAGGAATGTTTAGTCGAATAAAAAATAAAAATCATTGAAAATCTATAAGGTCATGCAACATCAGTATATGATTACATTTGATATCTATTATTTTTACCAAATAAATGCAAGTAGCGTCACTAAGCTTCCCACTGCAAAGAAATATCTCCAATTAAGTGAAGACTATGATTTAGGATGGATAACTAGTTCATACCCAATTACGAAGTCTCGTCTATACAAATCTGTTAGTGGCTTCTGAGACACCAAAAGGATAGACAGAATAAAGTAATTACAAGGTATTTTAGTAAGTATACATCTATATAAATAGAGTGTCTTTATGTAATATTTAAATAAGTGGCTTATATTAGGCTTAGGTGGTTATATGCATGCTTTTAAGACATAAACAACCATTTTTTAAATTTTATCTGTATATCTTAAAGCAGTACGATTGTGGAATTCACTTCCCTTTAAGGTTCGTGATGCTAAATCGGTGTCTATGTTTAAAAGACTTGTTAAAGAGCACTACACTATATATATATATATTAGGTCCTTAAATATGAAATTGGCGTTTTGTACGGGAGAAATATAAAGTCAATTCTTTTTTTGTAAAATATATTTAATTAATCAAAGTATGCACCGTTGTTATCTATGCACTTTTGCCATCTCATAGGTAGTTCATTGATCCCTTTACTAAAAAAACCATGGGGGCGAGAATCAATAAACTCTTTGAAGGCGGTTTGGACTGCCGCATCGGAGTTGAATTTTTTCCCTTGTAAGAAGTTGTCCAAATTCCGGAAAAAATGGTACTCTGTTGGAGCAAGGTCCGGGGGAGTACGGTGGATGTCGCAGACATTCCAATTGTAGCTCATTTAACTTAGTGGTTGTTTGTTGTGCAGTGTGTGGTCTTGCGTTGTCGTGAAGCAGCAGTGGCCGAGAGCGATTAACCAATCTCGGTTGTTTAGCAGCTAGTTCTTCCTTCATGGTTTGCAGTTGCTGACAATAGATATCTGCCGTAATCGTTTGGCCAGATTTAAGAAAGCTGTAGTGAACGACACCGGCGCTAGTCCAAACACTCACAAGTAACTTTTTCTGAGTAAATTTTCGTTTAGGGCAGAATTTGGCTGGATCTCCAGGGTTCAGCCATTGCGACGAGCGCTTTCGATTATCGTACAGTATCCACTTTTCATCACAAGTAATGATTCGATTTAAAATCCCTTCATTATTGTGTCGGTTGAGCAAAGTAACACAGCAGTCGACGCGTGTTTGCAAGTTCGATTCACTCAATTCATGAGGTACCCATCGTTCAAGTTTTTTTACTTTCCCGATTTGCTTCAAGTGGATTAATACAGTTTTATCACTTACCCCGAAGCCTGCAGCTATCTCTGAAGTGCTTTGTGATGGATTCGCTTCCACAATAGCCTTTAATTCTTCATTTTCCACTGGTCTCCGGCCGTCCACGGGGTTGGTTCTGAAGGTCGAAATTTCCAGAACGAAAACGTTGAAACTAAAACCGTACCGTGCTTTCTTTTGCGATACCAGCGCCGTACACATCATTAATCTTTCGAGCTGTTTCTGCAGCACTGGTGCCACGGTAGAACTCGTATATATATATATATATATATATATATATATAAAAATATTCTGTAAGTGCACACTGTGACTACTTCTATTTCAATTTTTTTTCTTACAATAGGCCTGCTATAAGAAATTTCACCATGGAATAAGCAGTGCCTTTGTACATAATTATGTTTTTTTTTACCATTTTCCTATCGAAGTATGTGTGTACATAAACTGTTAAATAAATAAATACCGAGAGCAATGCCATGCAATAAATAATAGGCATGGCATTGCATTGCTATTATTGAAACCATAGAATATATTGTCGTAATTGAAACGTATTGATTAAATACTCTTTTGACTGTTATATAACCCCTTAGTTGCTCAATAAATCAGGCAAAATACTGTCATGAAAAATTCTCTATCAGGTCAAATTAAATCTTACGTCAATGTCAGAATTGAAAATCAGTGTATCAAGCGTTTCGAGTTATCGACTAAATTCATGTTTTAAGTAAAAAAATCATAGTATAACTTTTAAAAATGGGTGACAACAAAGTAAAGTGCGAGCCGTGTCGCACCATCAACTTAGCGAAGCACGTGAAACAACCTAAGCCTGACATGCAAGTATACGAGAAATGCACGCCGACGCAAAAGATTGAATGCAGTCGTGTCACAGGTATTGCTTTTTTTTAAGAGAAAACTTCTTTAAAATCGTTGTGATTTGAAACTCGATGAAACGAAAATGCGACACTAAAAAGAGACTTTATACAACTATAGGATTTAGCCTTCTAGAGAATGAGATAGAATATTTTTTTAAATTAGTCATGTTTAGGCCATCTAGCGTCTATTTTACGTACCACCTTGAGAGTCAATCAATTTTTGTTCGATAAAATGACTTTATCTATAGAATGAAGTAGATGGCCCTACTACAGAGCAATTTTACTCGCAATTTTCTGAAGGTTTCACGTCTACCGCGTGTGAACTGCACACAAATGTTTTTTTATTTGGATAAATGACAAACAAGCTCTCATACCAACCGTTTTTTTTAACTAAAGTGACAAAGGAACTTAGTTCATCTGATAGTAAGTGGCCACTGCAGTTCGTGGACATATGCAGACAACTTCTAACAAAGAAGACTACAGACGTTGTGAGCTCAGGTGGAATGCCTCACAGCATGTTATTATACTGGCTCTCAACACCCTTTAAACCGAAACAAAGCAGTGCAGTACCTACTACCTACCCAGAGAAACTTCTAGGCATAAAAGAAGTCCTATTACCTCGTAAAATCTGATCTACTAAGAAATTAAAATAAACGCATATGCGTTTTTGAAGGGAAAACTTCTTTAGAATCGTGATTTGAAACGCGATGAAACGAAAAAGCGACACTAAAAAGAGACAAACATATATATCTATAGGATTTAGCCTGCGGAAGAATGATATAGAATACTGTACACAGTGCTTCTTATTATCTCGATCTCAATAAATCTAATATATAAAATTAACTGCACACATGTTTTTTATTTACTGAAACTGAACGACACCAAGCAGATTTAACTAGTCATTTTAGGCTTGTTAAATCCGCATGACATCCTTCAATGGCAAAGATGTTATAGAAGGCGACTCACCAGAAGATGTAGAGGCCTCCGTTAGATGGCGGTGTAACGATTTCGTATTTATAATTTGAAGTACTCATATCGGCAAAGAGAAGTAGGGTCCTAGGTGCTAGATTTTTTTAATTTATTATTCTGATACTGAGATATCGCCAATGCACATGCCGAACGTAATACGGCAAATCCAGGGCGGATTGGGAGACTTGTCAATCTGTCATTTTTACGGGCCTTTATAGAGTCACAAACATTTTAATCTCATGCAACTACCGCCGGCTTACATAAACTATTATTTTTATAAAATATAATGGTATTTTTAAAGTCAAATACTATGTAATGTTAATTATTTTAGAAACAAAAGTTAAAGTTAGATAGACTCATGGCCAAATACTCAAACGCTACTCAATTTTAAGACGTCGTTAAGTCTCGTGGTGTCACAGTCTCTTTAACTTAAAGTGATAGAGACAGCAAGAGACTTAACGACATCTTAAAATTTTCAAATTATTATTAAACCAGTGTTTGACTTGTATTCCACCAGATGGTAGGTGATGATTTAGCCGAAGATGGTAAAACGCACTGACTTAGCTTACCAAAAGTCAATTCATTCTTGGTTTGAAGAAACCCTCATTGTAATGGTCCGAGAGCTCATGACGCATTTTTCATGAAGTGTTTGATGCATCATGAAACTTTGTTGAAAAGTATCAGTCCACTCAATAAGCAGGTATTTGACTGTTTGCCTGGCCTACCTGGGTACACCTGGTACTGCGCATACAGGTAAGTCGCAAAAACTTTCGCCCAAAAAAAGTGGTTGATTCAAATAATAATATCTAATGACTATCCGTCAGCTGAGTTGATAAAGAATTAAGAGATTATTATAAGATAATTAAGATATTATTAAGATAATTTAATATGCGCAAATCAACATACCGATGGCATTCTTTGATGATTATTATTTTAAAAACGAAAAGAGATAGAACGCATGTTATTTTGGAGAACTTTTACAGTAAGCTACGTAGTTTAATAAAACATGCTAAAAAGGTTATCTCAACGTACTAGTTTTGAAGTTACAGACCAAAAATTAAAAGAAAAGTATTTTTTTAACAAAAAAAATATCTTATTATTTTTTTGACAAATTTCCTGCTTGATATCGTAGGTTTTTTTAATTTTTATTGCTAGTTAATCTTTCTAACTTTCAAATAAAACTACTTTGAAAAAAATACACCGTTTACTTAAAGAGAAAATAATTTAAAACCGGAGGATAGGAATTTTACCAAAAAAAAATAATTAAAATGCTTTTATTTTTTAAATATAAACATAAAAAAATTTTTTCGATTTTTTACCGATAATTTTTTTATCTAGTATCCGCACATTTCGTTTGATCAAGTGTAAAATTAACACACTGTATACTTATAATAATAAATTCTCTCAATAGGGCAGACAGTTTCTCCGGGGGTTAGTAATTTAAAAATATTTAAATAAATCTTGCGTGGACAGGAGACAAATGTACCACGGGTTGTAATGTGTGCGACAGAGATAACAATGTTTAGCACCTTTGTAATGTACTTTCTGAGAATGCTTATTTATTTATTTATTTAAACTTTATTGAACCTTACACATTAAGTAAAGGAACAAAAGGCAGTTCCTTTACTTAACGTGTAAGTAAATGAAGTGTCACCCTTATCCTATAAAAAAAGTGCGAGAAACCTCAAATCCCAACAACTGATAGCTAGTGGTTAGTGTATTCCAATGATACATTTTGAAAAGAAGGAGACAAGATGGGCAAAATGACAAAAAGGAGCAATTTTTGTGGTGAAGAGGCACACTTCGTTCTGGAGGCGTTGAATCTCACAAGATTGGCGTTGCTGCATTCGGAGACTGCCTGCAGTGAGAGATTCACACGTTCAACCATAGCTTCTCTTTCAGATTGGATTTGACACTTACTGGCCCGAGCACTCAGCTGATATATCTCCTTAACAGTGCTTTCATCGTACCCATTAATGCCAGACAGCTAGTTGCGGAGCGAAAAGACCCCAGAGGCGTACTGGCATAAGACGTCATAAGCTCGGAAGAGCAGCATTCGACTGCGACTCGGAGAGCGTTTACTCAAAAATCCTACCAAACCTACCACCCTACCGATCCGGCCAGAGAATAAGCCATACGCTGAAAGCTTCCCTAAAAAGCTAGTGTGCCAGACCCTGAAAAAGGCCTTTGAGACATCAAGGGAAACGGTTGCCATAAAAAGTTTTGTAACACTTTCATCCATTTAATTTTATACTTAGATTTATCTGTTGTATCTAATAGTTGTAAAAATAAAATAAATTAAAGAAATAATATACTTAATAGGTATTTCACTATCATACAAAGAAATCATTATTGTGACACACGTAAACAACAGAATAAAAATAATACATAGCCTAAACTGCGGTACCCGGTACCCGCAGTTGTTATATAATACGTGTATTATCTATGGTTACACTGTTCTGTTCTATCGAACCGCGCAACGATAAGGCTTTCTCTGTTAGACTATGAATGAAACTCCAACGTTGTAACAGTTACATTACAAGGTGGCTCCTTGACAACATGTTTTCCTAGTACTTATTACAAATAATGTAATACCGCGTGCCGCGAAATAAGTTGGTTTTTTATGTTATTTATTTATTATTATTATTTATTTGCTTGTTGGTTTTATACATTTTGACTTCCTTTAATTCTGTTTTTAAGTGTACTTTTTAATGTGCAGAGCGAACTATGTTTAGTTTCCTTATAAGAAAATACCGTAAAACAAAAATGACACATAGCAACTCTTTTTATTTGTCGGTTTACTGATCTTACTGCTTTAGAGTACATTAGTAGTATTTAAATGTGAGTACTCGAAACAAAATTAAGAAACGATTCTATTATTTGAGAGAAAGGCCAAATTCCTGTGATTCTGTAGAAAAGTAATAAATAGTAACAGTTATTAAAAGCTACCGTTTACACGTTTTTACAAATGTACTTACTCTCCTATATCACTTTTCTAAAGGCTAAGATAATTTAAACCGGCCATTAACATTTTACATAGAGTTTAAGTGAACAAAATTCGCGAGCCAATTTACATTGTTAATTGCAGTTTTATGTGCTGGTTTATCACGTGCTGGACACTAAAAGGAAATATCAGATTTAAAGAGAAATAGTTTACTGTACTTTGTGGTATTTCGATTACTCTGGTTCTACTGCAGATATCCTCATTACAAAGTCTATCACGCAGTGAAACTACGAGCATAGATCTCTTCATAGTTAGATGTGCGACCTTTAACTTCCTCATACGGCCAGGAGTTAAGGAACACATTACTGGCAACAATAGCACTAGTAAAATTAACAGCCTATATACGTTCCACCGCTGGGCACAGGCCTCCTCTAATTTCTGAGAGGGTTTTAGGGCAAGGAAATGTCCGCCGCGTGTTGGCCCCAATGCGTGTTGGCGAACTTCACATGTCTTCGAAACATTTTTTTTTCTTTTCTCAGACATGCAGGTTTCCTCACGATGTTTTCCTTCACCGCCGAGCACGTGGTAAATCAGCACTTAAAATTGCAATTAAAAATTTCATTGGTGCCGGCGTGGATCTAACCCGGGTTGCTCGCGTACTGTGAAATTTACATCGAGCGCTTAGCTCCTGAGCTACCACGGCTCTGTAATGACATTAACTGATGATATATAAAAAATATTATAAATTTATAATTTATATTTTATATCTACAATGTGGTGGCGCCGTGGGTGTCGTAAGAGGCGCTAGAGGGAAACTAAAATAGAAGATGGGCAGCAGCATCTACGTAATAACAATCGAAAATAATAAAAAAATCTGCAATTGCCTACCCGCCTGACAAACGTTGGAACTTTTTTTTTTATAGAATTAGGGTGACAAACGAGCACACAGTCCACCTATCCTCTATCCTCGTTTGTGGATCAAAATGCAGATGCGATGTCAGCCGTGAGGACTAAGATGCCTCTTTTCCAGTAAAAGGGGTCTCCGGTTCTCTACACTCACCATACGAAACACAGCAGCATTGAGCTGCTATTTTACGCTGGTATTCTTTGAGAGCGTGGTTCTTCCCCAGTCGAGCCGACGCATTCGTGCTGCGACTATACTATTAATATAGCTGCAGCATGGCTCTACCACGCGTAATGGAACTATGGTAAAGGCAATCAATAGGGGAGGTTTATATTCAACGATGGACTTTTGACAGGCTGTAATGTGTGAAAAATGTGGTGGCGGAGTAAGGGAATCAATTGCCCCATTTCGCCCCCAAAGATGTCGTAAGTGGCGACTAAGGTAAATGCCAGAAAGATCCTATAAACAGGGTTATTTTTCAAAGAGTAGCCAAATTTTAAACTTGAAGTTCAAATATAATATATAAATAATGATATACCGTTATTGCAGTTTTTGAAAATAGGAGTAAATAAAGCTTCTAATTTTATTTGAAATTATCTCAAATTGAATGTGATTTATGGGCAATAACGTTTTTGCCTACCGATCGACCCTTGCGAATGTGTGCGTGCGCAGTAAAATCAGTTAAAATAATGCATTACCACGCATTTTGAATTTAAAATATTTCTAGGACACAATGTTTGATATTTTTTTTCAATTAATTTTTCTTCACCATTTTTCTGAACCTTCTCTGTAAATTTGGCCGATTATTGCAAAATAACCCTGTATATATAGATAGCGGTATATACATCTTATTTACTCCAGTCATAAAATACTTAGAGCTGCAACGGGCAGCATCGTAAAAGTGTGCGACGATAAAATCAAATCCTCCAATTGGAGGACCATTTAAAACATGTCTATCTGTAGACTTTCACGGCCTAATAAAGAAGAAGATGATGATATTAATGATGATGAACATTTGCTTATGTTCAGCAATGATCTTGTGAGGGGCTGTAAAGAGATGATAATACAGTATACATTATATTAGAGGAAGCAAAATTGACTATTTCAGTATTAATGACAATAGAACAGATAAAAGGAAATATGAGTTAAAGTTAATAAATGTTCAAATGCTCTTTAATTTTTCAGAACTACCAATTCACCCTACGTGCTTAAAAGTTTGCACCAAAGAGGAATATTGTATGCTGCAAAGTGGAAAAAAATACGCATTGCCTAAAATGTCAGTTCCTTATGCGCATGGAAAACTTATGTACGCTGTTAAAGTGAGTAAATTTTTGATTACATCTCTTACAGCGTTATTTTCTCCTAATACATTGTAGGCTTTGATTGGCCGATGAAGTTTTTTAGTCCCACCTGTTTTGTTGCTTCATTGCACCTCCTCTATGTTTCGTAGTTTTTAGTAATCTTAGAAATGTATCGTAGCAGTGTGAGCATTTTACTCTCTTGGCAGGCTGGTATCCTGGTAGGAGCTGTATATTTCACGTACACGCAAGGAGTTTGGGGCGATCAACAAGACGTCACGGAATGCATTCGTCGTTGGCAGGAATATATGCGCAGCATCAACACTCGACGGCCTCCTGTATATGACCGGTGCGGTAACGTGGTTGTACGTGTTGAAAATAATAATGATTTATTTTGTAGAAAGAGTACCTACTAACAATATTTGCTTCACGAGGAAACCTAGCTGTTGCTTCATAAATTAAAACAAATAAAAATAATGAAAAAAATTGTAAAAATTGTTGTTAAAACTTTTTTAAACATGAAAAAAAAGTATCGAAAACGTATAAAACAAATCAACTTTCAATTTTCTCTAATCTACAATTATTACATAAATGCCATTTTGTAATTTTAGGTAGCTTACAATTTTCTCTAATTGCAAAATTGGCAATATTTTTTTGGAAATAATTTATTTTTATAAGCATATAATATATTATATATATATATATATATATATATATATATATATATATATATATTATATGCTTATATATATGTATATATATAAAAATAAATTACCTATTATAGTCCTCTTCAATTCTGCGAAACTTTGCTCACAAGCAACGAAAGCCAAGCTTTTTTTAATTTATTTTCGAATTAAAATGACTTTACAAAAACGAATGTATCATCTGTGTGCTCTTCTCCTTGTGTATGTTATAACGTCGTTGCCAGTTGCTACTACGGCATTTTACCGCCTAACTGATATGTGTGTGAGATTCCATCGTGCCCCTATTATTTATGTTTACCTGGTACTTGTACATGAATCGCATACAAAGATGTCGTGCCAATCAAACAACATTCTTTTCATACCTTTCCACATCAGCTTTAAAATTGGAATTAACGTAGTGATTTAATATTTTATCTCTTTGATTGGCATTGTAAACCGATTAAGCCTTACGAATGTTGACGACGATTATCTTACATTAAAATTTTCACTTTCCGACACTTGCAAATTACAGTTTCTGAACTGTCTCTATCAATATTTGTATAGGTTTACTCTACTTAGTTAAAATTGTTATTTTGTCTTTCGTTCCTGTAACTTCGGTAGTAGCTGAGAGGGGCAGGGTTATTCGGTCCATGACCCCCTTAGTGCCGGAAACAGCTTCCTTGATGTTGATAACTCCCTGGTATAACTAGGTCGTATCATTGACAGAGAGGACAGGGACAATTTTTAAATTTAATTTTAATTAACAGAATTACATACTAAATTAATAACAAAATTACTAAATAACATTTCATACATGGACGATTGTTTCTTTTGTTTATAGAGGGAAGAAAACGCTGAAAGCTTTCTGGCACCACTATATTCAATATACAAGAATGTCATAACAACGTCTTTTGCTGGTAAAAACCTTACTATGTAGCTATTTAAAACAAAAATATTTATTCTATTTAGCACGTGTTGCCAGTGTTACCATATGGAACTGAGAAGTAGCCCTTCACTTCTGGCCGTATGAAGAAGCTTAAGGTCACTCAGCGAGATAGGAAGAAGGCTATGCTCGAAGTTTCTCGGCGAGGTAGAATCTGTAACGATAATAACCGTAGTGAAACCGGGCATAAAACTCAACGAACCAGTGAATGTAGGTGGCTCAAAGCCGTGTTTTGTAGAATGCTTTGCGGAAGGCCTATTATGTTCAGCTTCAGCGGTGGATTTGTTAAGGGCTGTGATAAATGAAATAAATTGATTCTAAATAACCTCAACTAATAATAACTTCGAGTTAGTAAACGTAAGTGATGTGCGTGGCCATAAACTGACGATGTTTGCAGTGGCGTAGCGTGCCTTAGACGGGCCCTGTATCAAAATTTGTTAAAGGGCACAAATGAAGGGTAAAGATTTTTCACACTCCTAGAAACTTACATAGAATACACTTTTTTTGTCTTTTATTCGGCGAACTTATTTATTAAATCATTCATAGGCGACGACGATTTCAGGTTTTCAAAATTTTCTGCCTCTATAGATAATAGTGACAAGTCTGATAACTTTTCCTGTCCCATAGAAGTCCTTAGAATTTTTGCTTACACACGCTCGGGGCCCCTGTAGCCCGGGGGCCCCGTATCATTGATACGGCTGATAGGACGGTAGCTACGCCCCTGGATGTTTGACACCTTGTAGTGGCGGTCTAAGAATATCTGTTACCCCGTTTCATTCCGTGGGTTGCCGTAAGAGGCGACATAGGGAAACCGAACCAAGAGATGGGACAGCAGCCAACCACTGGCAAGCTTAGCAACTATGGTAAATATCCCCCATATGAGGTAATCTATGTTCTGCAGTAGACTTTTAATAGGCTGTAATGGTAACGGTATGGTTATTGATTGATGGAATGAATAATACATACCTATATCGTCTTCTAATAAATTAAACTACGATCATTACTAATATTCCTGTTAAACACTTAGTAAGAAAATGTTTTAGTCCTATTTCATGATGAAGTTTTGACTTTGGTTGTAGTTAGCCGTGCACACACACATTGTGTTAGTGTGCGTAGGCCTCGGGAGCGCTCCCTGCTCAAAACTTCATCGACAAATAGAATAACTGTAGGAGGTTCACGACAGTGGTCGAATAGTGGATTTGAACTCACTACTTTTTAAGTTTGCGGTTCATACCCTAACTAGGAGGTTACTGTCGCTTCCGTTTCTCTTCTTTGACTATTTCTTTCTATGTTGTTTAAAGTAGGCTGAAGGAAGTACTCAACAAATATTCCTCAACCAGGGAATCAGTCCGTTAAGGAATCCTTTTTATCCACCCATTCCATTACAACCTATAAAAGTCCACTGCTGAAAATAGGCCTCAGATTGCCTCATGGGTGGATTTTGCCATGTTGCCACGCTTGGCAAGTAGGTTGGCAACCGCAGTTTTTTATTATTTTAGGGTTGTTATCAGGAAGATACTGCTGCCC
This sequence comes from Parnassius orleans, assembly GCA_029286625.1. Classification (NCBI taxonomy): domain Eukaryota; kingdom Metazoa; phylum Arthropoda; class Insecta; order Lepidoptera; family Papilionidae; genus Parnassius; species Parnassius orleans. Next base: position 1,566,234 of record JAGSMP010000126.1, read on the forward strand.
ATCTTCTGTTTCATTTTCTCTCTGTCGCCTCTAACGATTCCCTCGGGGATACCTACTGGACCTATGATATGAGGTAGTGGATATTCTTACACCGTCACTACACGGTTAATCCTTTTTATTACTAAAAAGTAAGCGTTATAAAAATGTCCGTTACGACCGTGTGTTTTATAATAACGACTTATAAAGTATTTCAGCTGTATAATCTAAAACAGCATTTTGGCAACAAAAAATAAGTGCTCTAAACCTTGATATCAACTAACATACTTTAAATTACGTCTATTGTAGTTTACGCCGCTACATCAAGTATAGAACTATTACATATAATGTTAAGTTTCCATGATACGTTTAGAAGGAAATTTGTGTTATTGTAGTTTCCAAATGCGTATAATAGTCAAAGTGTTTAAATAATACAACTATAATGCAATAATTATTGTTGCTGCTATTTGCATTACTATTATCTATCCAACTTTGGCTATAAAGCTTCCAAATAGCTACTATGGTGCAAATACTAAAACTAAACGTGGTAGAGCCATGCTGCAGCTATACCTATTAATTGTATAGTTGTAGCACGAACGGGTCGGCTCGACTGGGGAAGGACCACTACTCACAGGATACCAGCGTAAAAGAGCTGCTTAATGCAGCTGTGTTTCGTATGGTGAGTGTAGGGAACCGGAGACCCTTCTTACTGTAAAAGAGGCATTCCATCTTACTCCTCACGGCTGTCAACGCATCTGCATTTTGATTCGCAGACGAGGATAGATGTAGATGTCTATGGGCCACAGCAACCACTTACCATCAGGTGGACTGTGTCACCCTTGTCCAATAAAAAAAAAAACTGTCACGAGTACACTGTTTCAACACTGAAAGATCATTAAAGGTTTTCACATAACGGGTACCATATCTCATAGCGAATTTACAGAATCACTTTTATTGGGCCTTTACGATAAAAAAATTATTACTTTTAATCAACCTAAAAACCTTATGAATGAAAGTAGGTTCGACATTTTGTTGGGAAACTGTCGGCTGTGTGTGCTTTTCAGTGCTTTTGTTTAATAATGAATTGATGTACGGTTGTGTATGCGTTTTTGTTTTACCATAAGGAACTCTTATCATGACTGCAGACGGGTTTCATAAATCTGTTCCAAGGATTAGCTCGGACAGACAGACAGACAAAAAATTTACAAATGGTTTGCAAGTCTTAATGGCATTCAATAACCCTATAGGCTTGATAAAAGTCGGTTATTGCAAAATTACAGACAGTCACATTAATTTTATTTATATAATATATAATAAAGACTTTATAAGAAACTGTGAGCACGTAACGTAACGTAACTTGTATAAAGGTGTTTTGATATAAAAATTTTAGCCCAAATTTGTAATATAAATATTGTGTCACGATTAACTGGATTGTGTTTTCCTCACACAGGAGTCGTGAAAGTTCCATTAATTGTAAAGTGCGCCTACCTTGACTACCTTAAAGCACTAGAGAAGAAACAGGCTGACGAAGAAAAAGAAAGAAAACTCAAGAAGCAAAGAGTGTAAATCAGAATCAGATGTACATATACAAATTTTTGTGAAATTTTGTCGTAAATATTTTGGTAACTGTTAATACTTTTGGAAAGGTATTGTCGATATTTTATTTAAAATAAAGTTACTCATATTATGTTTTGTACTTATATTTTATTTTGTTATTAAAGTACAAATGATATATATTTATTTTAAATATTATATTGTAAATGATTTTTTTTATAGTAGCAAAAAGGACACATTCAAACGACCGGTTATAACTTCTGCTCTCCTTGTAATCACAATCGTATGTAACAAAAAATTATTATCAAACAGATCCTATATTACCAATGCTCTTCGAAAACCATCCAAGATTTCGAATTCAGAATTTAATTCATAATTTTGCAAGCTTATACAGATTACATAATTTTGCAAGCTTAGATACTAGTTGGATTATGAATTTATCAATCTTATAATATAAAAAATTAAAATTAATATCTCTGTTGCCGGCGTCTTATTTCTGTTGCTTGAAGTTCAAAGAAGACTGGATTTTCTTCCGGCGAACCACCCGCTAACATATATTCCAAGTGACGAATATAACAGATAGCTATCCTGTAATAAAGTAAAGTTTTACCAGTTTTACTCAATAAAAATAGATAAAAATTGGTATACCAAAGTAAAAAGTAGGTACGCACACACGTACACACAACTACGCGGATAAGTTTAGTCTCTGCTTAAATCTGCTAGCCTAGTCGTCAAAATCCGAAGATTCTTACAAAATAGCCATGTAATTTTAATTCTAACATGTGTGGAGAAAATAGACGGTGCCAAAAAAATTGTGTATTTGCTATTGGTTGGTCGAAATTCGGCCGTAATTCATTAATTTCTTCCTTGCCTTGACAGACCTTTGAAAATGGAACATTTGAGTCAGTAGTTATTTGTTCGACTGTTGAATCACAGATATGTGTTTAACATTGGCAGTATGAACGTAAACATTATTTATTTAATTTAATGTATGTAACAACATCTTATTTGTAAACATTTATAAATTTTAGTTTTCTGCGCTCCTTCTCCATATAAAATTTAATAATGCCTTCCATTCATGTTTTTGTCTGAGAAAATCTCACACTTCTACGTGCGCGCAATATAAATAATAAAGGGGTAATATAGGGCATGCACCTGAAGATTCCCGGTTCTGGAATTTCCGGGATAACCCGGTTCTTTTAGTTTCTGAACAGAACCGGTTCTGCAGAGCAACTCCCGGTTCTTCAAATAAATTAATTGTACCATCATTTTGTATAGCGCGTTACTCTTTAATTCTTCGTTACTTTAATCATGCGCGCACGCGCCGTTGTTCCTGTAAAATATAACGTTGCCGACACAGTTTGCTCGCCGTTTGCACCAGCTTACGCTTTGCTTTTTATTCTTGCTTAAATCGGGTATAAAAAAGAGGAACTGGACCCGGTTCTGCAAGCCCTGACATACTTACAAAATTTTCCCTTAACGTATTAATATACAGGGTTATTTTACAATAACCGGGGTTCAGAATAAGTAATATAGGCAAATGGTGAAAAAAAAATGAATTAAAAATAATCTCAAACATTCTATCCTTTTTATCATTTAAATTTAAAAATGCGTGGTAATGCATTATTTTAACTAATTTTACTGCGAACGCACGCATTCATTCTTCAGCAAAAACGTTGTTGCCTATAAATCACATTCAATTTGGATTCAAATAAAAGTAGAAGCCTTATTTACTCGTATTTTCAAAACCTGCCATAACGGTATATCATTATTTATTACATTTGAACTTAAGTTTAAAATTTGGCTACTCTTTGAAAAATAGCTAAAAGATTCTAACGCGGAAGAGACAGCAATATCAAAGTTACGTTTGGAGAGGATGATTGACTAACGAATGCATTGTGTGTTTTTTTATTTAATCACTTTCGTAGTGAAAACTTCGATTTGAAAAATTAACCACAAGGAATACCCAACACTAAGGTAAATAACGGTAAATAAAAAGTAATGTTGGATACCGATCCTTATGAAACAACCAAGAAATTAGCGTCATGGTTTGATTTTAGTTTAGAAATGGGTGCCTCATGACTCATGAATTAACAGATGTGCATAGAGGAGCACTCGTTGTAGCCCGCCTTTCTTTGTTGAGTAGGTACAGAAATTAAGGGATTTTGGACAAAATTGTGACGTCATCACACGTCAGTGGATTCTCTAGCGAATAACGCAATGAACCCACATCAAATAACAGAACAATGCACTAAAGTGAAGCTCACCCATAGAAATGTGATGGTAACTGTTTGGTTCACTTCATGGTGTAATTCAATATAGCTTTTTGAGATCCGGAGTATCAGTAATAGCAGATATCTATTGTGAAGAACTTCGTACAAAGATGGCGAAACTCTCAGAGAAACAACCCTGAATCTTTAATCGATCTTCACCATTATTGCTCCATGATAACGCAAGACCTCACACTGCTTAACATTACAAGACCTGCAGTTACAAACCATACGTTATTCTCCGTACTCGCTTAACCTACTAGCACCAACCGAACTGCAATTTGACCAATTTCCTGCAAGGAAAAAAATGTTCTCAAAAAGCGGTACAAAATGCCTTAATAGATCTTCTATAATCCAGATTCGATAGTTCCATCACAAAGGCATAAATGTCTTCCCTCGAGATGCTAGATGTGACAATATATCTTAAACTTTTACGCCTGTCACCCAGTGGGGAAGGCAGAGACTACGGGCTTCCAATTGGCATTTCATTGACATTGCCATTTTCGCATAAAAGTACTCTTAACTTGGCCCGTCTTTAATATATCGCTAATTTGGTCGATAAACTTTCGTCTAGGGCGTCCCTTGCCGACTCTACCACTCACTACCTTATACACTACATTTTCTTTTTTCTTTTTTTTAAGGTTGCAAGTTTTGACAGTTCATCTCCGCAATTTTATTTATGCTGAAGAGATTGTAGGCTATGTTGTTTTATCTTTTTGTATGTGTTGCAAAAATTTTAATGGTGACCTACGAGTATATAAGATTTACAGGCGGACATAGAAACAGGCAAACATAACTGTGAATGCATACATGCTAAATAGGTTGCCCTCCTTTTGGGCCATATCACCATTGGCCTTACAAAGCAGTTCTACTTACCTAAGACATTCAATTTTGGAATACTTTTTCTTGGAAGGCTTAGTGACTGGTAACTTCGATCGTAACAGATCAAAAGCTCGATTCATATCCCGCATTCGAGTTCGCTCACGATCGCATGCTGTTTTCTTATATTCTGTAAAGTGAAAATATAATATAAAAAAATAAAAGATGTAATCTTCCACTCGTTCTAGCAGCATAAAGTATCGCGCAGGCGACTAAGATGGATCATCTCGTCTCATTGTCGTTATTATGCCCGTTGGTGTAATTCTTCTGGTGTAAGCAAGGAAGATCGTGTTGCTAAGAGGCTGGCCTGTGTTACATTGGGATGGGTAGTGTTGCTGTTGGTTTGCATATTTTGGTGTTATCATGTAATTATGTCCTTCATGTTAAGCCATTGTGTGATTGTCACGGGGACATATTACGATTGGTCGAACTGTATTGCTCTATACTGAATATATAATGTGTACTACATTATGTGTGCTATTTTATTGCTGATAATGATTAATTGCGTAAGCAAGAGAGCAAGTTGAACATCCGCTCTCACACTTTTATTATTTTTAACAATAAAAGTGTGAGAGCGGAGAGCATTCCATCTAGGCATTCTATTATTCTTACAGGGGTGACAACGCATCTGCATTTTGATTCTTAATTGAAGATTAATGTAGATGTCTATAGGCCACAGCATCCACTTACCATCAGCTGAACTGTGTGCCCGTTTATCACTTTTGTTCTATAAAAAAAAAAACTTGCGAAAATGTCCCTCATTTGGGGGAGGTAGCAACCCAAAAGGCGGAGTATAGTATTTGAAAGCATTAATTTACCTTTCTCAAGCTGTAAAGCTCTCTCCTTCCAGTTCGTAATCATGTCGGGTTGATTAGGATCGTAGTCTTTGCTGTTATCCTGGGACTCGTGTGAAAAATCCAGCGACGATTCTGAATTAGCTGTGTCCTGTACAACTGACGTCTCCCTGTAACCCTCGTGCTCGTAATACCTCGCTTCTCAAGAAAAAAAAAGAAAAAGTAGATAAAAATATGTACTTTTTATTTTCCTCTATGGAATCGAACAATCAGTTTAATTTGCCAGCCTCCAGTAATTTAAATTTAAATAAGAACTGATTCGAAAATCAATTCAATTAGTAAATTGTTTGCTGCTTTACTAAACTTAGTGAAAATTAGCCAATGTTGCGCCTCTTGTAACTAGCATCACCATTTATATATTTATTGTATATCAAGGAGCATCGCCATTGATATACTAAAAATGTATATCACTGAGCATCACGCAGTTTTATTTCTATTCTTTTCACTCGAGCTCTTTAATTAAGCTTTATTGAACGTGCCACCAAAATTATTCCATATAAATCAAATTAAGTAATATTGTGAATTGATGATTTTAATAACGACTTAAATTAAAATTTTTAAAAACCCCCGAAATAAAAAGAGCTGGTTATCTTCAAATGGCTGAATAGATTTTCTTGAAACATAGCTAAGAACACTCTCAATTAAGACACTTCTCAAACGAAAAAACCTATTCCAAATCGGTTCATCCTTTCAGAAGCTATAATGCCACAGACAGACACAGATACACACTACAAACATATAATACACCTCTGTTTTCGTCGGGGGTTAAAAACAGTAGGTACATGTCGTCTTTATTTTCCTTCATCAATATTCTTGGAAATATTAAATATAATGCGTTTGACTAATACACCACGCACACAAATTATCAAACAAAGTGTGTACTTACATATGTATCTCTAGATATCTTCTATATACATAGGTACACACTTTGTTTGATAATACGATACATATTTCGCCCAAAACAAGGCATTCTCAGAGAATATAGTGTTCGGGATTGTTAACCCTCGGTAACATTCTATAATACGCCAATATTAGCAGATATATGCACACTGGTCGATAATACGAAACGTGTTTCGCCCAAAACTAGGCATTATCTGAGGCTATAGAGCCACGATTGCTAACCATCGGTAGGTAGCAAACGGATCTTAAATGTTAACAAGTAAACTCCCTCGTTTTTTACTTATTACTACGCTCAACAACAACTTAAAATGATACCGATACAAATATATCGTCTAACGTATATCACACTTATACACACACGATTGCTATAATGAACACTACGCTTGAAGTCATTAACGCATCTCGCTCTCATCTCTGAGAGAGTTTTAGGGCAAGGAAACGTCCGCCAAGCTGCCCCAATGCGTGTCAGCGGACTACACATGTCTTCAAAATATTTTTTTAATTTCTGAAACATGCAGCAAATTCCTCACGATGTTTTATTTTGCCACTAAGTACGTGGTAAACCAAGTGCTCACGTACACTGAGATTTACAACGAGTGCTTAGCTTATTGAGACGACTCCGGCTAGAACGCATATATCTAATTGAAACAAAATGTTCAGCTAGATCAGTCCAACTTAGAGCTAAAACGATGTTTCCTACGATTGGACCCCATTTTGTAAATTGCGAGCCATATCTTTTCATTCGGTATCGGCGTTGGTCTGAGCGGTAGTATACTTCATAATGGTTAAAACAAATGCATACAATTGCCTGTTCTCAACTACAACTGCTTTGCAAATATCCTCACCATAAGGTCACATATGGGAAGGCCTATGCCATGCTCACTGGTGGACTTTTGGTAGGCTTTAACCGTAACTGTAACTGTACTGTGTAGCTAGCAGATCATCTACAACTTAATACATACACAATATCTCATAATTAATTAATAATATTTCATCATATATGTGGTTTTCTATATTTTTTATAGAATAAAGGTGACAAACGAGCACACAGTCCACCTGATGGTAAGTGGTTGCTGTGGCCCATAGACAACTACATCTATCTTCGTTTGCGAATTTAAATGCAGATGCGTTGTCAGCCGTGAGGACTACGATAGAATGCCTCTTTTCCAGTAAAAAGGGTCTCCGGTTCTCTACACTCACCATACGAAACACAGCAGCATTAAGCTGCTATTTTACGCTGGTATTCTGTGAGAGCGTGGTCTTTCCCGGTCGAGCCGACCCATTCGTGCTACAACTATACAATTAATATAGCATTCATTCGAATACTCAGAGCAGGAGCGAATGCCAAAATGAGTAAGGCCGCATCATACCTGGTGCGGTATTTATCGCCACATAAAAGTTTATAACTTGCAAACATTCGCCATTGCAATAGTCCGCCATCACTGGCATAAAGTATACTCTATATGACTAGGTAAGACTCGGTAAGACTCGATTGCAGCAGGTGGCTGGCGTTTTAGTGTCAGCATTAGCCCTCATGAAAATGAGAAGAAGCAGACGAACGCAAATATTTCTCCAGTATAAACATTTTTCACAGAATAGGGTGACCAACATGCATATCCTTGATTAAGATTCAAAATGTAGATGTCACGGCGTTGTCACCCCTGAAGACTTGGATAGAATGCCTCGTTACACGTAAAAAAAGCTCCCTTCACTCACCATTTAAAATACAGCAGCATTAGGCTACTATTTTAGGTTGATATTCTGTGAGAGCGTGATTCTTCTCCGTTCTAAATGAAATGAAATGAGATGAAATATTTATTTGCGTTTGGTTAATGAAATATTTATTTGCGTTGTGTTAAAACTAAGCACCTGAGCAGTGTCATGGTCTGACAACCAGAGTGGCAGAACAGTCCCACTTGCACCTTTTACGTTACCAAATATATTATGGTCAATGCATGACAGTCCTCTTGTGGGCTCCGTTATATGCTGGTTTAGATTATAGTTTTTAAGAATGTCTTGTAGATGTGTGGTCACGTTATTATTTAATAATATTTGCGTGGTAGAGCCATGCTGCAGCTATATTAGTAATATGGTTGTAGTACGAATGGGTCGGCTCGACCGGGGAAGGACCACGCTCTCACAGAATACCAGCGTAAAATAGCAGCTTAACACTGCTGTGCTTCGAATGGTGAGTGTAGAGAACCGGAGACCCTTTTTACTGGAAAAGAGGCATTCCATCTTAGTCCTCACGGGTGACAACGCATCTGCATTTTGATTCTTTATTGAAGATAGGTGTAGATGTCTATGGGTCACAGCAACCACTTACCATCAGGTGGACTGTGTGCTCGTTTGTCACCCTATCCTATAAAAAAAAAAAAAAAGAGTGTGAATATTAATATCCCCTGCAATAACACTTTTTTGCTTCGGATGTTTGAACAAGAGTTTACTTAGTAATAGTTCAAAATTGTCAAAAAACGATTTAAAATGTCTTTTTTTTGTGGCGGTTGAGGCTCGGTAGACACAAACAATTATGACGTTTTGTAGAGGAATCGATGCAGGGCAGCACTCAAAATGAAAATTAGCTGTATACTTATCATTACAAATTGAATTCTTTTCTTCCCTTCTCCCCTTCTTTTATTCCTTGAGTAATGCGCTATAAGCTCGTAATTATGAATATTAATATTTTTTCCTCGCCGTTTTTTATAATAGTCTCGGTGAAACACAGCACATCAGGCTCAAATCACACTCAAGTTCCGATAACGTTATCTCGATAAGTTCCTTTTCGAGCCGATTCGTTAGTGCTACAACCATAATATAGCTACAGCTTGACTCTTTTGTTATAGAGAAATGGTGACAAACGAGCAAACAGTCCACCTGATGGTAATTAGATGCTGTGGCCCATAGACATCTACATTTATCCTTCGTTGTCACCTCTGTGGACTACGATAGAATCCATCGTTTCCAGTAAAAAGGGTCTCCGGTTCTCACCACTCACCATACGAAACACAGCAGTATTCAGCTGCTATTTTACGCTGCTATTCTGTGATAGCATGGTCCTACTCCGGTCGAGCCGACCTATTCGTGCTACAACCATAATATAGCTGCAGCGTGGCTCTTCCACGTATAAAACTACGTTAGAAGGGATAATCCCTTTTCCACTAGTTTCAACGATATGCAATATAACTGACGTCCGCGTATAAACATGTCTTAGTTCGTTTATTTATAATCTCAAGACACGAAACAGAATCGAGTAAAATTATGCAATATTTTATGTAAATTATAATTTTAGGAATGGGAGTAACTGCATTTGAGAATTAACTTCTTCACTATTCATTCAGAAGCCTGATTTTACACATTTTTTTTTAGTAAGAAACGATTTGGAAAAAAAAGAATTCAAAGATAAAATTGTTCTTTCTCTGTCTCTTTTAATTATTCCACATTTTTTAACTCTATTATTAAAAATAATTATGACTTAAATGACAGCCTTCTTTTCTGATTACTGTGCCTTTATCTTTTTATTGGTTTGAGGCCTCTTTGTATAATTACAAGATGTTTATAAAGTATATGACATACTAGCTGGCTCCGCAAACATTGTTCTGCACTTAGCTATAAGTGGCGCGAGGAGTTTCATTTTGAATTCACCCCATACTTATTACTATGTTAATATAAAATTAATTAATCGCGAACAGCGCCACCTATCGGTTTAAGATTTTGTTGTTTTCTTTTTTCGCACTAAACTATAATTTGTAATAACTAGAGAACAGCGCTGCCTATGGGACCTTATCATAGCTATTGACCATCGTCTCGATGAAACAGAGGTTTTATTGCGTGAGTATGACCTCATTCGATCAAATCGTTCAAAGTTACGCGATCACTAACAAACGCACCAAAGATTATGTATTATCATTTAAGCCCTTCACAAGTTCACTGCTGAATATAGGTAGGCCCAAAGAATGCCATAAAACACGGTCCTGAACCACCTGTATCCACCGGCATTCTTCATATCTTACAAGGTCGTCACTCCATATTGTGAGGGACCGTCCTACACTTAGTTTACCGGTACGCGACTGCCACTAAAGAACCTTTCTTACCTATTGATTGTTGGTTCTTCGAGCTATATGGCCGGCCTATTGCCACTTCTATTTACTGATCCGTTGGACTACTCTGGTTCTATTGTAGATATCCTCATTATATATAATATAAAAATTGTTACCAATAACAATGAAACATGACAAATTATGTTTACTTAATTATTAATATTATTTAATCTTATGAAATTCACTTTTATTAGATGGTTCGATACCGTCACCGTTACAGCCTATTTAAGATCAACTACAAACACAGGCCTACCGCCTACCCCATTGATAGACTCATAGGGAGGGATATTTTTATTTATTAGACGCTTGGCAGGCGGGTTGACAATAATTCATTAAATAAGTGTATTGCTACTTTCTTATTTGCTACCACACATTACGTAACGAAATTACATAGGTATGTAATAGTGACAGAAATTAGTTACCTTCTTGTGACAAAGATTCCAACTCATGAGATCTGAAGTAAGTTGTCTTTTTCGGCTCCGTATAGTCGTCTAAAATGTACGACCTGTGGTGAGAAATAGTTTTATCGTACTTCTTATGCGAGAACGTGTGCTCCTCGCGGGGACGATCATCCTGACGTCCTATTTCTAGAATTACTCTATCTTCTGTCTCTCTCTTTTCTTCATCGTCAGCTTTAACTACCGTGTAGTTAGCTACCAATGGAAGTGGTGCTTCTTCTTCATACGGCTGGTTATACATTATCGGTTTTGGACAATAGCTTTTGTTTCTATTTATTTCCGTATTCAATTAATATTAATACTAATATTAATATAAACTATGTCTTGACCCGTGTCACCACTACCTGCTGCTGGTAAGGACTGTGTAATCCACATTTGTGCGCTATTGTCATGCATATTGGATCAAAGTTGCGCGTATTGTGTACACAAGTGTTACTGTATGGTTTCGATTTTGAAAGAGGAATGTTTTGTCTCGAGTTTTTGTCTGAGTGCTACTTACTATAATATAAAAATAGTAGGTGTACAATTAAAAATAACATTTTTAAATATAAACTTTTGCAACCCATGATGATTCTAAGATCATTTTACCACTGAAAATTTGGGTAGTCACCAAGGCACAAAGGGAAGAGAAAGGTAGAAATCTGACAAAAGCTTAATTGGGGATTACAACCGAAATAAAAATGAAACCACACTTGGACGAAATTGTAACAGAATGATCCCAACCTAACAACTATTGTTTTTTTTTTATATACTTGAAGTAACAAACGATCTGTCAGTCCATCTGATGGTAAGTGACTACTGCAATTTGTGGACATCTGGAACTAACTTCAATCAAAGAAGGATACACATGTGTTATCACCTCCGAAAACCAAGGTGGAATGCCTGACAGCCTGTCATTATCCAGGCTCTCTATACTCTTCACACCAGTAAGTATCGGTCAGGAGAGCACAGTCATCATCATATTTCGATAATAAAATAAAAATCAGTAATTGAGTTTTTCCGTCAAGAAATTCTCAGTAGCTGCCCGGAGTCAGGAAGTAGGCGGTGTCTCACCCCCGTGCCTCGGAAAGCACGAGAAGCCGTTGGTCCCGCGCCTGATCTCTCTCTGGTCGTGTCAGTTTACCATCCCATTATACGCCCCAAGATTTTATCGATTAAGTGTTCAAAAAATACGCAAAAAGCGATGCATTACGATGTTTACGTTTTAGTATAAAAAAAATTCTCATTGTTTCCGTGTTAAAATTATTTCATCTACTTATAGCTTAAATTTCATATTTAAGCTAGTTTTTTTCATGTTTAAGTTTTAGAGTTGCAGACGGACATAGAAACAGACATACTTGGGTCACTCTTAAAGTTTTCGGAAGTAATAAAAACTATGTTTTATTTACCATACACTTTTAAGTCGGCCTCAGACACCTCTTCTACGACCTGCTCGAACGCTGTTAGCGTATCTTCCGAAGATGATGAATTTATCCCTTTCAGCTCATTTATTAACGCCGACGAAAACAGAGGGGTGATATAAGTTTGTAGTGTGTATCTGTATCTGTGTGTCTGTCTGGGCATCACAGCTCCTGAACGGATGAACCGATTTTGATTATGTTTTTTTCGTTTGAAATATGTCTTAATCGAGAGTGTTCTTAGCTATTTCAAAAAAATCTGTTCAGCCGTTTGAAGATCATTGTACGTGGTAGAGCCATGCTGCAGCCATATTAACAGTATAGTTGTAGCACGAATGGGTCGGCTCGACCGGGGAAGGACCACGCTCTCACAGAATACCAGCGTAAAATAAAATAGCAGCTTAACGCTGCTGTGTTTCGTATGGTGAGTGTAGAGAACTGGAGACCCTTTTTACTGGAAACGAGGCATTCCATCTTAGGCCTCACGGGTGACAACGCATCTGCATTTTGATTTATTCGTAATCGAGGATAGATGTAGATGTCTATGAGCCACAGTAACCACTTACCATCAGGTGGACTATGTGCTCGTTTGTCACCCTTATCCTATAAAAAATAAATCATCAGCTCTTTTTGTTTCGGGGGTTTTTCAAATTTTTAAATTTAAGTTATTATTTCAGGGAATAGCTCAGTGCTACTTCTGAACATCGGTAAAGTGCGGCACCCTACGTGAAACTATCCTCCTCACGCGAAGGTGTTCATGTAAAATCTTGTGAACGCTTCCCAATCTAATCTACAATATGTGCATAATTTCTTCATACGTAATTCGCCCATTCTTTCCAATTAAGTTTTTCACTGCTAGCAGGTTTCCTTCCGTAACGTCAAAGGACGACCACTTCTTTCTTCATCTCTCGAAATTAGTCGACCATGTTGAAATTTATTATACCAGCGGTACACTCATAAATGCCATTAAAAGTCTATTAAACGATTCGTACGGTTTTAAGCGACATTTGAAATTGTAATAAATCATAGCGCGAAATACGATGCTGGCTATTTTTCATTGAAACACGATATCTCAAAAGCTCGTATAAAATATGGAGGGAAATTTGAATTGGAACATTCGTATTTATACTTGCAAATAATCGCATATTTATAACGGGCCTGTGTCTCATAGAAAAATACTTTATATATAAATAGGTACAAACACATATACATACATATCAGTTAAAATTATATATATGTACTATCATTTTGGACTTAATCATAGTAGGGTCGAAATTTACAAGTACAACAACATTGACCTCTCCCATAGATTGCCTCATAAGGGGGATTTGGCAAGCCTGGCAAACGAGTTGGCAACCACAGTTTTTATTACTTTGAGTTGTCATCAAGAAGATGCTGCTGCTCATCTCTTATTTCAGTTTCCCTCTTTCACCTCTTGCGACACCTACGGGACGATATGGGGTAATGAATATTCTTACCCCGGTCACTCACATTCGCACGAATATTTCCACAAGTATAAGTCCACAAGTGTAGGACGACATTTGCAAATGATTATGCAAATTTTCATAGTTCGTGACGTCTACTGTGTAACGTACTTCAACTAACTTCATCATGGATTGGAACAACACCAAGGTGATGGAGTTCATTGAACTCCTACAGAATGAATCGACCATATGGGATGGGATATTCAAAAGAAATCCCATAAAAACAAAATGGAAGAAATAAAAATTCATTTTTTCTTCAATGTTACACTGACGAATTAAAAAAGAAGAGAAATTCTCTAATGTACAGTACCTATATGAACATAGGTAAAACAGTCCAACCGCACTAATAAAATCATCTTCTTTGTCCATGGTTCACAAAATCGCAAGCAAGACTGAGACATTCGTAAACAAGTGTAGGAGGAAGTGCAAACCGGTTCGCAAATTGAGTATGCGAACCCATTTGCATATCCGCTAAGTTTGCGAATGAATGTTTGACGGCCCTTCACATGCGTGCAAACATTCGTACAATGTACGAATGTTTGCGCGCATGTGAGTGACCCGCATTACACCGCCTTTACACGGTTTCTCGCGGCTACGGCTGCTCCAATTTATTGTAATTTAATGTAAATTAACCGGCAATTGATGTAGGCAGAATTCACGTAGAGAGTTATGCAGTCCTGGGATTTTCGTAGCCTTCCGTGTAGAAATAACATAATCTAATCTATCTTCATTCACACATTCACATTCACTTAATGAGGGCTAATAATTTTCTGCTCGCCAGATGTCGCTAGTTGACACTGAGGTAAAGTTTTTTGTTACACAATGTAATTTAATTGAGAAGTTGTTTTTTAATAAAAGTTTATCAGTTTCTAGAGTATTATATTAATACACAAAACAATGCGTCAGTGGTTTGCTCTTTAATTTTTTGCACATTTTTAACTTTTATTTTAATTTTTCTACTTTTAAGAATATTTTGGTTTGGTTTCTTTATTTTTAATGTTATAAATATAAAATATAGCTAATAGTACAGAAAGAAACAATAACTTTCACATTTTCCGAACAAATTAACTTCCCCGCTATGAAATCTGTCAAATATTATACCTCACTTGCTAGTGGCGCCGCCCTGGTGGCACAAAAAGTCGTGGATGGCCTCATTATCCTTGTTATTATATATACCAAAATTAGGGTTTGTTGCAATATGCTTATGACCTCCTGGTATCGATTTTATACAGATATCTAGTATATTTTACTAGGCGCTATGAGCAGTAGAAACAAGAAACATATTTTTACGAATGGTGTTGTTTTTAAAAGCTTTTATTTATTAATTATATAAAAATACTAAGAAAAAGCGTTTGTTTTTGGATGTTTTTCACATAACCCGGTACCCCATATTTTCCCGTGGGTGGTAGAGGGAAACTAAAACAGGAGATGGGCACCAGCATTTTCCTATCAACAACTCAAAATAATAAAAAACTGCGATCGCCAATCCACCTGCCAAGCGACCTGGCAACTACGACCAAATCAGGGAGGATTTGGTGGCATGAGGTGTCATATATAATCTAAGGTGTAGGTCAATGTTCAGCAGTGGACTTTTGATATGCCGGAATTGATATTATTGGCCTATAATTGATACTGACATATTTACGCAATACAATGAAACTAAACTTCTAACGTTAAAAAGAAAGAATTTTATTTACTAACTTATTTCGCTATGCTGACCATCTGTACTCTATATTTAGTTACACGTAAACGCGTATGTAGACCATCACAAACGGAAATACGGAGCCGTCTAGTGGAATTTTAAAATCAAACATATTCGTTGCAGCGTAAGTATCTAGGTACCTAACTTCATTACTCCTATCCCATAAAATATTAGCGACGAATATTTTTAAGTGAAACACCTATTGGCTATATTTATATACATAATATATAATAAGTATATATTTTATTTTCCCAATTAGGTAATGAAACAACGCTTTTAATAATTAAAAGCAATAAACAATGCTACGTCTCTAAACTCAATTTTTATTGTAGCCTTGGGGGAAACAAATATGGGCAATGGGTGGCGTGGTCTGCACATGTAACATACTTTTGTCATGCACCCATTTCCTGAACATATATTTAATTTAGACACAGCTGTCTGCATATTACGACGGTCTGCAATTAATTTTATGACATACTAGCTGGTACCCGACGCGTTGCAGCCGCAGAAGAAATAATTGTGGAAATATCCTTTTCAATTTGGTAGAGTTATATTGTTTCATTAGGAATGATAATATATTTATTGAAGTTGAATGATATATAACTTTAAAATAGATTTGTTGGTTCGATACGCGCGCCACCTACTATTAGTTAATTGTACTATGCCTATAACCTTCGCGAAAGTGCCAGCAATAAGTTGATAAAGTTTTATCGCATTCTGATGAACGGTATCTCAGCGCATAAAATACGAACAAACACACATTAATTTTTACATATTAGATTTTATCGTATTAAAGTACGGGAAAATTGCAATCATTAAAATACTCAATGAGAATACTATTTATTGTTGTATTATAAAGTTGATATGATGACAACGAAGTCACGTAACTTAGCGGTTAGATCAAGAACCGGATATAGTTTTCCACTACTAAAGCCACAGAAAACTTAATAGTACAAGGTACCAAAGCTCGAATTTAACGAGCTTTAGACCTGTTTGTTATTATACTTGCAACATTGTCCTGCGCAGTTAGTTACTGATATTCAAACGTTTACGGCATTTTCGAAATCACAGAAATGACATTTTAGCAATGTATGATTCAGTGTAACTATGCTAGAGCTAGAGCGATGGGTGGAAGTAAAACAGGAGGTATATAGATATAGAGGCATCTTCCTGATAACAACTCGAAGTAATAAAAACTGCGTTCGCCAACCCACCTGCCAAGCGTGACTACTATGGCAAATATCCACCGTTTGAGGAAGTCTTTGGATTGAAATGATAGGAATTTAAACGTGGTAGAGCCATGCTCCAGCTATATTAACTGTATAGTTGTAGCACGAATGGATCGGCTCGACCGCGGAAGGACCACGCTCTCACAGAATACCAGCGTAAAATAGCAGCTCGATGCTGCTGTGTTACGTATGGTGGGTGTAGAGAACCGGAGAGCCTTTTTACTGGAAAAGAGGCATTCCATCTTAGTCCTCACGGTTGACAACGCATCTGCATTTTGATTCGCAAACGAGGATAAATGTAGATGTCTATGGGCCACAGCAGCCACTTACTATCAGGTGGACTGTGTGCTCGCTTTTCACCCTTATCCTATAAAAAGAAAGGAGCCAAAGACGATAAGGAGCTTAAATTTCATTTAGTGAACAAAAAGTCGGATCTCGATCCTCGTTTGATTACCTAACTTTATATTTTATTAGGTTTATTTTAACTTTTAATATCGTAGATTCACACTACAGTTCTGCAGGCCCATTCGCTAGTTTCGTTGACATCAAAATGATAGTCGTTTTGTAGTACATTGCGTGATATATACACAAATATGGTATACGTAAAGCTAGAAAAAAGAATTTATGTTTTTTTTAAAAGCTACACCACGGCCCATGAAATATATAACACAATATGAACAGCTGAAACCCATAATTACAAAGTGACTATCATTTTATCAACAAAGTTAGCGAACAGACCCGCTAGGTTTTGTGAGCTGAATACTGTTTGCGACTCAACACCTCACCTCGACAAGGAATCGACCGTAGTTTCATAGAACGTTTGGTATTGTTAAAGTTAAAAGTTAAAGTTATAGCCTATATACGTCCCACTGCTGGGCACAGGCCTCCCCTCATTTCTGAGAGGGTTTCAGGGCAAGGAAATATGCCCCAATGCGTGTTGGCGTACTTCACATATCTGCGAATTTTTTTTTCTTATTTTTTAGACATGCAGGTTTACTCACGATGTTTTCCTTCACCGCCGAGCACGTGGTATGGTGGATGCCGGCGGGGATCGAACCCGGGCTGCCCGCGTACTGTTAAATTTACAGCGAGCGCTAACCATTTGAGCTACCACGGCTCTTCGGGTTTACAATACAATCCGTAACAGTACAATACGGATTTCGTATTGTACTGTTACGGAAACCAAGTCACCATCTGGTGAACTATGCATTCATCCTTCTTTTTCAGCCCCTAAAATCCCACTACTGAAAAAGAGTCTCTCCTGTTATTGTGAAGTTGCAAGGCGTATTGGTGATCACAGTATCAGATTTCTCTCCACCTTACTTCCTGCTCTCCGTCACTAGTCTAGATATTTTACGTCTACCGCAAACGAGATTCACTACCCCACTATCCCACTATCCCATATCGTCCCGTAGGTGTCGTAAGAGGCGACAGAGGGAAACTAAAACAGGAGATAAGCCGCAGCGTCGTCCTAATAACAACACAAAATTATAAAAAACTGTAGTTGCTAATCCGCCTGCCAAGCGTGGCAACTATGGCAAAACCTTCCCTATGAGGCAATCTATTGGTAAGGTCTATAATCAGCAGTGGACTTTTATAGGCTGTATGGAATAGATGGCAAACGAGATGGTTACTGTGCCATCTATCGAAACCCTAAGATCTTTCTGGCACTAAGGTACGTGAAGGTAATATGGTCACCTTAAGCTTTGCCGCTCTATAAAACAAAAACTAGGAGGTAGACAGAGACAAAAACACAAAGTCGTTTACTATTACTAATATATTAAGAAAAAAATAGCAAACAAACTTTGCCAATAATTAGGAACACTTCGAAAAATCAACTTATAAAAACTATACTACACTTCTACACTACACAATACTAAAATCGACTAAAATTTTTACCTACTATATTCTCAACTGTCCAAATGGCGTCGATAAAGCAGCGCCATTTTGACCCTTTATTATTTGATTGATTGATAAAGAGCTATCGTTTCACAGAGCCAACTATACAAACAAGGCTGTAGTTTTCGTGTTATAAGAAAGTGACCATATTAAACGGATGACCATATTACCCTCACGTACTATATACCCATTGTCGCCTCTTACGCTCCCACGGGACGAAATGGGAGTAGGTAATGAATTCTCTTACATCGCCACCAAACGGTAAGTTGTACTTCAGTCAACATTTATTTTTTACTTAGTATATCTTAACTTACTATTAATATTTATCGTATATCTAATAACTTCATTGCGTTGCTAGCGATACGTTTTGCTTGCAACGCATATTTTAACACTTCGTTGCGGTGAAAATTTTAGAGCACCTAATTTTTAAACTTGGCACCTAATTAGCACCTAAAAAAGCCCCTAATTTTGAGTTTTTCTAAATGCAAATTTCTGACTTTGCGTTGCTGGCGATACACAACTGTTTCGATCCCCTCCAGTACCTATCAATGAAATTAAGTTGCAATTTTTAATTGATGATTTACCATGTCTTCGGCGTTGAAGAAAAACATCGTAAAATCTCCATATTTGACGAGTAAAAGTAACTGCAGGAGGACAACTCAGAAATTAGAGGATGCTAGTTCCCAGCTGTGGGAATGTAAATTTTGCTGTGTCTTATGCTATTTACCACCAAAAACTAGGGTAATTTCTTTTTAAATCAACCACACAAATGTGGCAAACATTTTTATGAGGCGCATATAAATATCTTCAAGTGATCGGACAAAACGATTTTTTGCGATAATTCAGAACGATTACAAAAGACCGGATATTTAGAATGTAAGAAAAAACATTCGTAAATTTCCGAGAGTTCTATGATACCTATTCGATTAATTATATTATACGAGTAGGTATAATGTTCTCAGCTTTGGGGTGGCCAAAGAGCCACCTAAGCTTAAACAAGCAGGAGATTCAATTTATTCATAGCTAATTCTACTTGTAGCCCGATACCCGTCGGTTAAGGTGTGACCAACGCTATTGGGCCACCACAGCCTTGGTTTGGTCTTTCATTATTAAACATATTTAATAAGATTCTTCCAAATCATGTTTAGCTGATGCCGGCTTTCTACAGATCGTTCAATCTTCTAAAGAACTCTCCAATACTCAATTTGTAGAGGGGTGGTTCATGGTTCGCCATCTGTAGCCATTGTCTACACAAAGGCACAGTTTTTGGTTCGAACAAGTTCACTTGGGCTTGGGTTTGGGTGAATGTTTGGAGCTGGACGGTAGGACGATCGTGTAATACTAAAATCAATCCAACTATTGATTAATCGCCATACGTTGTCCCTACTTGTTGTTTTCAATGTAATAATAGAAAATGTCTGCGATATTTTAGGATCTCTTTGTAACTAAGTCCTCCTCTGCGGCCTTCCGTTTCTGAAAATCTTTCTCGCTGTAATTATGGACATTTAGTTGCATCAAACTAAAACAAAAAGCAATGAACGCATATCACATATCTATGCACCTTGACATATATAGGCCATGACATATATTAGTGTCACATCCGCATGACTCATGACAAAATGTTTACAACGCTCCATTATGGTATCAGTGAATGATTGTGAGATGGTATTTTGTATTACGTTGTTGTTATCATTGTAACATGTCAATCAATCCTGGGAGATGCAGGTTCGGCTGTGGACTGTTTACAATTTTTTGTTATTTATCATGGAAATAAGAGCAAGGAGAAGATGATGTTGTGACGAGAATTAAGAAATTAATGGTTCAGTGGTTTGGTTATGTAGAAAGAATGAACGAGGAAAGAGTGACAAAGATGTTGCAGATGCAAGAGCGTCGCCAAGGACAGTTACAGAAACTTAAAAAAATGTAGTCAAAAGCAAAGCAACCAGTCTTATTTATTGTACAGTCAAGAGTTCGTGGAGCTTCACACATTGTAATTTGTACCATTTTTATTACAATCGTCGTAGAGATAAGACTCGCAATCGAAGTGTAAAGCTTCATGTGCTCTTGTACCTATACTTTTCCATATTTTGTTATATCAACGAACACGCACCAGCTGGATTAGCCGAGTTGCTTTCTACTATTGATAACGCTCGTAGAAAAATATAAAAATTAATGGGAATGACTACTCAACGTTAAGTCACGTGCCACTCATGTGACTTATCGTTAATTTCGTTCATTTTTATAGTGTTCTATTAGCGTTAACGATTGTAGAATGTCAATTTGGCTAGGTCCGCTGATGGAAGTTAGTGGTTAATGTGGCCCATAGACCAATTTCACTCTTAATTGAAAATTCAAATGCAGAAGTGTGATCACACCGAGGACTGAGATGATATTTTCATATATCTTGTGATCTATATATATTTTGATATATATTACATATTTTCATTACAATAAAATTTATTTCTGCAAATGCCGGACTGTACTAACATGTAGAATGCCCAGAGAACTTGGGATTAAACTCCTAGTTAGAATTACCAACCAATCATGAAGAAGCACTACATTACGTTTCTAAAATTACAACATAACCTTATCACATCTTAGATCTGACTAGCCGTTGCCATTATGTCTAGAGTAGAGTAGCCAATGCTCCGTGTGATTTAATCATAGATCATAGAAACTTCGATAGTGAATTACTTTGGTTCGTTTACGCTTGTTATGTGGCAACGCGACAACAGCGCCGGGTCAAGCGTTTAAAATAATTTGCCAGATTCAGTCGTTCCAAAAATCTCCAAGTGAGACATTATGAACGCAGAACCAATACTCTCGTACTGATAACTGGTAATGCTACTTACCTTTACCCGCCTGGTCAGTCGCCATAACCCCATTCGTTAAATAGCAGATATAGCGAATACAAGTGCGGTTAACACTTGGGAGTAAAATTTATCTCTATGTGCGTAGTCTATTCTCTCTTATAGTTCTTGTACTATTATTTATTCTGTGCTTATAGTCCGATGGAACGGCAATCCGATACGGAGGGAGAGAGATCTCTCTAACTCCTCATCTGGCACAGGACCATAGTCTGTGCACGGTAGTGAAACACCGCCAGCTTTCTAACTAATGAAAATATCTTGTCAGAAAAACCCACAATAACTGATTATGGCCCGATCTGGCATTCGAACACGGGACCACATGATTAACAGTCGAGTTTACAACCATAAGACTAACGAGGCAGCCAGTATCCTCGCCTAGTGATGCCTTACCACTTTCCTATTAAAATTTTGGAACGAAGTTCTTTATCGGACGGTACGGATTTGGCGGATGGGGGCTAGGCGACAAAAAGTGTAAAAATTTTCCGTCACGACTCCTTATGACGTAGTGTAGACGGCCTTGGCGGCTATAAGGAAGCGATATGGAATAATATCCATCTCCCTTGCACTTTTTCTTATGTTGCCATGAAAGAAATATTATTTTATTTTACGCTTCATTTTAATAAATACTAGTAATTCATTTATTTGTATTTGTTAATCAATAATATAATACGTTTATCAATAATAATGTATTACGAAAGGAACTTCGTTCCAACCGAGTGTTCCACGATACTTACGCATGTTTTTTTTATAGGATAGGGTGACAAACAAGCACACAGTCCACCTGATGGTAAGTGGTTGCTGTGACCCATAGACATCTACATATATCCTTAATAAAGAATCAAAATGCGGATGCGTTGTCACCCGTGAGGACTAAGATGGGATGCCTCGTTTCCAGTAAAATGGTCTCCGGTTCTCTACACTCACCATACGAAACACAGCAGTGTTGAGCTGCTGTTTTACGCTGGTATTCTGTGAGAACTTCGGCGTGCTCAGAAGCTAAGAGGACATAAAGATATTTTTAAAGACTACAGCTTCCCGTTTTTGATTACTATGTTTTAAATCTGGCGACTTTGAGATATTATACGTGTATTGATCGATTTTGAGTTGTGTAGATGGCTTCTTTTCTGCCTAGTGGCACGTCTGGGTACCCTCTAACCTATTTCTGCCACAAAATAGCTTTGCTTACATTGTTTTTGTTTCTGTTTTGTTCCGGTTTGAGAACAAATAATAGAGAGCCAGTATAATTACAGGCCGTGGGAGTGAGACATTCTATAGCTCTCAGAGGTTCTTTAGATAATTGCAAGTGTCCATTTGCTGCATTTATTCTATACATGCTACTGTAATAGAAAGCTACGGGAGGAAGGGTCTAAGATGCGTGAGATTTTTTTTACGTCTTAGAGCCACGCTGCAGCTATATTATGGTTGTAGCACGAATGGGTCGGCTCGACCGGAGTAGGATCACGCTTTCACAGAATTAAAAAACATGCGTGAGTGTCGTGGAACACTCGGTTGGAACGAAGTTCCTTTCGTAGTATATTATTATTAATAAACGTATTATATTATTGATTAACAAATACAAATAAATGTATTACTAACGTCTATTAAAATGAAGAGTCATTTAAAACAATATTTATTTCATGGCAAGGTAAGAAAAAGTACGAGGGAGATGGATATCATTCCATCTCGCTCGCACTATAGAAAGGGGGTCGTTACGGAAAAATCTTACACTTTTTCTCGCCTAGCCCCCATCCGCCAAATTTGTACCGTGCGATAAGTAACTTCGTTCCAAAAAGTCTTGAATTGAGATCGGCACAATCGGCAGTCTGCTAGCCAAGCACAGTAATTATAGCGAACCCTCCTAATTAAAAGAGACTGAGCAAAGATAAAATAAACGAATAGCTTACAGGTTTAGGGCTTGCCAAATAAAAACAATTTCTATACTACGGGATAAAATATCAACAAAACAGTGAACTTAATGCATGTTTAATATTCAGTATCAACAGTTTACCAACTTAGGAACCTCTGATAAAATGAAAGCGATATTTTCTTACATGTCACAATTGTGAAATGAAATGAATTACAAAATGGTACACCCCAATCATGATGCATATGTCACCTAATTAAGTCATAAATAAATAGAGTACATCCGCATTTTTAAATATAAATTTTAACACGCATTAAACGTTTACGCAATAAAGTGTTATTTCAAATAAATAAGTGTCATGTCCAATAGCACTATATATATAAAACTTGTACTATTCTGCATAAAACAGATTTCTTATTTACAATAAATAATAAAAGTAAGCGTAACAATAAATTAGACATTTATTTTTCTAATCTTAAAGAACTCTTGCATAACGTCGTCCGTTACTTTGGCCCTCCGCTCCTGGTACTCTTGTATGATTGGCGTTATCGTCTCGATTGCCATCTTCTTTAATTCCCCTGTTAGCATTTCTCCAGATTCATAAGATTTTTTTATCTGTAACGTTTTTATAAATCATTACAATAAAGGATAGTTAACTTTAATACTGACAATATTCTTTACCCGATTTACATATGTAGAATTAATCTGCTAATAGAATTAATTAATCTATGTAAGAATTAATCGTTGTAGTGACGGTGTAAGAATACTACTACCCATAATATCGTCCCGTGGGTGTCGTAAGAGGCGACAAAGGAACCATTCAAAGATGAGCAGCAGCGTCTTCCTGACAACAACTCAAAATTATAAAGAACAAGCGGTTGCCAACTTGCCTACAATGCGTGGCAACTATGGCAAAATCCCCCCTATGAAGCAATCTATGGGGGAGACCTATGTTCAGCAGTGGAATTTCATAGGCTGGAATGCATGGATGGATAAGAACTTATTGAACCCTCTATGAAATATGAAAGTCTTATTCAATATATAATACCTTGGACGTTAATTTAGAACATTCTGTGCTTAGGAATTTGTATTAAGTGGAGATTAGGAAATAGAACTCATCACACCATCACGGATTCGTATAATGATATTGGTTTCAAAGAAAAGGCTCTAAAAATTTGGATGAAATTTAGTTTTAAGATAATGATTTACTTTCCAAGTTTATCTAAATAGGTTTCATCCCTAAGAAAATACTTATATTATTTTTTCTAACGCCGACCAAAACTACCTTAACATAAAATACGCACAAAATCTGAGTAGAAGATTTGTATTTTTAAGGTGATCAAAAAATGTCGTCTAGGATATATATTTTGATTCGTTGTTTCGATTCATTAATGTATAACCCATACTTAAAATGTGTTACAAAAATGTCTAAATCGCTAATTCTTTGGAAGGTTCTTATACTTTGTGAAAGTTTTTTTCAAATAATTATTACTATTATCCGAAGAATATTAATTCGCGGTTATCAACCTACGCTTTTATATTTAATGAAAAGGTGCAATAACATTTGAATTAACAAATGAAAGATGCAAAATAATAAAATTTTGCTGCGATTGGATTTTCTCGACGCTTTTTGTCAATATTTGTGAATATTTAATTATTTTGACAAATGACCACATCGACTCCAAGCTAATTTCATAAATTCGAAGTATGATTGCACAATGAATAACCTAAATTCTCATGATTTAAAAAAAAATATAGAAAAAAAGAAAAGATACAAAGGAGATTTAGTAGTAAAGTTGAGGTAAATGCAAGAATAAAGGAAATAGTAGAATCAAAACATAATATCAGAAAATATAGAATCATCTAACTATAATAAAAACAAACTTACCGCAGCCAACTTGTCGTCATCCTCAAGGAAGAAAGTCAAGTATTTAAAGGATATATCCACGTCAGTGTTCCCGCCTTTTTCTCTATGCTCCTCTACCGTTGCTTGACCGCCCGAGAAGGCGTATTTGTTTATCTAAAAATAAATGACAGTTAAATTTTATAATAATACAATATGTAAAAGTATTTTTTAATTTAGTAACATGGACCACAAACAAGTTTACAATAATTAACACATAATAAAAACATTTTGAAATACAGAAAAGCGTTATCGAGAACCCAACAGTAATGGTAACATTAAATAAAAGTTTGTAAAGTGTAGCAAATCGTGCGTGTGCATGCGTGCGTACGTACGTGCGTGCTTGCGTGCGTATGTAATCGATTGAGGTTATATTTACACAATTATTTACATTTGTTTTGTCGAGGCGATAGTTCATAGATATGCTAAGATCCGATAGGTTACGCTGTAGTCGAGTTATTGACAAATTTTATATTTATTTACCAAAGAGACTCATATTTTACAAAATTTAAAATCTGGATCCGATAGGAGGCGTTGTTGTCGAGATATTAATGAATTTTACATTTACAATGTAAAAAGTTTGGGATGAAACTCATCGTTACACCTACCGGAACAGGCAGAACAACATCTGCCAGGCCTAGCTAGATTGTTTATAAAAATGTTATCCCACATTAGGTTTTTCTCCTGTATTGTGCAGGCGTTTAAAACCAAAAGCCACTACTAAAATTGGCTACAGAGCCATCAAAAAATATACATGGAACAACTCTTAACAACTGATATTTTGCCAGTGAAAGAGTCTCCGGTACTCTTCACTAACCATACGAAACACAACGGTATTATATACTGCTAATTTACGATAGTATCCTGTGGCAGTGTGAGTTTTCTCCGGTCGGGACCCATTCGTACTACAGTGTGGCTCTACCATGTTAAACGGTGAGTATACACCACAAATTGGATCTTCTTTATTTTTTTTCTTTTTTTTTAAATGTTGACTCCACACTAGGATTTTCTCCTGTATCGTGGGGGCAGTTTACATACATAAATTTCACACGGACAAACATCCAGACCCGGTACAATTATATGTAGGCCATACAAATACTTGTTCCGTGCGGGATTCGATCCCGCGGCCCTTAGCGCTGCAACTCATCGCTTAGCCATAAAATTGGAGTGCTTAACATGGTTCCGTAGTATGGAGAATTCGCTTTAATCGTCACGCTTGTCCCGCACCTTTGACCGAAGGTGGCCGGTCTGATGATTATCCTTCGGTCTGATGATGGTGAACGAGGTGGTTATACCGTCATCTATCGAAAGCCATGACTTTTCTCGAATACCACGGGACGAAGTGGAATGACGTATTCTCGTACGTCGCCACCACTGCATTGGGTAATTACCTTGTTTTTAATCTGCTTGGGAGTATCATTGAGGAATATTGAAGCGTTGGGATCACTTGCTGACATTTTGTGTTGTGCGCCCTGTAATGCGGGGAGAAAGGTCGAGTGGATGAGAGCTGGCTTGGGCAGCTTGAGGCGGGCGGCAACGTCGCGACTCATACGGAAGTACGGATCCTGGTCAATCGCACATGGAACCAAGCAGGGTACCTGAAATTTATAAATTTATTTAACTTCATACAATATGATTATATAGGCAGACTTAATGCCTGAGGCATCATTCTCTATCAGTTAGCTTTGGGTGATGCAGAGATAAAAATATGAAGTAGGAGTGTAAAATGTTGAAAGATAGAAATATAAATTAAAGTAAATAAATATAAACAAAATAATACATAATTAATATAATCAGTTGCTGTCCGTTAGTCTCTAAAATTTAAAAACGGCTCGACCGATTTTGATGAATTTTTTTATATGTATTTAAATGGGTCCCTAGATGGATTAGATTCACATTTGTATCCGGTAGGAGGCGCTGTTATCGATACCCAATAATCATCCGTGCGAAGCCCGGGCGGATCGCTAGTATTATATGTAAAAAAACATGCGTGAGTGTCGTGGAACACTTGGTTGGAACGAAGTTCCTTTCGTAGTATATTATTATTGATAAACGTATTATATTATCGATTAACAAATACAAATAAATGAATTGCTAGCGTTTATTAAAATGAAGCGTCATTTAAAATAATATTACTTTCATGGCATGATAAGAAAAAGACCGAAGGAGATGGATATTATTCCATCTCGCTCGCACTATAGAAAGGGGGTCGTGACGGAAAAATCTTTCACTTTTTCTCGCCTAGCCCCCATCTGTCAAATTCGTACCGTGCGATAAGGAACTTCGTTCCAATTATGTAATAAATTATACAATTATATAATATACTAACTGTTCCCCGCGACTTCGCCCCCGTGTAATTTTGGTTTTTTTTTGCGCGGAACACTAATTCTTTTTTTTAATAAAAGTAGCCTAAGTTACTCGGTCCAGCCGTTTCGGGGATTAGCCAGAACAAACAAACAGACAGACAGACAAAAATTTTAAATTATAAAATATTAATTTTCTCTGGATAGTATAGATAATATTAGAGGCAAAAATAAAACTAAAGCTTTATAAGGTGGCAGGACTACTTGGGTAAGTACATATTTCTGCCGTCAAACAGCAGTGCTTGCACCACTGTTTTCCGGTCTAAAAGTTATAGAGAGCCATTTAAATAAAACTAGTTTTACGGATTTTATCGCATATAATAACTTATTTTACATTCCCGACGTTTCGAGTACTTTACAGCACCCATGGTCACGGAGGGGACTTAGGTATTTGACGTCCCTATGTAATAGTTAACCACGGTTACCTCCAGATTAAAATGGGTGCTACCATCTGCTTGGGATCCTATAATTAATAAAATTAAATCCCAACCCAAGCATACAACTGCAAGACTTCAAGATACTGTAAGTTCATACTGCGTGATCGGAACAAAATTAATAATTTTAATCTGGAGGTAACCGTGGTTAACTATGACATAGGGACGTCAAATACCTCAGTCCCCCCGTGACCATGGGTGCTGTAAAGTACTCGAAACGTCGGGAATATAAAATAAGTTAATATACACGATAAAATCCATAAAACTAGTTTTATTTAAATGTGTAGTGTTCGCGTAAATATAAGAAATCATTATATAGAGAACCAGTATAGTAACAGGCTGTGAGTCATTCCATCTTAGTTTTCAAAGGTGACAACGAATCTGTAGCCTACTTTGTTTGAAGTTGACTGCAGGTGTCCATGGGCTGCAGCAGCCACTTACCATCAGTTGGACAGTAGGTTCGTTTGTCACTTCAGTATTATAAAAAAGCTACAAATAGTGCACAAACTCTCATGTAAATTGATTCATTAGACCACAATAATGCAAGTACCCCTACTTGCATTATTGTAGTCTCAATAAATTGAATTTTTAATGTCATGGGTCATCTTTTGATATCAGTCTTTCATATTTTGAATAGAATTGTAATATCAGAGATTGGTATAATTGTTCATCTATCTGCCATATGTTTGCCATCACTGGCATATGGTCAGAAATTATTTTTGCTCAAGAGTGGCTTCATCATCATCATCATAATTACAACTCTTCACAAATCCAATGCTGAACATAGGCCTCTCTCAAAAATGCCACAAAACACAGTGCCGGGCCACTTGTATCCATCGACTTTCTGCATGTCATCACTCAATAGTGGACGCTCGCCCTACACTTCGCTTAGTGACACCAGGCTTCCACTTGAAAACCAGAAAGGGTGGTAACAAAAAAATAATAATTGAGAAGTGCTGAATTAGAGAATAAATAGAGCACTCGCAGAACGGCAATTATAATTAAAAAAACATGCATACTTACAATTTTATCACCAAATATAAAGGGGAAGGTAGTTGAGAAGGCAGGTGCCGCTTCTATCGACGGGAATGTGATTTTACCGATGACGTCAGAATCTCCGAATCCGAATATACCCTTGACTTGATTGAAAGTCACGCATTTTTGTATTCGAACCATGTTTTGGTAAAAGGCTGGACACTGTCTGAATAAAAAAAGGAAACAGTATAAATCTTAGAACTATCTCGACATTTCCTTGCCCTAAAACCCTCTTAGAAATGAGAGGAGGCCTGCGCCCAGCAGTGGGACGTATATAGGCTGTAACTTTATTTTCATTTACAGCTGTGATGAATATCAACGTATAGTATATGAGGTACGAGACATGGTACTAAGATCGCCAGACACTATCGTCACAAGCATGGCTATTATAGCAAGTTATTCTTATGGTATAGATGATAATACAGTTTTCTAATTAATTTTCATGTATAGAGACATTACTGTGCTGTGTCATCGTGGGAGACTCATTTTGTCCCATAGGTTTTGTTATAGTTCACTTAGTAAAAGGAAGTACCTAAACCAAAGTCTTGCAGTACCTACTGTTACTGTTACAGCCTATTAAAGTCCTGAACATAGGCGTCCCTAATAGATTGCCTCATATGGGGGATATTTGACGTAGTTTCCACGCTTGGCAAGCGGGTTTGCAACCGCAGTTTTTTATTTTTAATCGTTATTAGGAAGACCCTGCTGCCCATCTCCTTTTTTGTTTCCCTCTGTCGCCTTTTACGCGACACCCACGGCACAGCCTATGTAGAACATACAGTCAGTCATCGCGTTAGATGTTGTCGGAAAAGCCGACATAAACAATAAATTGTTAGGTTGTCAGAACGGGAAGTAAAAAAATGAATAAAAAACTGATTTTATTTTATTTCACGTTTAAACAAATTAATGTGCATATATATGGAAACTGATGAAACTAATTCCTTATCTTTAAATGAGGACGACCCACAGTTTTTTACCGCACATGTAGTGTGAACCATTTTGATTTATTTGTGTGACAGCAAAACCCTAGCGGAGAGTTGCGCTCAGCCCGCGTCTCGCTCCGCACCGCACCGCACGATTGTACCCGTCTAGACGCCTTTGATGACCGACTGTTAGTAGTAGTTAGACTGTGCCCACAGAATGATATGGGGTGGACATTCTTACACCGCCACTACACGGTAAGAAATAATTAACAATATATTATTATAAATAATAACATTTTTCTATAAAACTGAAGTGACAACTAAACTAACAGTCCACTTGAAGCTAAGTGGATACTGCAGTTTATGAACATGTGCAGTCACCTACAAAAAAATATGGGTACAGATGCATTGTCACCTTTGAGGACTAAGATGGATTGCCTCATAGCCTTTAATTATACTGGCTCTCTATACCCTTCAGACTGGAATTCAGCAGTTCAAGGCAAAAAGAAGTCCTCCCACCTAGAAAAGGGGACTGGTTTATTGGTATAAACCAGTCCCCTTTTTTTTTGTTGCAATGTTGCCATTACAACTGGTGTTGTAATGGCAACATTGCAATGGGCCAGCCAATATAGCTTGAATGACCAACAGTCGATAGGGAAGAAATGTCCTCGAGTGGCAGTCTCGTACTGGCAAGCGCAGTGTTCAGTGACCCCCACTAGATGGCGTGACAACCTGATAAAACATGCAGGAAGTTGATGAATGTAGGTGGCGCTGAACTGTGTATTAGGGTGATATATGGGGGAGGCCTTTGTTCAACAATGGACTTGTGATGAGCAGTAATAGTAATAAAGATAATAAATAACATGGTTTGAAACACTCACCCAATAAAATCTAAATCGTTAAATATGAAAGTGTTGCCAGGATCGAAGCCGACCGCTATTATGTCTTTAGCATTACTGTGCGCCATCTTGCGAGCTTCCTCGACCTTGATATCGCGCCACATGGCCTTCTCATCGTCAGTCAGCTGAATAATAAGTGGTACATTAAACACATCTTGTAACCATCTGTAAAAGAGGATTCTTATTTTAGGTATGGTTTCTTTTTCAATTCGAAGTATAATAAAATTTCCAATATAATATGTTGTAAAAATTGAATTTTTTTATCTGTAAAGTAAATAACGAGTAGAGCCATAAGTAAGAGGGATTCCACCTAGAAGAGAGCAAATTTATTTTCTAATTTTACTATTGTATTTATTCTGTGCCATTGTGGAATTTCTTTCAATACCTACATTGAATTAATTACATATTCTTTCTAAATTTCAAAATTTAGAAAGAATATGTAATTAATTCAATGTTTCAAAACTTTCTAAATTTAAAAATCTACTATTTCTATGTGGGTCTTTTGTATTTTGGTATGGTTCATATTTTTATATACGAGTATATGGTTTTTGATTTACACTAGAGATGAAACGATTATCACTTAGCGATCACGATTACGATTATTGCGCTTAATAATCTAAGAATACGATTACGAATACGTCATAAGTAATCGATAGATAACCGCAATGATAATCGTCGATTACGATTAAACGAAATAGTTTCATCACTAGTTTAAACCATATGGTGATTAGCAGGTCGAGAGTTGAATTCAGCAGCACTATGATACTTCCGGCAATACAAACAAAACTAACCTAAGAAAATCATTACACTTTTGAATATTATATATTTTGCACTTGTTCCGTACAAGATTCAAACCCGCGGGCTCGCATCGCCAAGGATTACTGAACGGTCTACGACATACTCGTAACAAATTGCCTTATATTTGAGAGTTAAAGATTTGAGAGTGAGTGCAAACATAAGGCAGACAAAACATGGAGGAACTATCCCGTTTACACTAGACATAAATTAGCTAGACAGCAACAGAGAGCTTCGTTCAGGTGCGAGAGGGTGCCTGTGTGGCGACAATTTAAAATCCTTCCTACAACAAGTGGGAAGTCTGGCAGGCTTTTTATATAGGCTGATAAAGATAATAAGAATTTTTAGAAGATAGAAAGAACTTTCTTCACATAAACATAACAAAACACCCAGAGGCAGAGAATTCAGACTTCCATTTGGCATGATATATCTATATGGTATATCTAACATACTCATTACTCGTTTCACAGTACGCGAACAACGCGGAATCGATCCCCGCCGGCTACAATAAATTGTTACTTGTAATTTTAGGTGCTGATTTTGTTGTTGATTGTGATAACTTTTTAGCATTATGTTCAGAAAAGTGCTCATGTATTCCTAGTATCATAGCAAGTAAAAAGTTAGTGTTGAAGTAAATAGAATAGAATTATAATATGTCCGAAGATAGAGAGGAAAATAGGAGGAAATAAAAGAATTGGGAGAAGAACGGGAAACATCCACTTGTTTGTGCAGTATTATATAGGAAATTTCCGTAGAACAAACGTAGAAAAATTCCGTCGCAATCATTCTACGAGTCGTAATCGGAATCAATTTGTCCGTTGTGGTAATTATTTTAGTACAAGCAAAGGTGATTGACCGTGTTGTGGCGGTGTAAGAATATCCACTATCCAATATCGTCGCCGTCGTCGTAAGACGTAAGAGGCGATAAAGGGAGGCCTATGTTCAGCAGTAGACTTTTGATAGGCTGTAAGTCTAGCAGAGAGGCTGCCCTGTGTCACATCAAGATAAGTAGTGTTGTCGTTGGTTAGTATACTTAATCAATTTTAATATTATCACTTATCATGTAATTATGTCAATCACATTACACTAACATGTGATCTTGACCGGGACATATTACGGTATGGTCAATCCTTAACTGCTATATGCTGAATGTATAGTGCAGTACGCTGTTTTATCACCAATGATGATGTGTAAGCAAGTGAGCAAGTTAAACATCTGCTCTCCATTACAGCCTATTAAAGTCCACTGCGGAACATAGACCTCCCCCATAAATTGCCTCATAGGGGGATATTTGCCATAGTTGCCACGCTTGGCAAACAGGTTGGCAACCGTAGTTTTTTATTTTTAGTAGTTATTAGGAAGTCGCTGCTGTCCATCTCCTGGTTTGTTTCCCTCTGTCGCCTTTTACAACACCCACGGGATGATATGGGGTAGTGGATATTTTTACACCGCCACTACACGCACCACATTTACATCAGCTGTCACACTATTATTATTTTTAAGGAACATAACATAAACACTCACGCCTGTCGCCCAGAGGGGTAGGCAGAGACTATGGACTTCCATTTGGCACAATCCTGACACACCTTTCTCGCCTCCTCCACATCCATATACCTACGCATACACGCTGGTCAGTTAAGGGTACTCTTAATTTGGACCATTTTCAATATATCACCAATTTGGTCGATAAACCTTCGTCTAGGGCGTCCCTTCCCGACTCTTCCGTTCACCTCTGCCACATAAATTTGCTTTGTCACTCTTTCCTCATTCATTCTTTCTACATGACCAAACCACCGAAGCATTCCTTTCTTAATCCTGGTCACAACATCATCTTGCAAACCACACTCTTCTCTTATCACACAATTTATTTTTAAGAATAGCCTCTTAATGTATTTCTGACATAAACATACTTACTTCGTAAACATGAATGGAATCATATGACCAATATGCATGCTCTCTGAGGAGGGCCCACGGCCAGTGTATAAATAAAACTTTTTTCCTGTTTCATGTAGTGATAAAATGCTGTGCAAGTCTCTGTGAGAGAAGAATATTCCTCGTCTTAGAAAGTGGTGAGCTGTGGAGTAAAGGTTTTCATCGTTAAGGTTATAAAGGTAGTAGAGCTGCACTGCCAATGTTAACACTTACACTGCGGACGCATTACACATAAAATTCTATGAATTTACTTGATTTTAGGATTTCTGTCTAGGATTGCGCCTTGGTAGGTACCACCCTCTCACTAATTTTTGCTACCAAATATTAGTGTGCACTGCTGTTTCAGTCTGAGGGTAAACAGTGCCAGTATAATTACAGGTTTTAAGAAATCCATCTTAGTTCTCCGAGGTGATTTAAATTTATAAAAGAGCGTAAGGAATATTACTAACCTTTTTTCCTGTAACTCTTTCAAACTTATCTATTAGTTCTTGATCAATTTTTTGGCTTCCAAATCGTTCTGAAAGTAACAAAATTGGGTAATCAGTAACAATTTTGATAATCAAAATAAAATTTAACAGTGGTAGAGGCACGCGGCAGCTTTTGCTGTCGCATGGATGGGCCGGCTCAAACCGGGGTGGTACCACGACCTCACAGAATACCAGCGTGAAGTAGAGGTTTACTTCTGCATTTCGCCTGGTGAGTGCAGGTGGCCGGAGGCCCAATCCCCCCCCCCCCCATCAACATGGTAGTGGAATTAAACAGAAGACTACCCCAGGAGGGTACCAGCATCCCTGGAGAATCCCTCGCTGAGCATCCACGCCCATGCTACCCTACTTTTTTTGAGCGTGGGTGCTCAGGCTGCCCCGCGTATTCTGGGGCGAAATTTCGCTCAAGACGAAACCTGCTCGGGCAAGCGGAGCAAAAGACAAAGGCAAACCCTGCTACGCTTTCCGTGGATTTCGCAATATCAGGGACTTCATTCAAACCTTAACGCCGTCCACTACCATCTGGAGACGGCAAAGCCGGCCTTGCTCTTTCTAACCGAGACACAGGTGTCCTCTCCGCTGATATCAGATCTCTCCTGCCCGGGTACAAATTGAACACCTTTGTGCCCCGGGCTGAGTTTGCGTACGTCAGAGAGGACATCTGTTATCGACGCCTCGGCAGTCTTGAAGGTACGGACCTGTCCATCCTATGGCTGCGCGTAGACAGCGACGACCATCCTCGCGTCTACGGGTGCCTCTATGGGTCCCATAGCGGTAATGCCGACACAGACCGACTCATCGACCACGTCCAAATGACTGCAGACTCCGTGCTACAACAGGTCCCTTCCGCAGAGATCGTGATGCTCGGTGATTTTAACGCCCACCACGCTGAATGGCTTGGTTCCCGTTTAACCGATCATGCGGGTAGATCTGTTTATGACTTTGTTTTGGCATATGGTCTGACACAACTGGTTACTTCGCCTACGCGGATCCCAGATGTGGAAGACCATGTACCTTCCTGTTGGACCTTCTGCTGACCTCTCATCCGGACGGATATCAGGTCTCCGTCGATGCCCTCTTGGCTCTTCGGACCATTGTCTGATCCGGAGCACGGTGCCACTCACGCTTCCATCGCAGTTGCGATCTGCAGCTCGCCGCCGTGTTTGACACTATAGGTCAGCCGATTGGGATGGATGCGGTCTTTTTGCATCCTATCCTGGGGCGGGTTTGCTTCTCGCCGGATGATCCCAACGTTGTTGCTGATTCTGTCACTGACGTGGTACTTCAGTGAATGGAATTATTTATTCCATCATCTGTGGTGCCTATCGGAGGCAGAACTCAGCCATGGATTGGTCGTCCTGTAAAGTTGCATCACGCTATAAGCAGGAGTGTTACGGGCCTGGGTTGACGCATCAACGTCCGGGATGTAAACACTAGCGCTCTAAAAAGAAGTATAATTCCGCCTCCAGGTCCTTCAAAGTGTCATTGCCAAGGCAAAGTCAGAGCACATCGGCAGAATTGGCGAGAAACTAGTTCGCCTCCTACGGGAACACGTGCATTCTGGTCTCTCGCCAAGGCTGTCCAAGGGAACTTCTGTCAGCCATCTCTGCCATCTCTGCACAGGGTGGACGACTCACTGGCCCATGACGCAAAGGAGAAAGCCGATCTGCTAGGCTCTCTTTTTGCTTCCAACTCGACTCTTGATGACGGGGGGAACATACCGCCTACCATCCCGCGGTGTGAGTGCTCCATGCGGGAAGTGCTGTTTACACAGCGCTCGGTGCGTAAAGCACTTCTCTCCCTGGACGTCAACAAGTCGAGTGGGCCTGATGGAGTCCCACCTATTGTGCTGAAGACGTGTGCTCCGGAGTTGGCAAGGTTTTAACGCGTCTTTTCCGGTACTCCTACTCCCTAGGCGTAGTCCCGAACTCATGGAAGACAGCTTTGGTGCACCCGATCCCTAAAAAAGGCGACCGCTCAGATCCGTCCAACTACAGGCCTATCGCTATCACCTCCTTGTTCTCCAAAGTAATGGAAACTGTTATTAACTGCCAGCTCATGCAGTACCTTGAGGATCACCAGCTGATTAGTGACCGCCAGTACGGTTTCCGTCGGGGTCGATCAGCTGGTGATCTTTTGGTCTACCTGACTCATAGATGGGCGGAGGCAGTGGAGTCCAAGGGGGAGGCGTTGGCCGTTAGTTTGGACGTAGCGAAGGCCTTCGATCGGGTTTGGCACAAAGCGCTTCTTCGAAGCTCCTTCCTATGGGCTTCCTGAGAAATTGCAATTGGATCACTAGTTTTCTTGCAGATCGAGCATCAAGGTCGTAGTAGACGGTGCATGCTCCGATTACAAGCCCATTAACGCTGGTGTTCCACAAGGCTGCGCGCTATCACCAACGCTGTTTCTTCTGCATATCAATGATATGTTGCAAACTGGTAACATTCATTGCTATGCAGACGACAGCACTGGTGATGCTTTATACGCCGGCCGTGCCAATATTTCTCGGAAAACGTCACTGAGTACCGGAACAAACTTGTGTCTGAAGTCGAGACTTTGTTGAACAAAGTCTCAGACTGAAGCGACTAAATCTAGTCCAGTTCAATCCCCAGAAGACACAAGTTTGCGCGTTTACCGCTAAAAGAACCCCTTTGTCGTATCTCCTCAGTTTCAGGCACTCCCTTGTTGCCTCAGCCAGTATCGGAATCCTCGGTGTCGACATATCGAGTGATGTGCAGTTTCGTGGTCACTTGGAAGAGAAGGCCAAATTGGCCTCTAAAAGCTTGGCGTGCTCAGCAGAGCGGGACAGTATTTCATGCCGGCACACCGCTTGCAACTTTACAAGGCGCATGTTCGGCCCCACATGGAATACTGTTCCCATCTCTGGCAGGGCTCCCAGTGTCAGCTCCTTCCACTTGACCGCATCCAGCGCAGAGCAGCTCGAATCGTCGACGACCGAAGTTCTGTCCGATCGGCTTGACTCACTGGCACTGCGTGAGATGTTGCATCTCTTTGCGTATTTTATCACATGTACCACGGGAGTGCTCTGAGGAATTGTTCGGACTAATTCCAGCCGCTCAATTTCACCATCGCACATCGCGACAGAACTCGAGATACCATCCATACCATCTGGATGATTGGCGGTCCACCACTGTGCGATTTAGAAGAAGTTTTCTTCCTCGCACAACTTCCTTGTGGAATCGATTACCACCAGCGATTTTTCCGGACCGATACGACTTAGGGACCTTCAAGAAAAGAGCCTACTCCTTCTTAAAAGGCCGGCAACGCATCTGCAATTCCCCTGGTGTTGCAGTTGTTCATGGGCGGCGGTAATCACTTACCATCAGGTGAGCCGCATGCTCGTTTGCCCCCTCTCCTATAAAAAAAAAAAAAAAACAGTAATTAATTAGTTTACTAACAAGTATATTTTAGAAACTGATTTTTTATTTATAGAACACGGGTGACAAACAAGGATGGTCACAGTGACGGTAAGTAAACGCTGTGGCCCATAGACATCTAGATATTGTATCCTCAATTAAGAATCAAAAAGCAGATGCTTTGTCACTTCTGAGGTTTTGGATGAAATTCCTTGTGAGATTATCTACAACCCATTTTTGCTGCAGTCATAATATAGCTGCAGCTTGGCTCTACAACACAAAGTCCAAGTTTTGTTACTATTGGAGACAAAAAGGAATGGAATTAATACTAGCTATAATGCTTCCCAACTACTTAACAGGATTGTGTCATGGTGCATCTAGTCAGTTTATAAATTAATCAGCATGCCCAAGGAAGACCCACTCTCACAGAATTCCAGAAAATTAAACACTATGATATTAAGTCAAGAGTAACAAAATAGCTTCCGCTAAGCTAACAGGCTGAGGTTGGCTAACCAATTTTATAAAAACTAGCTATACATGAACACTACTAACATTCTTATTTCCTACTCCAATTAAGCTTTATATGCTTGTACTAGGTGAAGCTGATGACAGTAGTCAATTCACAGATTTGAACCTGTTGTAGGATATAATTTCAGTCTGTCGTCCATTCCATGCCCTCAACTATTAGGCTATTGGCACTTAAAGACTGCTGTAGTTTTGTTACATTATTTAGCATATTATAGAATACCTACACAAAATAAATAAGAACAGAGTAATAATTATTATTAACTTACTAATTAATTTATCATAATCAAGCCCAGACTCAGATTTAGTAGACACATTCCATGGGTCTACTACATCATCTTCATCATTGTGAATTGACATTTTTTTTAGCTGGTCTTCTGCCATTTCTCTAAAAAAGGCATGAAAAGAAAAGTAAGTAATATTTAATATAAGTTTTAAACTGTTATCTCTTGACAAACCAAAGAAATTGTTGTACAAATAGGTATATAAAAAAGCTACCAACTGTTTTATGATTACACAAAAAAATATAACTCTTATATCAGAGTGTTCTGAAATTCTGAACTGATGTAGTTTAAATTAATGTTAAATCATAATATCTACTTTTAATAAATAACCAAACTGCAACGTTAAATTGAGAAACGTCACAAATGCCGACGACATGCCAACAATTTTATGACATTTGATAATGACATGACAATGATCAATGAGTCAATGACAACAGCAACAGCATGCACTGCAAAGTGCAAACTTTACACTCTTATCTATGGTGCAAAGTGCAAACCATAGACTTAGAATATACCATAGACTTAGAATATACTAGCTGATAGACCATGAAGTTATAGATAAAGATGGAGACCAAACTCCGAATACCTACTTGAAGCTTAACCTATGTATTACTATCTCGCTCTCTGTGGGCAGACTTTCTCTTTCTAAGTAGGTAACCTTTATTTTATTTTTCCCAGGATATCGCTATAAGTAGTTGCATTACATTAAGTGGTTTATTTATAAATATATACATCTCTGTTTACTACTAAGACCTAGCCTATATAGATTATATATTTTTGTACAATTTTTGGGAAATGACTGGTTTTATAAAGAAAGGTTTTCATTTCCATGGCAGAACTGTATCTAAAATATGACCACGCATTTCCGTTACAACCCATATAATGCCGAGCCTATTTAGAAAATGTGAAAATATAATATATCACAGAATATTTTATAACTACCATTTCGATAATGTATTTTTGGTTATTGTATGCATTCCTAAACGGTACCAACGAAATATAAAATTAAAATATATTATAACAGCCCGGATGTTCAATGAATTGGGCAAAATATACCTGATTTATTGTTCAGACAGACTAAATCTATTTTTGGACAATTATTTAAAAATATCACGAAGACTTAGGTGTAGCGGAGCTCCTGCCTTAGCCTTCTGACCTTACCCATCCGAGCCAGGCTGCTCTGAGCTGAAATGTGTATAATACTATATTCCACACATCTTGTTCATTTTAAGAATTATCTACAATTCCTAGAATTCTATATAATGACGGATTTCATAGATATTTAGTAACATAGGTACTATAATAGGTACGGTAATAT
The DNA here is from genome assembly GCA_029286625.1 of Parnassius orleans. Lineage (NCBI taxonomy): Eukaryota > Metazoa > Arthropoda > Insecta > Lepidoptera > Papilionidae > Parnassius > Parnassius orleans. Next base: position 1,605,940 of record JAGSMP010000126.1, read on the forward strand.
ATAAAAACCTCAAAAAATAAATAAAACACTTTCCATATTAAAATAATTTATTGAAATTTTCTATTATACATGACTAAATATCATTGCTCTGTGTAGTTTCTGTCTCTTACAACGTAAATCACTAAGTATATTTTCTGTATGACTCTTTAGTGAGCACAACAACAAAGCGCCCTTGAATAATATTTTCAATTTTTACTGATCCGTATACTTTTAATAGTTGCCATTAAAAAAGATATATCCTGAATTTTTTTAGTTTGGCGCGCCACTTTTTGCTTAAGAATCTTAGTTTTCTTCTCAAATATTTCTTCTTTACTAGACTTTATTTTCACATGCACGCCCCTACCAATCTTCGCGGGATCGTCGTCTTCACGGCTGACCTAAGAAAACAAGAAAACTTTGTGAAATCGGTAATTTTAGCATCGTATTGCTCCGCTCATAAGGGTCGTAGCGTGATGTTAGATAGTCTTCCTGAAGAATTGGTTTTAAAAATGCAAAAAAATATTTTCATATCTGACTGGTATAGTTCCAGAGATTAGAGAACTCAAACAAACAAAAAAAGAAACAAATAACTCTTCTACATCATAACATCAGTACAAATTTACATCACGTAATAGTTTATTAGACCATTAGTAGACAGAAAAGATACTCCAGAGCGCGCCTTCATGAGCACGCATAAATGAAGCATCAAACAAGAAGCTTCATGCTTAGTGTCGTAGTGACGGTTACCACACTGCGATTGGCACAAAAGAGTTTAAATATGTATGTGTTTTAAGCTATATAATATATTATGTAATGTAATATTAAAGTCATAATAAATACAAATAAAAGGTATGTATTTAGTAATAAAGGAAAAGGAAACTTACAGGTAACTTGTTAAGATTGCATAAATTTTCAAGAATTTTTCGACATTGTTTTTTACTAGTTTGGTCTTCAATATTACAGCCAGTACGTTTCACTCCTGTTTCCTTAAGTGCAGAACTACTTTCATAAATGCCAGAACTAGTGCTTGGTACAGCCAGAGCAGCTATTTGCACCATAGACTCTTCATGTAATGCACTTGTTGTCTGCAAATGATAACATATTTTACAAAATGTTGCTTTATATCATACATTTAAACTACTACATTTCTAAATATATAATATATTACGAAAAATAGATAATTAAATTATATTAAATTTTTAACTTGCCTGGTGATACTGTTTCTTGATTTATTATAACAGTAGGAACTGCTGTTAGTTTTAAGCGCCTTGTTGTTGAATCATAATCTGATTCTTGAAAATGCAAATTGCAAATCCTTGCACTTTCATAATACTTCATTTTCAATGGTACAATGGATAACCACAAATTTCTCCGAGTACTGTTTTTAGGAAATCTAAAAAAAATATTCGTAATTATTGTAAACGTTATTAAAGTATCAGAATAATGAGAAACAAAAACTAAATAAAAAGTAAATTGTCTGTCGAAAAACTAAATAAAAGAAAATATAATGTTACTAATTAATAATTTAATATTATGAAATCTATGAACCGTCATTATATAGAATACATAGGAATTGTATATAATTCCTAAATTTCATGCATTTCCGGTAATATAATATTAAAATGTACATATAAATAATTAGTTAAGGTCACACGGAAAGTCTCAGATACATCCTCAATATGGTCACACTACTTCAGTGATTTCTTTTAAACAAAAACAATAAAATTGTTCAGAGTCAATTAAATTCATTGTAAAACTATTTGATTTTGACAAAGTTATGATTTACTTATATGTTTAAAACACTGGTAAAACGTTTCAGCAAAAAATTAACTAAAAATACAAAGAAGTATGTTTACAAGTATTCAATGCCAGAAGTCACTAGTTAAACACTTACGCGTGAAATCTTATATCACCTCCTGGACACCAACTACTGCCGCAACCACGCACTACACAAGTTTGCACCATTTCTTGAATTATAACAATAATTAACTTTAAATATCTCAAACGACGCTATGAAGTACTAAGTAAACAACCGCCATATTTGTCTAATTTATGTTGACATATAGGGCTAATGTTGCCACATTACCGGACCCTTAGGAAATGGGATTATTATTCACTGATTTGTTAACCCAAAAATGCATACGAGACCTTCAATTTTGGAATATTTAATGTAACTAATCGTAGTTCAACTATTTATTTATTGGTACATTATTTTATAGAGCTTAACTTCTGATTTGGTTAGTGTGGAAACTATTTCTAAGAATTTACCAGGAGATTTAAATAAAAACATAGCAATACTGTATTCCACACTAAAAAGAGAAGTCAGACCACAGAGAGTGAGATAAAGATACGTAGGTATTTGACTCAAGCTGTTGTTCCAAGTGTGGCCTCCATCTTTATCTATAACTTCATGTTATAGACCGCCTGACAGCCCGAAAACGCGTGACCAATTTTGATTTGTCATTGTGTGCGTTAGCTAGTGATGTATATTTTACTTAAAAGGACTATCGAAAATGATTGTTAAGGAAGCGGTAAAAGATTATAAAAATTGTTTAGTGCATGAAGTTGAATAACTTCAAAATTAACTGAATTTTACCATGATAGTTCTAAAATAATTAAAAATATTCATATAACATGTTCCTGGGAATAAGCTGAACCTACCTGCCTTTTGTTGATTTTAATTCAAATGTATAAAATCCCAGGTGACTTTACCGAAAACCTAAAAACTCCCCAATAATCAGATCAGAATGTTGTATTTTCGAGCTATGATCTTTGAAAAATATTTACTGTGTGGGCAGTTTCCGGAATTTATTTTTAACATATTGTTAATATAAATAGGTAGATACCTAACTAGGTATATACCTATTTATATTTTATATATTTTATAAAATGTTTTGATGGGGAAACAAAACGGGACACGGAGTACAACATAATGGCTGCTTTATTTTTTATATAAGTATTACTTGTGATAATTACAAACATTTAATAATTAATAATAAAATAAATTATAGAAGTTTATTTTAACATTCGACTTACGTATGAATGTAAACTTAATAATTTAAGGAAGGAAACTTGTAGGAATCAGTTAAATAAGATTGCTCTGTTTAAAGGCCAATATGTTTATGAGGCTTCATCATGCTTCATGTTTATATTCTTTCATCTGTCTCTGAAAAGTATAAAGTAATAATAAACTTATTATCATTTTAGCTGCATGAATTTTAAAACATAATGATCTTAACACAGTAAAGTGCACTAAGTGTCTGAGGATACAGATGCACTCTATTCTCTCAATCTCGGTATGTTAAGAAAATGGTCACTCATTCATGGACTGACCGCGGCAAGTGCAACTTAATTTCGCAAATCTATTGATCTGCGCAGCTATTACTTAACCACGAGTTCCTCTTCTCTACGAATAACGCTGTAGGGGATAAACCACGCTATTTAAGCCCTCGCGACAATGTCGTCGGCCATCAAGCATGAATCGGGCATTGACCGTTGTGAGTATCAAATACTATGGAATTTATACTATCACGTCTCATGCGCGGTCGTCTAGTAGCGCTTGAGGAGCATTACTAAATATCTATACCTAACTACGCTAAAAGTTTTATCGTTATGATTTGGGAATATAATCCGAAGTTCCAAAGCTCCGCTCAACCCCTTGGGGAAAATAGCATGATGCTATGAATATTGTACTAGTGTGACCGTGAGGCTGTGCGGTTGGTTGCTTAGGTTATACATTTATTTTGTTGATAAATAGATACTTAGTTGGGTTCATAATAGCTTAAAGAGGATAATCTCAAGATTTTTGGTCTTTAATGTACTACAGTTTTATAATGTATGAAAATCTGTCTCTACATTTATCTAAAGTTTTGAAAGTTATATTTTGAAGTCTTATTATAACAATATTTTACTTACTGGTACAAATAATGAAATGACTCCTTTTAATAAAATTGTTTTTATTCTACTTTTTCTTTTATACTTCTCAAGAAAATGTTTGCTGCAAATTGTTGAGTTCTTCTTTGCATTCCAACCAACCCGTCCAATGAACCTTAACCACTTTTCCTAATTATAGAATCTGGAGGGAATCTGTTTGAAAAACGGCAAAATAAAATTACATTTTAGAACCCAAACCGAGGATTTATTTTCTTGTTGTGTAGGCAAGTCTATCGATTCATTATAAACATTCAAGATAAATATCGACATTAATTTTGATATAGTTGAGTCAATCCCTAGCGTACATGTAAAATATTTTGTATAAAAATGTATTTACCAAATTCATGCAAATTATCAACAACGTGACTTTTTTCTTTACAAAATATCAAAATTAATAAAATAATTGAATATATTCTATATTCAAAACAGTATGTAATATAAATTTTAACCAAAAATAAACGCGTCATAACATTGACGATGTCTTGAGAATTTACCTGTGATATGTGAAATTATCAGAATTATTTCTATTATTAACAGCACACTCACTTACGGAACAATTAACCATTTTGGAAAAAAGTTACTTACTAAAAATAACCACTATTATACTTTAAAAAATTAGAAAATATCTCGGAGCTATTTCTTGCGTGCCGAATTGTGCCGACCTGTCATTCAAAATCGGTTACAGAGTCATGAGATTTGGTATCCTTTTCCATCTTGCATATTTGCCATAAGGAATTTTTTTCTCCCTTGCACACTATGTTGGTCTATACGCTAGTATATCCTAAGTCTATGGAATATACTGGCGTATAGACGACCTGACAGACCCCCCACCCCAGCCTACGAATTTTGAGTATATACATATAAAAAAATTACTGACAAACGTAGTTCAAATAGCACATCTCAAAAATATTAATTATTTAAACTGCACCCATGTAGTTTAGAAATAAAAAATAGTTAAAGATCGCTCACCCTATAACTTCGATATTTCTTCAAATAATTAGAATTGGGTACTTTTTACGATACGAATAAAACTGTACCCTGCCTAAATATAACTACCACTGTTATAAATGCATAAAATGCAATATTATGCAAATAGTTAACAAAATGATAAGTGTCGAATGCACTGGGGCATTATATGCGCGGCGTAGAAATGTATAGTATAGGGTTTTATCTTCAGAGGTTTCTTTATTGGCCTCATTAGCAAGTTTATGCAGATCATTTTTCATTGGATAACTAGCTGATACCCACGACTTCGTCCGCGTTCTTAAAACTTTAATACCTTTATATTAAATGAAGATATCGCAATATTTTTTTTTTAGGTTAGGGTCAAGTGTCTAAGAAATAAAACTTAGAAATACTAATTAAAATCTATCCAGTAGTTTTTCCGTGATGCCCGCACAACTGCAAACCTCTATCATTTTATTTATATAGATAGATGTGTAAGAAGATAACCCATAAACGTCTCACTTATTAAATTAAAATAGAAAACCAGCAAAGAGTAATACGGAAATCTCAATTTTATTATTTATTATAGACAAAAGATACTTATACAATGTATGGAAGGTAAGTAAAGGTACCTTTACCCTCCATATACATTGGTAATTATACAATAGGTAAATATGTAATCATACTAACATAACAAACTTATTATTAATACTCTTTATTCATTCCCCAGTTGCTCACAAAGTTCCGGTTTATAAAAAGTACTCTGTGCCACAAACTAATTGCACATTTGGTTATGTATATACATATAGAGGTCAGAGGTTACATATTTCAGTATATATAAATGTACTCTGTGGTTTCATAGTACATTACTTATTACTTAAAGCCTGACACGATCAAAGTCTTCTTTGACAAAGTGGTTTTGATGACTTCTTTGACGCTACTTTGATCGTGTAAACGAGCAATCAAAGCGCACTTTGATGTGGGCGTTAATCCAAGTGGACTTGGACTGTGTTCTACTTTTCAAGCCAACTTTGATGTCAAAAAACGAAACAAAATGGCGTCAAATGTAAAAACAATGGCATCTCGCAATAAAAGAAAGTGGAGTGAGCTGTATACTCTCAAATTCGTAGAATTATATGAGGCAGAAGTAGTTCTTTGGGACGTGAGGCTCAAAGAATACAAGAACAAGGATGCCAGAAACGCGGCGTTGCAGCGCATGGCGAGAAATCTTGAGATAGACTGTGTTACTATAGAAGAGGTTAACAGCAAAATTAACAATATACGAACGACATACACCCAAGAAAAATTTAAAAAATAATATTAGATGCTCCCATTTCATTGCGACGTAGAATATAGGAGTGAGTCCAAATTCTCTTTTGGCAGGTTTTTCTTTTCTTAACTCGTTTTAACTCGTTGTAACAAATCTGTCTCATCAGACATATTTTTATAAGTGTTGTTACTGTAGAAGGACGGTAAAAATAAACAAACTGATCCAAGTCAACTATGTACGTGCCAAACGGTATCAAAGTGAACCTTGATCAAAGCTATATTGTCAAAGTTACTTTGTCAAAGCAGACTTTTATCGTGTCAACGCGCCTTAATAGAGAAAAATTCTTAGACAAATAAAATAAATATGTAGCAAGCTAAAACAAACACAAACTATTATGAAGTGCTAACGCAAATACAATATTTAACTATATTATATTTACATCTTTAGGAGAAAGTTAGACACCACAAAAAATTACATTCCTGGTTTCGATGTCTCGACTGTATTTGTTATTGGCTATATTTGCCAAATAGGCAAATACGGCAATAAGTATAGCAAATATACTCTCCACAGATGGAAGTTATTTGTCAAATACAGCAAATACGCAAATACAAATAGCCATGTGAAGTGCCACCATAAAACTTTTTAAATAAAAATCAATTGCTGCCCGTTAGTTTCCCTAAAACTCGAAAAAGGCTCGACTGATTATGATGAATTTTTTGTGTTTGAGTGGATCCCTGGATGGCTTAGAATTATAATTGAACCCGGTAGGTGGCGCTGTCATCGAGATCCAGAAATCACCCGTGCGAGGCTATTACATGAAAAGCTCACTTACAATATATTCGCAACAAATTCTCCTCACTTGTGGGCGCACTGCATAAAATAGTTCGATGTATACATAATGTGACCATTTATTGTTTTCTCAGAGCGGGACGCCTTTAAAATTATTTATTTGTGTGTATAAAATTATTTAATTGTGCAATAAATTTATCAGTGTCTTTTTGCTCAGTAAAACGCACAAGTTGCTTATACAACGGCAATGCCAAAATTTTATCATCTAGCATAATCATCTGCCATGTTTTTGTTGCCACTCTGAGAGGCTTGCATATTTTTGTAGCAGCTGACAATTTTGATGACACAATTTCAAATGCATATGGTTCTTGTCATTTTATTGCAAGAATATATTTTCTTTTAAAAGCCAACTTATTATTTTTACATTTCTACAGCTGCTTTAATATGGATTTAAGTTTCGTCAAAGGTAAATATAGACCTGAAAAAAAGAAATATAGCTTTATAGAATAAATAAATAAAATAAAAATACATTTATTTTTCAATAAACTTTTAATAAATTAGTGGTGAAACAACCCCAGAGAGTAATTTAATATTGTCGTGTTGGGGTGTTTCGCTCTTACCCTAGTCCTTAACATTTATCAAGATATTAAAATTTAATAATACACATATTAATATGAAACAATAATAATAATATCCCATTATTAGGAAAAGTTGACTAAAATATTTTGCGTTCCACAATTCACCAATTCCATAAATTTGCTTTTATGTTAATTTTTTTTTAATCAATTTGTTCAATAGTTGGCGATAATTATTTTATTTACTTATTTGTGTTTGGCACCCTCCCAGCATCTTAATTATATATTTTGTATTATCTTATATTAACTTTTTGCACTTAATATTGCATTTTATGCATTTTTAACGGTGCAGTTATATTCAAGCAGAGTGCAGTTTTTTCATATTGCATAGTACCCAAATCTAATTATTTAGTTATATCGACATTATAAAGTGAGCAATTTTATCTTTTTTTATTTATAAACTAAATAGGTGCAGTTCAAATAATTAATATTTTTGACATGTGCTATTAGAAATAAGTATGTCACTATTTTTATATATCAATACTCCAAATTCGTAGGCTGGGGTAGGGGGGGTGCAAACGACATTTAACGAATTTGGTTTTATTAACTTTTTGCACTTAATATTGCATTTCACGCATTTTTAACGATGGTGCAATTATATTCAAGCAAAGTGCAGTTTTTTTACATAACAAAAAGTACCTAATTCTAATTATTTGAAGTAATATTGACGTTATAAGGTGAGCGATCTTTAACTATTTTTTATTTCTAAACTACATGGGTGCAATTTAAATAATTAATATTTTTGAGATGTGCTATTTGAACTACGTCTGTCAGTATTTTTTTTATATATATACTCAAAATTCGTAGGCTGGGGTGGGGGCACGTTACAGCACGAAAACGCGTGACTAATTTTGATTTGTCATTGTGTGCGTTAGCTAGTGATGTACATTTTACTTACAAGGACTATCGAAAAATGATTAAAATAATTTAAAAAAATAGTGTAGTGCACGAAATTGGATAACTTCAAAAATTAACTGAATTTTTGCCATGATAGTTCTAAAATAATTTAAAAAAAATCACATAACTTTTTAAAAAAAAAATCACAGAAATTCTGGGGAAACTGAAACTGACGGAACATCCGTCAGTTTCAGTTTCCCCAGAATTTCTTTTTTAACATACTTTTAATATAAATAGGTTAATACTTAACTAAGTATATACATATATACATTTTATATATTTTATAAAATGTTTTGATGGTGAAATAAAAAATGGGGACACGGAGTACTTAATGGCTGCTTTATTTTTCATATAAGTATTACTTTTGATAATTAAAAACATTTAATAATTAATAATTAAATGAATGAAAGTTGAATGAAAGTTTATTGTTTCCAACATATTCTTAAATTAGTACAAGTTTGAGGATTTCTTTTAAGTATAAAGATACTTGTGGTAGAAGGTCCTCGCCCTCCCTGAACTAAGTACATAAAACAAAAGAGGAAGTGTGTGTGTGTGTGTGTGTGTGTGTGTGTGTGTGCGTGTGTGAAAAAAGACAGTGAGTGAATGTGTTTATATGATACATTCTAATAAAGCTCAGTTTGATCGTAATTAAGTGTCTTAAGCGACTGCATTATTTTTTTCACAGTCATATGTCTTATTGGATATATTTGCAATATTTTATTAATCTTATTGTATAAGTGTTCTGATTGTTTATCATAATGATGTTTCGCAAAGGTGGTTTTCGTTCTCCGCTATAATTTCTTCTTTTACTACTGTAAGTAGGATTAAAAGCCAAAGACTTATGTTTTTTCAATAAAGTGTGTAATATGTACAACTGCCTCACCGAAATCAGCCCACATGATGAATACAAAAAGCTAGTGGAGTACCTGTACGGTTTAAAATGCAAAACCTTTAGTAAACATCTCTTAGCTCTCTCAACTTCAATAAATTTACTTTTGTAAGTACTTCAAATTGGTATACAATATATTATAATGGATTGAGCAAGCGCTACATATATTTGATTTAAAAGATCTAAACAGGCAACATGTCTTAAAGTTTTAAATATCCAAGTGAGCTTTCGAATTCTATAGACACTAATTCAACATGCCTGTACCAGGAAAGTCGCTGATCCACCATAACGCCCAGATACTTTGTATATGAAACTTTTTCAATAGATGTACACGTACAGCTACCGCTGGAAGGATTGTTACATTTATGTATTTGGATTATAAAATCATATTTTGGCTGTGACCGACTAGTCATAGAAAGACATAAGAATTGAGTTTTACTAACATTCAAAGTAAGTAAGTTATTGTCAAGTCATTGAGCAACCTTAGCTAATTGTTTTTCCGCTATTAACTGCACTTCTTTCCACGTGTCTCCCCAAAACAACATCGCAGTGACATCTGCGTATGAGAAAAGTCTCCCCCTGTTCACACTCATACTACATAGATTATTAATATATACTAGGAATAGCGTAGGGCCCAAGACGCTTCCCAGCGGTACTCCATAATTTACATTTATATAACTACTAGTGTATTAACCTATTCTTATCGCCTACGTCCTGTCCAACAACTGGCCAACAATTTTATGACATTTGATAATGACATGACAATGATCAATGAGTCAATGACAACAGCAACAGCATGCACTGCAAAGTGCAAACTTTACACTCTTATCTATGGTGCAAAGTGCAAACCATAGACTTAGAATATACCATAGACTTAGAATATACTAGCTGATAGACCATGAAGTTATAGATAAAGATGGAGACCAAACTCCGAATACCTACTTGAAGCTTAACCTATGTATTACTATCTCGCTCTCTGTGGGCAGACTTTCTTTCTAAGTAGGTAACCTTTATTTTATTTTTCCCAGGATATCGCTAAGTAGTTGCATTACATTAAGTGGTTTATTTATAAATATACATCTCTGTTTACTACTAAGACCTAGCCTATATAGATTATATATTTTTGTACAATTTTTTTGGGAAATGACTGGTTTTATAAAGAAAGGTTTTCATTTCCATGGGCAGAACCGGTATCTAAAATATGACCACGCATTTCCGTTACAACCCATATAATGCCGAGCCTATTTAGAAAATGTGGAAAATATAATATATCACAGAATATTTTATAACTACCATTTCGATAATGTATTTTTTGGTTATTGTATGCAATTCCTAAACGGTACCAACGAAATATAAAATTAAAATATATTATAACAGCCCGGATGTTCAATGAATTGGGCAAAATATACCTGATTTATTGTTCAGACAGACTAAATCTATTTTTGGACAATTATTTAAAAAAAATATCACGAAGACTTAAGGTGTAGCTGAGCTCCTGCCTTAGCCTTCTGACCTTACCCATCCGAGCCAGGCTGCTCTGAGCTGAAATGTGTATAATACTATATTCCACACATCTTGTTCATTTTAAGAATTATCTACAATTCCTAGGAATTCTATATAATGACGGATTTCATAGATATTTAGTAACATAGGTACTATAATAGGTACGGTAATATATAAAAAACCTCAAAAAAATAAATAAAACACTTTCCATATTAAAATAATTTATTGAAATTTTCTATTATACATGACTAAATATCATTGCTCTGTGTAGTTTCTGTCTCTTACAACGTAAATCACTAAGTATATTTTCTGTATGACTCTTTAAGTGAGCACAACAACAAAGCGCCCTTGAATAATATTTTCAATTTACTGATCCGTATACTTTTTAATAGTTGCCATTAAAAAGATATATCCTGAATTTTTAGTTTGGCGCGCCACTTTTGCTTAAGAATCTTAGTTTTCTTCTCAAATATTTCTTCTTTACTAGACTTTATTTTCACATGCACGCCCCTACCAATCTCGCGGGATCGTCGTCTTCACGGCTGACCTAAGAAAACAAGAAAACTTTGTGAAATCGGTAATTTTAGCATCGTATTGTCCGCTCATAAGGGTCGTAGCGTGATGTTAGATAGTCTTCCTGAAGAATTGGTTTAAAATGCAAAAATATTTTCATATCTGACTGGTATAGTTCCAGAGATTAGAGAACTCAAACAAAAAAAGAAACAAATAACTCTTCTACATCATAATATCAGTACAAATTTACATCATGTAATAGTTTATTAGACCATTAGTAGACAGAAAAGATACTCCAGAGCGCGCCTTCATGAGCACGCATAAATGAAGCATCAAACAAGAAGCTTCATGCTTAGTGTCGTAGTGACGGTTACCACACTGCGATTGGCACTAAAGAGTTTAAATATGTATGTGTTTTAAGCTATATAATATATTATGTAATGTAATATTAAAGTCATAATAAATACAAATAAAAGGTATGTATTTAGTAATAAAGGAAAAGGAAACTTACAGGTAACTTGTTAAGATTGCATAAATTTTCAAGAATTTTTCGACATTGTTTTTTACTAGTTTGGTCTTCAATATTACAGCCAGTACGTTTCACTCCTGTTTCCTTAAGTGCAGAACTACTTTCATAAATGCCAGAACTAGTGCTTGGTACAGCCAGAGCAGCTATTTGCACCATAGACTCTTCATGTAATGCACTTGTTGTCTGCAAATGATAACATATTTTACAAAATGTTGCTTTATATCATACATTTAAACTACTACATTTCTAAATATATAATATATTGCGAAAAATAGATAATTAAATTATATTAATTTTAACTTGCCTGGTGATACTGTTTCTTGATTTATTATAACAGTAGGAACTGCTGTTAGTTTTAAGCGCCTTGTTGTTGAATCATAATCTGATTCTTGAAAATGCAAATTGCAAACTTGCACTTTCATAATACTTCATTTCAATGGTACAATGGATAACCACAAATTTCTCCGAGTACTGTTTTAGGAAATCTAAAAAATATTCGTAATTATTGTAAACGTTATTAAAGTATCAGAATAATGAGAAACAAAACTAAATAAAAAGTAAATTGTCTGTCGAAAACTAAATAAAAGAAAATATAATGTTACTAATTAATAATTTAATATTATGAAATCTATGAACTGTCATTATATAGAATACATAGGAATTGTATATAATTCCTAAATTTCATGCATTTCGGTAATATAATATTAAAATGTACATATAAATAATTAGTTAAGGTCACGGAAAGTCTCAGATACATCCTCAATATGGTCACACTACTTCAGTGCGATTTCTTTAAACAAAACAATAAAATTGTTCAGAGTCAATTAAATTCATTGTAAAACTATTTGATTTTGACAAAGTTATGATTTACTTATATGTTTAAAACACTGGAAACGTTTCAGCAAAATTAATTAAAATACAAAGAAGTATGTTTACAAGTATTCAATGCCAGAAGTCACTAGTTAAACACTTACGCGTGAAATCTATATCACCTCCTGGACACCAACTACTGCCAACCACGCACCACACAAGTTTGCACCATTTCTGAATTATAACAATAATTAACTTTAAATATCTCAAACGACGCTATAGTACTAAGTAAACAACCGCCATATTTGTCTAATTTATGTTGATATAGGGCTAATGTTGCCACATTACCGGACCCTTAGGAAATGGGATTGTTATTCACTGATTTGTTAACCCAAAAATGCATGAGACCTTCAATTTTGGAATATTTAATGTAACTAATCGTAGTTCAACTATTTATTTATTGGTACATTATTTTATAGAGCTTAACTTGATTTGGTTAGTGGAAACTATTTCTAAGAATTTACCAGAGATTTAAATAAAACATAGCAATACTGTATTCCACACTAAAAAGAGAAGTCAGACCACAGAGTGAGATAAAGATACGTAGGTATTTGACTCAAGCTGTTGTTCCAAGTGTGGCTCCATCTTTATCTATAACTTCATGTTATAGACCGCCTGACAGCCCGAAAACGCGTGACCATTTTGATTTGTCATTGTGTGCGTTAGCTAGTGATGTATATTTTACTTAAAAGGACTATCGAAATGATTGTTAAGGAAAAGATTATAAAAATTGTTTAGTGCATGAAGTTGAATAACTTCAAAATTAACTGAATTTTACCATGATACATGACTAAAATAATTAAAAAATATTCATATAACATGTTCCTGGGAATAAGCTGAACCTACCTGCCTTTTGTTGGATTTTAATTCAAATGTATAAATCCCAGGTGACTTTACCGAAAACCTAAAAACTCCCCAATAATCAGATCAGAATGTTGTATTTTCGAGCTATGATCTTTGAAAAATATTTACTGCCGTGGGCAGTTTCCCGGAATTTATTTTTAACATATTGTTAATATAAATAGGTAGATACTTAACTAGGTATATACCTATTTATATTTTATATATTTTATAAAATGTTTTGATGGGGAAACAAAAAACGGGGACACGGAGTACAAACATAATGGCTGCTTTATTTTTCATATAAGTATTACTTGTGATAATTACAAACATTTAATAATTAATAATAAAATAAATTATAGAAGTTTATTTTAACATTCGACTTACGTATGAATGTAAACTTAATAATTTAAGGAAGGAAACCTAGGAATCAGTTAAATAAGATTGCTCTGTTTAAAGGCCAATATGTTTATGAGGCTTCATCATGCTTCATGTTTATATTCTTTCATCTGTCTCTGAAAAGTATAAAGTAATAAACTTATTATCATTTTAGCTGCATGAATTTTAAAACATAATGATCTTAACACAGTAAAGTGCACTAAGTGTCTGAGGATACAGATGTTCTATTCTCTCAATCTCGGTATGTTAAGAAATGGTCACTCATTCATGGACTGACCGCGGCAAGTGCAACTTAATTTCGCAATCTATTGATCTGCGCAGCTATTACTTAACCACGAGTTCCTCTCTACGAATAACGCTGTAGGGATAAACCACGCTATTTAAGCCCTCGCGACAATGTCGTCGGCCATCAAGCATGAATCGGGCATTGACCGTTGTGAGTATCAAATACTATGGAATTTATACTATCACGTCTCATGCGCGGTCGTCAGTAGCGCTTGAGGAGCATTACTAAATATCTATACCTAACTACGCTAAAAGTTTTATCGTTATGATTTGGGAATATAATCCGAAGTTCCAAAGCTCCGCTCAACCCCTTGGGGAAAATAGCATGATGCTATGAATATTGTACTAGTGTGACCGTGAGGCTGTGCGGTTGGTTGCTTAGGTTATACATTTATTTTGTTGATAAATAGATACTTAGTTGGGTTCATAATAGCTTAAAGAGGATAATCTCAAGATTTTTTGGTCTTTAATGTACTACAGTTTTATAATGTATGAAAATCTGTCTCTACATTTATCTAAAGTTTTGAAAGTTATATTTTTGAAGTCTTATTATAACAATATTTTACTTACTGGTACAAATAATGTAGAAATGACTCCTTTTAATAAAATTGTTTTTATTCTACTTTTTCTTTTATACTTCTCAAGAAAATGTTTGCTGCAAATTGTTGAGTTCTTCTTTGCATTCCAACCAACCCGTCCAATGAACCTTAACCACTTTTCCTAATTATAGAATCTGGAGGGAATCTGTTTGAAAAACGGCAAAATAAAATTACATTTTAGAACCCAAACCGAGGATTTATTTTCTTGTTGTGTAGGCAAGTCTATCGATTCATTATAAACATTCAAGATAAATATCGACATTAATTTTGATATAGTTGAGTCAATCCCTAGCGTACATGTAAAATATTTTGTATAAAAATGTATTTACCAAATTCATGCAAATTATCAACAACGTGACTTTTTTCTTTACAAAATATCAAAATTAATAAAATAATTGAATATATTCTATATTCAAAACAGTATGTAACATAAATTTTAACCAAAAATAAACGCGTCATAACATTGACGATGTCTTGAGAATTTACCTGTGATATGTGAAATTATCAGAATTATTTCTATTATTAACAGCACTCACTTACGGAACAATTAACCATTTTGGAAAAAGTTACTTACTAAAAATAACCACTATTATACTTAAAAATTAGAAAATATCTCGGAGCTATTTCTTGCGTGCCGAATTGTGCTGACCTGTCATTCAAAATCGGTTACAGTCATGAGATTTGGTATCCTTTTCCATCTTGCATATTTGCCATAAGGAATTTTTTCTCCTTGCACACTATGTTGGTCTATACGCTAGTATATCCTAAGTCTATGGAATATACTGGCGTATAGACGACCTGACAGACCCCCACCCCAGCCTACGAATTTTGAGTATATACATATAAAAAAATTACTGACAAACGTAGTTCAAATAGCACATCTCAAAAATATTAATTATTTAAACTGCACCCATGTAGTTTAAAAATAGTTAAAGATCGCTCACCCTATAACTTCGATATTTCTTCAAATAATTAGAATTGGGTACTTTTTACGATGAATAAAACTGTACTTGCCTAAATATAACTACCACTGTTATAAATGCATAAATGCAATATAAGTGCAAATAGTTAACAAATGATAAGTGTCGAATGCACTCGGGGTATTGACATGCGCGGCGTAGAAATGTATAGTATAGGGTTTTTATCTTCAGAGGTTTTCTTTATTGGCCTCATTAGTAGCAAGTTTACGCAGATCATTTTTTCATTGGATAACTAGCTGATACCCACGACTTCGTCCGCGTTCTTAAAACTTTAATACCTTTATATTAAATGAAGATATCGCAATATTTTTTTTTTAGGTTAGGGTCAAGTGTCTAAGAAATAAAACTTAGAAATACTAATTAAAATCTATCCAGTAGTTTTTCCGTGATGCCCGCACAACTGCAAACCTCTATCATTTTATTTATATAGATAGATGTGTAAGAAGATAACCCATAAACGTCTCACTTATTAAATTAAAATAGAAAACCAGCAAAGAGTAATACGGAAATCTCAATTTTATTATTTATTATAGACAAAGATACTTATACAATGTATGGGTGTAAAGGTACTTTACCCTCCATATACATTGGTAATTATATATAGGTAAATATGTAATCATACTAACATAACAAACTTATTATTAATACTCTTTATTCATTCCCAGTTGCTCACAAAGTTCCGGTTTATAAAAGTACTCTGTGCCACAAACTAATTGCACATTTGGTTATGTATATACATATAGAGGTCAGAGGTTACATATTTCAGTATATATAAATGTACTCTGTGGTTTCATAGTATTACATTTATTACTTAAAGCCTGACACGATCAAAGTCTTCTTTGACAAAGTGGTTTTGATGACTTCTTTGACGCTACTTTGATCGTGTAAACGAGCAATCAAAGCGCACTTTGATGTGGGCGTTAATCCAAGTGGACTTGGACTGTGTTCTACTTTTCAAGCCAACTTTGATGTCAAAACAAAAAATGTCAAATGTAAAACAATGGCATCTCGCAATAAAAGAAAGTGGAGTGAGCTGTATACTCAAATTCGTAGAATTATATGAGGCAGAAGTAGTTCTTTGGGACGTGAGGCTCAAAGAATACAAGAACAAGGATGCCAGAAACGCGGCGTTGCAGCGCATGGCGAGAAATCTTGAGATAGACTGTGTTACTATAGAAGAGGTTAACAGCAAAATTAACAATATACGAACGACATACACCCAAGAAAAATTTAAAAAATTATATTAGATGCTCCCATTTCATTGCGACGTAGAATATAGGAGTGAGTCCAAATTCTCTTTTGGCAGGTTTTTCTTTTCTTAACTCGTTTTAACTCGTTGTAACAAATCTGTCTCATCAGACATATTTTTATAAGTGTTGTTACTGTAGAAGGACGGAAATAAAACAAACTGATCCAAGTCAACTATGTACGTGCCAAACGGTATCAAAGTGAACCTTGATCAAAGCTATATTGTCAAAGTTACTTTGTCAAAGCAGACTTTATCGTGTCAACGCGCCTTAATAGAGAAAAATTTAGACAAATAAAATAAATATGTAGCAAGCTAAAACAAACACAAACTATTATGAAGTGCTAACGCAAATACAATATTTAACTATATTATATTTACATCTTTAGGAGAAAGTTAGACACCACAAAAATTACATTCCTGGTTTCGATGTCTCGATTATTTGTAAGATTATTATATTTGCCAATAGGCAATACGGCAATAAGTATAGCAAATATACTCTCCACAGATGGAAGTTATTTGTCAAATACAGCAAATACGCAAATACAAATATGTGAAGTGCCACCATAAAACTTTTTAAATAAAAATCAATTGCTGCCCGTTAGTTTCCCTAAAACTCGAAAAAGGCTCGACTGATTATGATGAATTTTGTGTTTGGAGGATCCCTGGATGGCTTAGAATTATAATTGAACCCGGTAGGTGGCGCTGTCATCGAGATCCAGAAATCACCCGTGAGGCTATTACATGAAAAGCTCACTACAATATATTCGCAACAAATTCTCCTCACGTGGGCGCACTGCATAAAATAGTTCGATGTATACATAATGTGACCATTTATTGTTTTTCTCAGAGCGGACGCCTTTAAAATTATTTATTTGTGTGTATAAAATTATTTAATTGTGCATAAATTTATCAGTGTCTTTTGCTCAGTAAAACGCACAAGTTGCTTATACAACGGCAATGCCAAATTTTATCATCTAGCATAATCATCTGCCATGTTTTTGTTGCCACTTTGAGAGCTTGCATATTTTTGTAGCAGCTGACAATTTTGATGACACAATTTCAAATGCATATGGTTCTTGTCATTTTATTGCAAGAATATATTTTCTTTTAAAGCCAAATTATTATTTTACATTTCTACAGCTGCTTTAATATGGATTTAAGTTTCGTCAAAGGTAAATATAGACCTGAAAAGAAATATAGCTTTATAGAATAAATAAATAAATAAAATACATTTTTTTTCAATAAACTTTTAATAAATTAGTGGTGAAACCCCAGAGAGTAATTTAATATTGTCGTTGGGGTGTTTTGCTCTTACCCTAGTCCTTAACATTTATCAAGATATTAAAATTTAATAATACACATATTAATATGAAACAATAATAATATCCATTAGAAAAGTTGACTAAAATATTTTGCGTTCCACAATTCACCAATTCCATAAATTTGCTTTTATGTTAATTTTTTTTTAATCAATTTGTTCAATAGTTGGCGATAATTATTTTATTTACTTATTTGTGTTTGGCACCCTCCCAGCATCTTAATTATATATTTTGTATTATCTTATATTAACTTTTTGCACTTAATATTGCATTTTATGCATTTTTAACGGTGCAGTTATATTCAAGCAGAGTGCAGTTTTTTCATATTGCATAGTACCCAAATCTAATTATTTAGTTATATCGACATTATAAAGTGAGCAATTTTATCTTTTTTTATTTATAAACTAAATAGGTAGTTCAAATAATTAATATTTTGACATGTGCTATTAGAAATAAGTATGTCACTATTTTTATATATCAATACTCCAAATTCGTAGGCTGGGGTAGGGGGGGTGCAAACGACATTTAACGAATTTGGTTTTATTAACTTTTGCACTTAATATTGCATTTCACGCATTTTAACGATGGTGCAATTATATTCAAGCAAAGTGCAGTTTTTTACATAACAAAAGTACCTAATTCTAATTATTTGAAGTAATATTGACGTTATAAGGTGAGCGATCTTTAACTATTTTTATTTCTAAACCACATGGGGCAATTTAAATAATTAATATTTTGAGATGTGCTATTTGAACTACGTCTGTCAGTATTTTTTTATATATATACTCAAAATTGTAGGCTGGGGTGGGGGGCACGTTACAGCACGAAAACGCGTGACTAATTTTGATTTGTGTGCGTTAGCTAGTGATGTACATTTTACTTACAAGGACTATCGAAAATGATTAAAATAATTTAAAAAATAGTAGTGCACGAAATTGATAACTTCAAAATTAACTGAATTTTTGCCATGATAGTTCTAAAATAATTTTAAAAATCACATAACTTTTTAACAAA
The DNA here is from genome assembly GCA_029286625.1 of Parnassius orleans. Lineage (NCBI taxonomy): Eukaryota > Metazoa > Arthropoda > Insecta > Lepidoptera > Papilionidae > Parnassius > Parnassius orleans. The sequence goes on from JAGSMP010000126.1 coordinate 1,625,377, forward strand.
TTCAGAAACTGAAACTGACGGAACATCCGTCAGTTTCAGTTTCAGAATCTCTTTTAACATACTTTTAATATAAATAGGTTAATACTTAACTAAGTATATACATATATACATTTTATATATTTTATAAAATGTTTTGATGGTGAAATAAAAATGGGGACACGGAGTACTTAATGGCTGCTTTATTTTTCATATAAGTATTACTTTTGATAATTACAAACATTTAATAATTAATAATTAAATGAATGAAAGTTGAATGAAAGTTTATTGTTTCCAACATATTCTTAAATTAGTACAAGTTTGAGGATTTTTAGTATAAAGATACTTGTAGAAGGTCCTCGCCCTCCTGAACTAAGTACATAAAACAAAAGAGGAAGTGTGTGTGTGTGTGTGTGTGTGTGTGTGTGTGTGCGTGTGTGAAAAAAGACAGTGAGTGAATGTGTTTATATGATACATTCTAATAAAGCTTCAGTTTGATCGTAATTAAGTGTCTTAAGCGACTGCATTATTTTTTTCTTACAGTCATATGTCTTTATTGGATATATTTGCAATATTTTATTAATCTTATTGTATAAGTGTTCTGATTGTTTATCATAATGATGTTTCGCAAAGGTGGTTTTCGTTCTCCGCTATAATTTCTTCTTTTACTACTGTAAGTAGGATTAAAAGCCAAAGACTTATGTTTTTTCAATAAAGTGTGTAATATGTACAACTGCCTCACCGAAATCAGCCCACATGATGAATACAAAAAGCTAGTGGAGTACCTGTACGGTTTAAAATGCATAACCTTTAGTAAACATCTCTTAGGCTCTCTCAACTTCAATAAATTTATTTTAGTAAGTACCCCCAAATTGGTATACAATATATTATAATGGATTGAGCAAGCGCTACATATATTTGATTCAAAAGATCTAAACAGGCAACATGTCTTAAAGTTTTAAATATCCAAGTGAGCTTTCGAATTCTATAGACACTAATTCAACATGCCTGTACCAGGAAAGTCGCTGATCCACCATAACGCCCAGATACTTTGTATATGAAACTTTTCAATAGATGTACATGTACAGCTACCGCTGGAAGGATTGTTACATTTATGTATTTGGATTATAAAATCATATTTTGGCTGTGACCGACTAGTCATAGAAAGACATAAGAATTGAGTTTTACTAACATTCAAAGTAAGTAAGTTATTGTCAAGTCATTGAGCAACCTTAGCTAATTGTTTTTCCGCTATTAACTGCACTTCTTTCCACGTGTCTCCCCAAAACAACATCGCAGTGACATCTGCGTATGAGAAAAGTCTCCCCCTGTTCACACTCATACTACATAGATTATTAATATATACTAGGAATAGCGTAGGGCCCAAGACGCTTCCCAGCGGTACTCCATAATTTACATTTATATAACTACTAGTGTATTAACCTATTCTTATCGCCTACGTCCTGTCAGAGAGATAGTCGTTTAAAAGTTTTAGAGCTATACCTCTGATTCAAATCCGTTCTAATTTATTAATAAGTATAATTAATAATTAAATACATTATAGAAATTTATTTTAACATTCGACTTAATTATGAGTGTAAACTTAATAATTTAAGTAAAGAAACTTGTAGGAATCAGTTTAATAAGATTGCTCTGTTTAAAGGCCAATATGTTTATGAGGCTTCATCATGCTTCATGTTTATATTCTTTCATCTGTCTCTGAAAAGTATAATATAATAATAAACTTATTATTATTTTAGCTGCATGAATTTTAAAAATATAATGATCTTAACAGAGTAAAGTGCACCAAGTGTTTGAGGATACAGATGCACTCTCTATTCTCCCAATCTCAGTATGTAAAGAAAATGTTCACTCATTCATGGACTGACCGCGGCAAGTGCAACTTAATCTCGCAGATCTATTGATTCGCGCAGCTATTACTTAACCACGAGTTCCTCTTCTCTACGACTAACCATGTAGGCGATGAACCACGCTATTCAAGCCCTCGGCACAATATCGTCGGCCATCAAGCATGAATCGGGCATCGAGCGTTGTGAGTATCAAATACTATGGAATTTATACTAACCTGGCACATTGAACCGCGAGTCTCATGCGCTTCAAGAGCATTACTAAATATATTATATCTAATTACGCTAAAAGTTTTATCATTGTGACTACGGAATATAATCCGCAGCTCCGCACAACCCCTTGGGGAAAATTGCGTGATGATATGAATATTGCACTAGTATGACCGTGAGGTGCGGGTGGTGAAGTAAGGTTATACATTTTTTTGATTGATAAATATATACTTAGTTGGGTTCATAATGGCTTAAATAGGATAATCTCAAGATTTTTTATCTTTAATGGTAATACATTATTAGTTTTATTATGTATAAAAAATCGGTCTATTTTTATCTAAAGTTTTGAAAGTAAAATTTTTGAAGTCTTATTATTATAACAATATTATACTTACTGGTACAAATAATGTAGAAATGGCTCCTTTTCATAAAATTGTTTTTATTCTACTTTTTCTTTTATACTTCTCAAGAAAATGTTTGCTGCAAATTGTTGAATTTGTCTTTGGTTTCCAACCAACACGTCCAATTAACCTTAACCATTTTTTCTAATTATAGAATCCGGAGGGAATCTGTTTTACAAACGGCAAAATAAAATTACATTTATAGAACGCAAACCGAGGATTTATTTTCTTGTTGTGTGGGCAAGTCTATAGATTCAATATAAACATTCAAGATAAATATCGACATCAATTTTGATATAGTTGAGTCAATCCCTAGCGTACATGTAAAATATTTTGTATAAAAATGTATTTACCAAATTCATGCAAATTATCAAAAACGTGCCTTTTTTCATTGCAAAATTTCAAAATTAACAAAATAATTGAAAACATGCTATATTTTAAACAGTAAGTATATGACATAAATTTTAACCAAAAATAAACGCGTCATAACATTGACGACGTCTTGAGAATTTACACAGTCACCACAGAACAAGTTACCATTTTGGAAAAAAGTTACTTTCTAAAAATAACCACTATTACACTCTAAAAAATAACAAAATATCTAGGAGCTTATTTCTTGCGAGCTTACCTTCATGCGATCTGGTATCCTTTTCTATCTTGCATTTTTGCCATAAGGAATTTTCTTCTCCCTTGTACACTATGTCGGTCTATACGACAGTATATTCTAAGTCTATGGTGCAAACAATAAGTCTATGGTGCAAACTGTCTATTTTTAAGGTCATTGACTTAGTTAGCTACGATATTTTATGGCAGAAACTGGATAGTATCAAGTGACCTGCTGAATTAAATAATATCTTTAAATATTGATATTCAAACCAGGTTAATGTCGTACGATGTGTGCTTTTTCTGAGCCATACGGGTTAGAGTGCGGGGTGAGACGGGGGTTTGACCTCACCCAATCTCTTCAACTTGTATGTTAATGCACTGATAGAGGAGCTCTGCCGTAGTCGTCTCGGCTGCCATATTGATAAAATATGTTTGAATAGTATTAGCTACGCGGACGATATGGCGCTGCTGAGTGCCTCTATCTGTGGCCTAAGTAAGTTGCTAGGCATCTGTGAGAAATAAACTGTTAGTCATGGACTAAAATACAATGTAAGCAAAAGTGAATATATGATATTTCAGGCCAGAAACAAAAGTCTACTTAGCGTTCCTCCTATTAAATTGAATGGAATCCCTCTGAAGAGAGTAGAACATTTTATATATTTTGGACAATTTGTAACCTCTGGCCTGAGGGACAATTTAGATATTGATAGAGAGCGCAGGTCATTATCTGTAAGAGCTAATATGACAGCCCTAAGGTTTGCTCCTTGCACAACAGAAGTTAAGATTACGTTGTTTAAAGCTTATTTTACATCCCTCTGCACGAGCAGCCTATGGGTTAATTGCTCTCAACAGCAGTACAGCGCCCTGCGCGTGCAATACCATAATGCATTTCGGGTGCTAATGGGGCTGCCTCGGTTCTGCAGCGCATCGGGAATGTTCGCTGAAGCGAGAGTGGATTGCTTCTACGCGATCATACGTAAGCGATGTACATCCCTGGTACGTAGGATCCGGGGCAACTCAAACCGCATCCTAGTGATGTTCTCGAATAGAGTTGACTATAAGTACCTGAACCATTGTTGTATGGTTCATGTACTGGCAAATAAATAATCTGAAATCAAAAATGTTCTTACTGAAAGAATTATTAACAATAAGCTATGTTATAACCTAATTATATTAATTATGTAATATGATCCTTGTTGGGCGAAATAAAGATATTATTATTATTATGGGGGGTATTTAAATAGTTTTCTCATCTGGCTGGGCTACACAAATATATAAAGGGAAATGATAATTAAATATACATATATTAATATACTGAAAAAAATACATAAACAATACGTAAATAAATAAAAAGCCAACCAGATGGAAGCCCTCGGCAGGGATGACAAAACGGCCTAGGGTTAGGGGGAATGGGAGAGAAACCGGCGGACGATGCGGGTGGTATCGAGGAGCACCGCCTTCTGCATTTGAGCTTGGAGCTGTCCGTCACGGAGTCCCAGTCGCCTCAGATGACCCGAGAGGCTGACTGGGATTCGCCCGTTCGCAGAAACGACTGCAGGTATAATTTCGGTCGGCAGGCCACCGTACATGTCGGTCACCTCGTGAGCCAGGTTCAGATATTTTGTTCGCTTATCTGTTTCGGCTTTCACGAGGTTCTCGTCATACGGAATGGTAATTTCGACCAAAAATATCCTTGACTGTGCCCAGTCCATCAGCACAATATCAGGTTTATTCGCAAGAATAGTCCTGTCTGTGATGATGGCCCAGTCCCAGTAGAGCCTGGTGCGGTCAATTTCGAGCATAGCTTCCGGCAAGTACTTGTAATAAGGCAATTTCCGGCCCACGAGACCGTATTTCAGAGCGAGCTCCTGGTGTAGTATTCTGGCTACTAGGTTATGCCTGTGCAAGTACTCAGAGTTAGAAAGCGCCGAACAACCGGAGATAACATGCCTAAGTGACTCACCGGGATGGCGACAAGCTCGACAGATGTCGACGGTGCCATCCTTTAGGATGTATCTACGATAGTCTTAATAACCTGATCCTGTATTGCACAGACCAAACCCTCGGTTTCCCCAAAGAGGTCACCAAAACGTAGCCAGTGGAGGGAGGCAACTGTGTCTACGAAAGGTTCATGTAGAGCCTTGAAGAACCTCCCGTAGAGCTCCTTCTCCTCCCATACGGTCTCCCGGTCGGAAATGCTCTGTACTGCCGGGTCTTGCCATTGCTCGTTGGCTAAGGATAGAGGGGTAAGCCCTTGACCACAAGAGATGACGTCACTATAGAATGGATTATCCGATATCGTCAGAAAGTAATTACGGAGGCTGCACACTTCGGGATTATATACATGGTAAGCGCGCTTAAAAAGCCACGGCCACCATGTTTCCGCGGCAAGTTCAGCCTCATAATTGATGATCTCGGGTGATGCATCCTATGGGACGTCATAGTAGTAGTGCGGACTTTTCTATCCAGGGCGTTAAGTTCAGTTTGAGTCCACCTAAGTATGCAAAAGGTATAAATGAGAACAGGCATGACCCAACCGTTATATGCGTGTTTCTTATTCACACTGGACAAAAGGCTGTTAAGCACTTTGATCAAGCGTGCATAAAACACATCGTAAACTGATGGTTTCATACTCACCTCATCGATACCGATGTTCTGTGACATACCCAGGTATCGGTATGTTTCAGCCTCGGAAAGGGTCCTTAGGTTGATGGGCATAGATAGGTCTATGCCCTCAGAGTTAGTAACCCTTCCCCTTTCAACACGGAGGACTTCACACTTATCCGCCCCCAGCTCCATTCTAATAGAATTACTAAAATCACAAGTGATGTTTAGCAATTCCATAAGATGGGAGCGACTGGAGGCGAATAACTTGAGATCATCCATATAGAAAAGGTGGGTCAGTTTTGTACCTCCTTTCCGAAGCTGAAATCCCCTCCCAGAATCCTCCAGTAAGGTACTGAGAGGGTTCAGGGAGAAGCAATACCAGATTGAACTCAAACAATCGCCCTGGAAGATACCCCTTCTTATTCTTATGCGGCTTTCCGCATCCGTCATCCGCTCGCCTAGACGACCAAGGATTGTTCTCCACTGCCCCATACACTGCTCGAGGAAGTCTCTAATTGTACAGTCAACCTCGTACAGCTCGAGGACCCTCTTTAGCCATGTATGGACCACCAAGTCAAATGCCTTTCTATAGTCTATCCAGGCGGCGGAGAACGTTGCATTTAACCACTTTGCCAATGACCGCGTCAATGAGGAGTGGTTCCTTCGTTACACGACCACCGCCTCGATATCCATTTTAAGCACGCGACATCACCTGATATAAATCCAGGTGACGAACGATTCGCGTACTCAAAATTGATGTCATTGTCTTATATATGGTGGATAGACATGTAATGGGGCAGTATTTGCTCGGGTCTGTGGAATCCCGGTCTTTAGGAACCAAATGAGTGATCCCAGTAGTGAAGAGGTTTGGGAGTGACTTTTGGTCGAGAGCCTCTTAAAGCTGTCGGGCGAGCACAGCGTGACACACCACGAACCCCTTCAGTCAGTAGTGATGCAGCCCGTCGAGTCCCGGACTTTTCCAGTTCGGGGCCCTGCAGACCGCCTCAGCTACGTCATCCGGCGTTATGATGACGGGGTTCATGGGCGTAACACTCGCACACTGACTCGCCACTACTTCCGTCCAAGGGCCCTCGCTGTGGTTTACGGGCTCTGACCACAGGCTGGGCTAGAATGCGATAGAGTCGGCCTGATTCGGTGCTGGGCGCGTTCCACGTACCATTGTTCGCTCTAATGATTCATAGAGCCTCTTCTGATCGCTCTGGAAAAGACGATTCGGGTTGAACTGTGTCGACCTCTCGGTATATCGCCGAATCCACTTTCCCCAAGCAACGATTCTCTACTTCAGGTCGTCTATGCGCTCCGTCAGTTTTTACGTTATATCCGGCTGGGAAAAACTGACATTGGTCCCAGCAAACGCCATTCTGACGGTGCGTACAATCTTTGGCCTGTTATTGCCTGACCTGAAGCATATCAGTCTGCCGATGAGGGCCCCAGCCTTTGCGATACGTTCCTCAATTCTTATTCTCCAGGCTGGGATGGTGCTACTTTGTCTAGTAGCACGTCCAGCCGTGGGGAGCTTGGCGCCAATAATTGGCATACTGCCAGTGCGGCGCGAAGAAGAATTGAGTCCCTGCCATGTCCCGGCAGGCTTCCAAATAGGTCAACAGCATTGGGTTTAAAGTCCTCACGACAGCCCGATTCCGCTTGCTTAGGGTTATGCGGGGAAGTCGCGGTTGACTTTCGAGAGGCGTATTGCGCGTTTCCACAATCGCCTCTTCCAATGTATGTACTCATTATTTGCTACAGTTCTAGTTCCTGGGCGACTGTTTCATCATCGTCTGAATCAACCACAACTGGGGGATTCACGGCGGCATCCACGTGTGCGGGTTGCTCTGCGGGTTATTATTATTTCAATAATAATAATAACCCGCAGAGACAGACAGAGACAGAGCGTTCTACTTGTCAAATTGAGTGACTCTGACGACTGACACCATGATGACAAATATAGCTTGTGCTACCAGTATAGAGCCTACATATATACCGGGTGGGCCAGAAAGGCGTACGATTTTAAAAACACTCTTGCGTTTAAAGCTTTAGAGAGGGGACTGCGCGGGTGGTGGGGTTAAGTAGCTCGGTTATCGGAAATTTAGTTGCGATGGATCACTTCACCGGAGCGCAACGTGCATTCTGCGTTAAACATTATTACAAAAATCGCGATTCGTGCGCTATTGTTCGGCGTTTATTTCGGCGTGAGTTTGGATTACATGACCTAAATCAGTGTCCGAAGGTAAAGTGTGATTCGATCGTGGGTCAGAAAGTTCAAGCTACTGGTTCGACTCTCAAACAGAAGCCTGCGGACGCCCAAGGTCAACAAGAACGGAAGACACAATTGAACAAGTTGAGCTTCAGTTCAACGTAATCCTGCTCTATCGACTCGAAAGCGTTCAGCCGAACTTGTGGTATCCAGAACATCTTTGCGTCGCATTTTGTTGAAAGATCTGAAATTGCACCGTATAAAATTCAACTTGTGCAGGAATTACAACCAAATGATCCAATTTACGACGAGCTTTTGTTGAAACAATGTTGGAACGCTTTCGGACTTTCAACAATATTCTGTTCTCCGATGAAGCCCATTTTCACATAAATGGGCATGTGAATAAACAGAATTGCCGTTACTGGGCTGCAGAGAACCCTCGTGCAAAACATCAAAAGCCTCTGCATTCGCCGAAAGTAACCGTTTGGGCGGCCATGTCAGCGCACGGAATTATCGGACCCTACTTCTTCGAAAATCGACAAGGCCAATCTGTCACTGTAAATTCTAACCGATACATAGCCATGTTAAGGATTTTTCTTTCAACAACTGCAACAATTTGAGCCTATAATCGTGCAACATGGTTTCAACAAGATGGTGCGACATGCCATACAGCTAATGCCTCTTTGGAGATCGTCAACGAGATGTTTGCTGGGAACTGATATCGCGCCGAGGTGACATTGCATGGCCTCCTAGAAGTCCGGATCTAACGCCACTGGACTTTTTTTGTGGGATACCTAAAAAATAGAGTCTCTCAATACCCCAGCCACAATTAATGAGTTGAAGACCAGTATCCGGGAAGAAATGGCAGCTATTCCCCGTGCAATGTGCCAGCGAGTTTTTACCAATTTAAGGTTCAGATTCGAAGAATGTTTGCAGCGCGATGGTGCACACCTGGATGACGTTATTTTAAGAAATGAATTTCCCAGATGTCAGTTTTTATAGAAATAAAAATTTGTATGTGAATTGTACTTAGTTTTTTTTTAATGATTTTTTCAAATTCGCAATTCTTTCTGGCCCACCCGGTACATCTTATCGTAGTAATGGAGATTAACTCCATGGAGATTAACTCCATTACTACGATAAGATGTATACGGTTAAGGGTGTGTTTGCAAATCGGGCAAAATTATGCTGTTTTTCGGTACCCGACCTGACCTGATAATGTACTTCGATGACTACTTCTGGAACTCCTGGACGAGTAGAACTAGGTGTGCCGAGTTTGGGCTCGTTTTGTTAGTTATGGTGAGACCTAACCTCCGGGCTTGTGGAGAGACTTGATGGTGTACTTCGGTGACAACTGCTGGAATTCCTGGACGAGTAGAACTAGGTGTGCCTAGTTTGGGCTCGTTTTGTTAGTTATGGTGAGACCTAACCTCCGGGCTTGATGGAGAGACCTGATGGTGTACTTTGGTGACTACTACTGTAACTCCTGGACGAGTAGAACTAGGTGTGCCGAGTTTGGGCTCGTTTTGTTAGTTATGGTGAGACCTAATCTCCGGGCTTGATGGAGAGCCCTGATGGTGTACTTTGGTGACAACTGCTGGAATTCCTGGACGAGTAGAACTAGGTAAGCCGAGTTTGGGCTCGTTTTGGGGTAGCTTTCACCGAAGTATACCTTCAAGTCACTTCACCAAGTCCGGAGCTAAAGTCTTATCATAACTAACAAAACCAGCCCAAAATCCACAGCCACCATCTCACTGCTAGTAGAGGGCTTCTAGTGCCTAGCAGTCTCTGGAGCAGCTATTCGTATTTCGTCTGTAATATATTTTTGTAAAAATCAATCTTTCAAATTATAAAAATGTTTTTACTTTATTACGATTCCCACACCCGCAGCTAACCGTGCGTACACTTGTGTGTGACCCGTGTCAATGTAATAGTTTGATTCTATAACTATCAATTTTGCAAACGCGTCCTTAACAAGAGCTTTGAACTGAATGAAATACAAAAGATTATTTATTTTTACAAAACTTACGTACCTATTAATAATTATTCACATTTTATATTTATTATAAATTAAGATAAGCATAAACAATACATTATTTGGAAAGCCGAACTTTATATGCTGAAAGAACAAATTTGGAGGCAATAAAATCACGATTTTCATACAATAATACTTCATAAATAATAAATATTTATTATACATAATTATTAAGAGCCGCGATTGAGCTTCAGATTCACTTGGGCATTTCACAATTAAGTAAGAAATAGACCTGGTTTACACGGAACATTTAACAAGTTAATTTAATAAAATCATCACTGCGTAATTGGTTGTGAAATCATTATCATTGTAATAATTTCACTCTTTATAGATCAACAACTGAACATAGGATTCCCCTTAGATTGCCGTACTTGGGGATATATGCCATAGTTGTCACGTTTGGCAAGCGGGTTGGCAACCGCAGTTCTTACTACTTTTTTATTAACTTGCTTTTATGTTGGTATGTCGAATTTAGTAATAGATTTTAAACTAACCTCCCGATGAGCTAGTAACTTGAAATTTAGAACATAGCTCATAATCGGATGACAATGTAAAAATATAAAAAAGTAGTATATTAAAATAATATAATACATTTTACCTATTTATAATTTTGATTTGATATCAGTAATATGCTGCTGCCCAGTTCTTTTTTAAATTTTCTTCGTTCATCTCTTACAACACCCACGGAATGCTCAGAAGGCCAGCAAAGTAGAAAAAAAAAACAGCTGGACTGGCAACCGGTCGCTAACTACCAGTGTCCATGCTACCTTAGCACGTGTTTTTTTTTAGACGAGATGCTTTAAAAATCACGGTAGTAGAAACAGGTAGTTAGCTCCTGGTTGCCAGATTTACTTGATATTTCTAAATCATTTTTGATCAGCAAAAAAAAAAATCTGTGACTGCATCTCGCCTATAACAACTGCATGGAAGGTTGTTAGCTACCGGCTTGAACGTCCGGCCAATTCTTGGATTTGCTTGTTTTTTTACACTGTTTTGCAGCAACAAATTAGCTACAAAATTTGACCTTTATTTGACTCAATTAACATTGATTTTATTAAGTTTACTGTCAGCTCGATATAAAAATTATTTTACAGAATAGGGTGACAAACGAGCACATAGTCCACCTTATGGAAAGTGGATACTGTAACCCATACAGATGCGTTGTCACCCTTGAGGACTAAAATGGAATGCCTCGTATCCAGGAAAAAGATTCTCCTATTCTTTACACTCACCATACGAAACAGAGCAGCATTAAGCTGCTATTTTACGCTGGTATTCTTTGAGATAGTAGCACTTTCCCTGGTAGAGGAGACCCATTCGTGCTACAACCACAACATAACTGCAGCGTGGCTCTACCACGTGGAAAATGGTGTCGGTATCATGAAAATTGGCGTTTAGGAAACAAAATTGTCAGTAAATTCAATGCTACTAAAATACAAATATAATTAGTGCTTCTTATACAAAAATACAAATGTAATTATTTACTGGTGCAACTACTTCTTATTAGTTTGTGGCTGCTACTTTACACTGTTACTCTGAGAGATTGTGGTCCTTCTCCGGTTAAGGCTGGGTGTTCCAAGCGCATTAGGTATTTACGAGCGGTCGTCGCAAAGATCGAGTCGGGCCGCGCATATGATCGTGATTTTTACAAAATAATCACAAAAATATTGTTTTAAAGTTATGAATAATTATTTACACAATGAGAAATAAACACACAAACCAAAGCTTAACTATAGTCTATATAACTTCCATAAAACTATAGTTATTTAGAATTTATTTTATTTCCTAAATATTATTTACGCAGCAGAAGAGAAGAGCGCGCGCAAAAATTTGGCACAGGTCTTACCTCGGCAACGTCCTGCGGGAGACTCTGGCAAGCGACGTGTGATTTTAATAATCGATATTTTTTTTTAATAAATGTAATGAAAAAAAAATGATCGGGTGGAATTGATTTCAAAATGAATTACCTATAAATTGATATTTTTTATAGAAATAAAGGAGTATTAGTACTTTTTTTAAATGAAATTTGGTTTGTAAAAAAACTGTAGGTCTAACGTAGTTTGGTAATTTTTTCTATCGAGAAAATTGTATTGTATCGTGTATTGACCGGGTACATCGTAATGAGAAATAATTTTTCTGATTCTAAATGTAATAATTTGGCTATCAAAAACCAATTTTAAAACGGACAAAATCAGGAACACCCAGCCTTAAGCGGACCCATTCGTAATACAACCATAATATAGCTGTAGCATGGCTCTACAACATATTTTATATGATATAGATGAAGATAGCAGTTACTTGTTTTTCATAAAACTGATTTGAACTACAAAATTGGTTTTCCAGCTTTAAATTCGAGTGCGATTGAATTGGTTTCTGCTGAATTTTCATTGCTAGCTTGTGAGCTACGGAATAAAATGGGGTAATGGATTCTCTTGAAAGATAAATTGTAATTATATATGAAATTTTCTTACGCCGCCAAGACACGGCACTATTAAATCAGAATTATTAAAATATTATAATTGGGAAGAAGATAATAGGGTATTTTTTTCATCGATTGCTCTCATTTATTTATCAACGTAAAAAGTTTCTCTAAGTAAAACCATAATTTTAGTCTGTCAAGAAACTCATGAAAAAAAAGGAGGGCGCCATTATCTTTTATACAGCATCCCTATAGATTTCAACCAAAAAGTTTTGATACTTTTTATTTTATAAACTGATTTATTATTATGGTCCCTTTACTGTCATATTTTTTCAAGTGCATGCTTTTATTGGTATGCGTAACCCTTGACCCTTGTATATCCCAGCAACAGTAATTAGCTAAATTCACATACTTAATGATTGTTATAATTTGACTGTGTATCTTAGAAGTAATTACTTAGGGATAGCAGGTTTTACACAAGACCAGCCTTGAGAGACAGCAGACACTCAAGGTGCAGAAATAAAACAAAAAAAATGTTGATACATAGTTATTATATTTTGATTATTAATCTAAGTCCAAATAATCTGAGTCGAGGTATTTAACTCCCGAAATGTTGCCTGAAGCTCCTGCGTAATTTAATTGGTGCATTTCTGACTCTCAGATTCATTGGAACTATCATCGCTTACTGAGATGACAAATTTGTCTATATCATTATACAGAGATCCTCCACGGGCAAAATATTCATTTTCTATTTTGATGACATGGTCAACACAATTTTTCCATTCTTGTTGAGTTACTGACTTAAATGCTTTTGTAGCCAACTTCGCAACATCTTGACCAGAAACATTATTTTGTACGATTCGCCTTTTTACCATTGCCCAAACTAATTCAATTAGGTTCAGATCACAATGATAGGGTGGTAGTCTTACCACTGTATGTCCATGTTCCCCTAGGAGTTCATCGATATAATACACCGGTTCAGGTTTATGTTTTTTTACAAGCATCAATAAGGATGTTTTCCGCAACGTTTCATCAAATGGAATATTATTTTTCAGTAGCCACAATTTGATTTCATGAACTTTTGATGCAGAGGTGCCTGGGGCAAAAAAAAAAATAATTTAATAGTTGATTTTCAGTTGCAACATAAAAAGATAAGTAATAATGTAAAACAAAAATAAAGTATAAGAAAGAAATATTATAATACCTTGTTTGTTATAATGGAGTGGTATCCATCATAATTATTGATGGTTCAGTTATGTTGGGCACTAACTTTTCAGTTACCCATTTTGTAAAATTATGGGTGTTCATCTCAGAATGGTAATCATCTTGCTTGTTTTTACCAGTAAATATTAATAGTGCATTAGGCACAAAATCATTCTCACTTCCAGCATGCACAATTATCCACCTTTTCCCTTTAGATACATCTTGTTGGACACTAGAAATATTAATAGACGGCGAACATTTAGTTACTTTGTAGGACTCGTGTATGTAGCTCTCATCCAAATAAATAATGTTTTTTTGGAGCTCTTTGGGCAATCTTCTGTTTTCAAGGATGTGCTTTAAATAATACTCACGTTTTGAAGCAATAACTGGTTTTTGGGACTGAGGTATTTGACGTCCCAATGTCATAGTTAACCAAGGTTACCTCCAGACTAAAAATAAAAAGTGCTGTCGAAACGTCGGGAATATAAAATAAGTTAATATACGCGATAAAATCATTAAAAATTAGTTTTATTTAAATCGTTTTAACGTTGTTTCATAACTAAATTTTAGTCTCTAAATTTATTTAACTTGTATGTGCCGGACGGGCGAAACTCTCCAGAGTAGATGTTATCTAAGGTACTCCGCGATTCGCTCACGTCCTACACCTATAGGTTCCGGAGGATACTTCTACTGCCGTTTTTGTAGTTGCGACTGGGCTACTGTGGACTGACGTTAAATCAAAATGCACGAATTAGAATACAAATGGCAAGGCAGTGGCCGGCGGTTCGACTGCTCAACTGTTTCGCGAAAATCTTCTGACTATTGGTTATTGACCATGGTTGTTCAATATGGTTGTTCAACTACGGTTGTTCACTATCGGTTGGTCACTATATTTTTCAAAAGATTTCTTCAAATTATTTAGTAGTATCAAATATCTATGAGTAGTAGCTGGTTTTATTAACACTGTCTGACTAGCTGCTATTATCAACTATACTAGCTATTTCTATCACTTGTGTAACTGCAAATATCAGTTACTATGTTGTACAACTAGCTATCACTTTTAAATATGTAACTGCAAATATCAGTTACCACGTAATGCAACAAGCTATCACTTTCAAATATGTAACTGCAAATATCAGTTACCACTATCTAGTTCTTCATACTACAACGTTACTGGGTCCCGAGCCTCTAAGGTAGACTTGAGCGTTACTTTAAAGTGAGCCGCTTGCCATTGTTCGTTTTGCCTCTTTATTGCAAAACATTTTCTCTATACAATTGTCTTAAATTACAATTTTTTCCATACATGATTAAATCCTACACTAATGTACTATATATATTATTAAATCGGCAATTTAGTCCTTTATTAGTATATCATAAAGGTTTCTTAATTTTTTAACATTATTAAACAAAATATCCCGAATTTTCATAATTTTTGGGTACATTAATTCTTTAAGTTTACTATGAGTAGGAAATAAGATTAATTCCATCATTTTCGGGATCAACTATTGCGCAGTTAATTACAAACGTCTAGAAAGTTCTACAATACGACGCGCTCTGATTGGTCGACTTTTCTTTATACAATAAGAGATATTTTCGTAACTATCATCAAAACGATGTTCTATATTATAAATATGTTGTAAAATTATATAACTACACTTTTCACTTAGTTTTGTCAGTAATTTCACTTTTAATATTGTCTTTAATCACTTCGTTTCTTAACACTATTTGGCCGTCGCGAACATTATATTTTATATATTTTAAAGTTGGTCGTTACTAAATTATGTTCATCAAATACAATAGATGCATTATATTATGTGTTAATGTTATTTATGTTATGTTTACCCCCTTTAACTTAAATTTAGGTATATATTAATGTTATAATTTAAGGTAACTATAAAAAATGTTATAAAACATTTTTCTTTGAACAAAATAAGAATATAAAGAATTGACTAGTTAAAAGGCAAAATAAGATGTCAATGTTACCCTGAGCTTTGCAAGACCTATAACTGTTAGTATCATAATTAGCTATGAATTTATTATTCGCTTTTTTCCTTCAAATATACAAATACGAATATACAACCCTTCAAACTCCCAATACACAAAAATATACCTAAACATGATATAATTTATGACGTCGCAAATATTGTTTCTTTCGGTATGGATTTGGTTTATATATTTTTAATATTAAGATAATTGAACATGTTACTATTAAAGGATTAAATAATAATTAAGTGATTGCTCATCAACTTTGAAATTATGTAGATTGTAACAAAATAATTGTATGTCAAAAATATTTTGGTTGTTTCCTGATCACATACAGTTTCCCAATTTTTGTAAATTTATTTAATTATTTTTTGTGAAAATTGTGTATCGAAATTAGGCAACACCATCTATTATAACTTTATATTTTAGTAACTGGCCACATTTATTGGAGCGATGACCGATGACAAACGTCAAAAAATTGTCAATAACCGTTCATAGCAAGCGCGATAATTTTTAGAAGTAATCTAAATAGAATAATAAACGCGTGTCTTTGTTATTTCTTGTATGGCTTTTTCGTGTTGAGCTAGTGGGGACGTTAGTGTTCTTGATGGTTTCGGGTGACGATTCCAATGGTGGTCGTTTATCACGAAAAACTACGAGGTCTCCGAACCGAAAATCGAAGAAGTCAGATGCAGACCTAGCGAAGGGTTCAGCGTTGCGACATGACTCGCAACCTTCTGTCCATAAAAGGAATCTTTACGTCGTCTCTTACCCCATCATAATTTTGTTCAACGTTCTTAGATCTATTTTGTATCAATTGTTTATAATTTTTAAGTATTTGTACTCTGCATCACACCGGTTTATGCACAAGCCTCGTAAGAACGGCGAGTGTAACTTGGAGGTAGTGGTAAAAGACGGCGTGATATCGACAGAAATTGCCCAAGAAGATATGTCTCACACACATAATGTGGGTCCTGGAGATCCACTTCTGGCTAAGCAGAAGCATCACCATCGCAAGGCTTTTGAGTATATATCAAAAGCCTTGAAGATTGATGAAGAAAATGAGGGTGAGTTCCAGTTATCGTCAAATTAAAGTTTTATATTTCTATTATTATAAAGAAGTACGTATTTAATTTTTTCTTTTATTTAACCATTTATTATTTAATAAATAAAAGATCTATTTACGAAGTTGTGGTAGATAAATGAATTACGTCTTTTATATAAGTGAATACTTTTATTGCTGAACAAAGTGTACATAGGTATTTTATTTACAAACATTATTTTCTTACTATTAAAAAATAAAATAGTATATACAATTTTCTACAAAAAAATACACAAAGAACTTTATAGAAGTCTTTATTTGTAAGTTTGATACAACAATATGAAATGTTACACCAATATTTTAGGAAGTGTTCATACATAAGGTTCACATAATATAACAACTAAGTTATTA
Source organism: Parnassius orleans (assembly GCA_029286625.1). Taxonomy (NCBI): domain Eukaryota; kingdom Metazoa; phylum Arthropoda; class Insecta; order Lepidoptera; family Papilionidae; genus Parnassius; species Parnassius orleans. Next base: position 1,642,353 of record JAGSMP010000126.1, read on the forward strand.
AATAAATTTTCTAAAACTTGAAATTAAAATTCAACCATTTAGAATATAACATGTCATACCTTAACAGTAAATTTATGTAATTTAAAATGTAAATCTCAATGCAAAACATATTATTTCTGAAGTAACTTACTCTATGCTTTTATCTTAGATGGACCTTGAGATGAATCAAACTATATATGTTAACTAATGCAAATGAATAATGTATGCAATTAATTATAAAACAAGCAGAACTAGATATGTTTTTGTTCTATCTTTAAAGGTATATAAATAAAAATATATTTAAAATCTCTTAATGCTTATATAACTTGAGACCAACAAACCATATTTTAGTATTTTTGTTGTTGTGTAGAGTATTTCTTTCACCGGGTTTATATTAATAGTAAAGAAAGAAAAAAATATTTATTTGATACAAAAATTTAAAAGATAAACCATATATCATGTACAAACAACTATAAGCATCTCGTGAATAAATAAATTAACGGAAGAAGCTTTGTGTTTCTTTTGTTTATTTGTTACATTTTATCTAGGAACGTAAAAAAATAAAAAAAAATAATCACTGGCTGGTAAACTTCCTTGCATGTATTTTACATTTCTATTTTTGGAAAATGCTAAGGTTTTATCACATTGAACTGCATAATCGTATAAATGGCTCATAAATAGACATATTTTTATGTGGTAAAGCCATGCTGCTGCTATATTATGGAACAGGTCTGCTCAACCAGGGTAGGACCACGCTCATACAGAATATCAGTGTGAAACAGCAAAATAATGCTGCTGTGTTTTTTGTATGGTGAGTGTAGGCCATTTTACTTGTAACAAGGTATTCTATTTTGGTACACAGGGGTGACAATGCATCTGTATTTTGATTCTTAACTGAGAATAGATGTAGGTATCTATGGGCCACAGCATTCTCTTACCATAAGATGGAATGTGTGCTCTTTTGTCGTCCTTCTTCTATAATTAAAGATAATAGTAACACTCTCTATATTTATTGTGAATATATATGTAAATAGTAATTTTAAATATGCCTTAACACAAATTATATTGATTGAAACAAATTTTTACAGATATTACTGCATTTAATTGACAAATTTTTATATTTTCCTGATGTTTCCAGTGTTCCATGGTTATTAGGTTGGAGAACTCTTAAATAATAATTGTTTTATTTAAGGATTCTACAACCCTAATGTATATGAATTGTATTCACATAAACATAAGGAATCTTTAACAGTATATAATACATATTTAGGGATTTATATAAGAATATATTTCTGGGCTGCCATCTTTTTACCATAAACAAAAACAATTCAAACATACTTACAGCTGTGTCTTAAAATTAGAGTAAAAATTAATTTATCACCAACCCTGTGAATCAAAAGCGTCAATCAAACTGAGTCAATTGGTTGTTATTAAGAAGCCACTTAGTGATCTAGTTTTTGTTCATCAGCTTGAACTGAAATACTTAGTTTATCACTGAATACTGATGCCTGATAAGTGACCTCAATTTTCAAATAATCAAACCCGTAAATGCTATGTGAAAATGTGAAAATGTTATCGCTTTCTTGCTTTTTATTAATGCCGCCATTTATCTAATTAGGCATTTAAATATATACCTTGGCATATACTATTTCACTTTCAATATAAATCAATTATTTTTTATCTGTTGGCAATTAAACACAATAGGCAAGCTTCATTTACATATAGCCTAACTAGTACTAGGCGATATTGAACTTTAATATGTATATATTGATATAGTTGTGTAAGAATTGATAGAGAACAGCTTTCAGTGTAAAATCCGAATGATAGCAAAACAGACTCATCACATGCTACATAAATTCATACAGGTCAAAAAGAGCTAGCAATAGAGCTATACAAGAAAGGCATCTATGAACTGGAGAGAGGTATTGCAGTCGACTGCTGGGGCGGCCGCGGAGACGCGTGGCAACGCGCCCAAAGATTACACGATAAGATGAAAACCAACCTAGGCATGGCAAAGGATCGTTTGCATTTTCTTGGTATGAATGTAGTATTTTTTTTAATTGCAAATCATTTATAATTCTTCACTGCTGATTAAATTTTGTTTCAGCTATTTGTTCAGCCTCTTTTTCGTTTCATTTATGAAATTGGCTGTGTGTCCTGCATGCTGTGCTTTATTTTGTTATTTTAAAATACTCCTTACATCAAACAGTACAATTATAAACGATTAACATTATTGTGATAAGGTTTAATTGAAGTAACTCATATTGTCTCCAATGTAGCCAACCTTGTCGCCCTCAGTAAGTTGGGCGTAGAGAGTGAATCCGAGCGAAGCGACAAAAAGCCAACGGAGTCGCCTCTAAAGGCGCGAAGGCCCTTAGAGAAGTCCAAGACGACGCTCCTTGCGCATACAGAAAGTAACAGTGGTCAAACGAAGTCACCAAATGAAGGTAGAACATCACAGAGATATGCTTAGCTTCGTTTGACGTAACCTACTGCAAAATTAAACAAAAAAACTCACAAACAATCACCATAATTCTTATTATATTAATCGTGAATGTTGATCATTAAATAACAAACAACCTCAATACAATTGGCATGTGTGTTTGATACATCAATGTTTGCATGTGGGTTCACTGTGCTTACCACTTTTTTTTGCTTTCTGCGTGTTACACAACACCTATCATTTGTAACCGAAAGTGTGTCACGGGTCACGCCTAAAGTGTAAGTACATAAATTTGCACCAATCCGCCTTTTAGGTTCTCAATTTAATCTGTGCAGTACTTACATTAAAGGTCTTAAAGACATTTACATGTCCTGGATTACGAAACATTTTAACTGTTCATGGTCATGTGTAGTTCCTTTCAACAACAATCTGTTCATTTTCGAGGGTCGTTAACATTCGATCATTTCGACACTAACGTTACTAAAATTACACTGACCTTTTAATTGATCTTGATTGACTTAACACTTGATATTTTAGACTTCGTTATAATAACACAATGTCGGAAATGTATTTGATATTGCCTGGTCGGTTTTGACCATGTACAGTGACAACCTTCGAATACGGTCGGCTATTACTTGCCAGGAGATAAAGAGCCACAAGTATACGCGCTTTTTTATTTCATAAACTCTAAAGAAATAAGAATTACAAAACAAATTTTTTTATCATGTTTGGTTCTGGAGAGATCCTAAGGAAACTACCGAAAAAAAAATTTCCAAATTTTTGCTCGTCTCAAAAAAGGTCTATGGGCTTCAAAAAAATTTTATTTATCCTTGTAGTTACAGCTTGTTGAAAATCACCCAAAAATTTCGTTTTTTTTTATATCCCTTAATTTTTGTGACTAGTGTCATATTAAAAGAAAATATAATATAAGATACATAATATAGAGACGCAAAGGCTAATTGAGTCGTTTTAAGCTGCCGGTGCCCAATGTGACACTAATGCGATAATACGAGGGTGGATTGAAAAGTACTCGGCCTAACCAAGAAAATAAACACATACTAAATCAGTAATATTTTTATTTTTCTACATAATCACCATCAAGTTCAATACACTTTTGCCACCTCCCCTTCCAAGCATTTAGACCGTTGAAAAAAAATGATTCTTCCTTAGAGTCAAAATATGCGTCTACAGCTGCTTTGACCTCGTCGTTTGTCGAAAATCTTTGACCTCCCAAGTGCTTTCTTAGGTTAGGGAACAGAAAGAAGTCTGATGGTGCCAGATCAGGTGAATACGACGGATGCGGTAACAGTTCAAAGCCACAGTTGTAATTTCAGCCATTGACTGTACTGACGTGTGAACACGGCGTTATCTTGATGAAACAGGACTTTTCTTCTGAGCATTCCTCGACGTTTTCTTTTATTTCTCTCAAACGACGTAGTAAGGTGCAGTAGTAATCAGAGTTTATAGTCTGACCCCTTTCAAGATAATCAATCATAATCACACCTTTCGAGTCCCAGAATACTGAAGCCATCACCTTATTTGCCGACAAAATCGACTTAGCCTTTTTAGGGTGGTGAACCAGGTCTTCCACTGTTTTGATTGTTGTTTTGTTTCCGGTGTACAGTAATGAACCCATGTTTCGTCCATAGTAACAAAACGATTCAAAAATCATCTGCATCGGCTTCAAATAACTCCAAACAGTCGCGTGAAATAGTCAATCGCGTCCTTTTTGTTCAACTGAAAGCAGTCGCGGAACCCACCTCGCAGACACCTTGTGAAACCCAACTCGTTGACAATGATGTTTTGAGTTCGTTCATAAGAGATGCCTATAATCTCGGCTATCTCTCTAATTTTTAATCTGCGGTCTCCATTATTAAATCAAGTACTTTTTAATATTTTCGTCAGTAGTTGACGTCGAAGGCCTTCAGAGCGGAGTTCATCTTTCACACTCTCTCTACCACGCTTAAATTCTGCTATCCATTTTTGACGGATGAATATGACAGAGCACAATCGCCTAATGTACTGACCATGTCATCATGGATGGCTTTTGATGATAGCCCTTCATGGAAATTAATGACGGCACGCTGCTCGATTTGCTCCATTCGCGGAAATTATGTCCGATTACTTTGTTAATAAATTTATAAAATCACAACTAATTATCGCACACGTTTCGAACTTCACACAATGAACTAGTCTGAACTGAACTAAATAATGTGGGTAGATTTGATTTTTAGAATTGAATGGATCTGTGTTAGGCCGAGTACTTTTCAATCCACCCTCGTATCGGAAGTAGGCTAGTAGTAGTAGTAGCTAGTATAGAGCGGCTTCAGACTTACCAACAAAGAAAGACGGAGCGCTGCGTTAATTTTGAAGTGATGCCGAAACCTTGCTAAAACCGTGATCAACTTATAAGAACACGCACAAAATATGCATTTCAAATGTTTTGCAACCAACATCATGGTTTTAGATGCAAGGGGTGCGCCCAGCGGTTGACTTTTACTTTTTTACTTTTTTTGTGTGTATAAGAAAAAATGTAAATGAGGTTTTCCTTGACAAGCTGGATCGTGTCGTCAATAACTGTATCCGTTTTATTTTTCGTCTTCGCAAGTTTGATCATGTAGCCTCATTCCGCACTCAGCATATAAATTGGCTTCCTATTCATCAGCGAAGACACATTAGGATACTTAACAAAGTTTTTTCTATTTTATTCTATAACCACTACCGGATTATCTGAAAAATAAGTTTCGGTTCCTGCGCGAGACTCAGGACAGCTTCGTTCATCGGAGACTCTTGCTTTCTCTATACCTCTTCACCGTTCGGGTTTGATATCTTCATTGTTTGCTGTCCAAGCCGCGCGCCTATGGGATAACCTGCCTGAAAAGTTAAGACAACCTACCTGCAAACATACAAAATTGCTTCATAACTGATAAGCTCCGTCATCATTATAGTAGTTATCTCTGTTTTAGTTTAATCGGTATATTATGTATCTTATATTATATTTTCTTTTAATATGACACTAGTCACAAAAATTAAGGGATATAAAAAAAAACGAAATTTTTGGGTGATTTTCAACAAGCTGTAACTACAAGGATAAATAAAAATTTTTTGAAGTCCATAGACCTTTTTTGAGACGAGCAAAAATTTGGAAATTTTTTTTTCGGTAGTTTCCTTAGGATCTCTCCAGAACCAAACATGATAAAAAAATTTCATGGCCAGATTTTACTGTACGATCATTTTCCTCGGAGTTACAGCTTGTTGAAAATGACCCAAAAATTTTGATTTTTCTTTATATCTCTTAATGTTTGTGACTAGTGTATATAGTTCTTTGTAACCGCCTTCGTAGTTTTATCACTGCCCTAAGGTTGAGTGGCAGATAATGCTTTTAACATTAACTCCGCTTTTGATCCTGTACTGATGTGAGGTTCAATAAAGTTTAAATAAATAAATAAAAAAGAAAGATGTGTGTATGAGTGCGTGTTAAGAAGTTGAGCATTGTTTTGGCGTCACAGCATAACCATAACATAATCAGGCTAAAAAGCAATAGTTAGTGTTAGAATGTGTCAGCTCATCCGTGGAAGGACCACGCCACGTCTCACAAAATACCAGCGTGACTGCCGTATTTCGTCACTTTATCACTTTACGCCAAAGTGACTGCGACACCATGAGACTTAACATTTTAAAATTGAAAAGTGTTTGAGTATTTGGCCATATGCGCACAGTTCAGTTGTCATCAACTAAACTGTGTGCTTGTTTGTCACTCTACTTCTGTAACGTCTTTCCCCGTGGGTATCGCAATTCTTTTAAGGAAAAATGCGGAAAATGAGGCTTCGACAGATGGTGGAAGATCATTAAATATGTAGGTGTCTATGGCACAGAGCATTCTCTTACCATCAGGTAGACCGCGTGCTCGTATGTCATCCTTACAAAAAAAAGAAACATGTTTGTATTTGAGTTTCCTTATTTGAGTATGCTATACCTGAAAGTTTACAGTTATGTATTTACATTTACAATTAAAAAAGTAAATATTTGATAGCATTCATTTGATCAACTGTGATGTTTACATTGAATAAACTATCAATAACTAAACAATGCCATTCTGAGGTTTTCGACCTTGTCTAAGGTAAGGCAGACGTTATCGACTCGGTCTCACTAACAAGCGAACTCCAACTATGAGTCTATGAATGTAAAGCCGCGTCATTGTTGACATAGCATTCTCTTTGTCCTTAGCCAGCGGTATTTCGTTGTTAATGAACAACATAACTCCAATAACGAATGTATAATATACATAGAAACAAACATGCTTTTGATTAACCCCATCTTTTAGTATCTATTTATCTTTTGTACCGTTTGTATAACTCAAACATCCGACCGCTTTTGTTTGCGCTGTTCATTGTTTTCCCTTATATAAAAAATTCCAACGTACATTTTGTCGATTACTTTTACAGTACAAAAACATTTGTGTCCGGTGCAATATGCAATAATATATTGAATAGTGTTTGGGAGAAATTCTAACAAATAATGGTTTTGAAATTTTCAATTTCTTTTCATTCACGCACAATAAATCTTCCAACGTTGGATGCACATCGTATAGAGAACATTTTACGTTTTCTCAAACTATTGAGTGAATTTTTTGCGTAGTAAACGATCATTATTATAAATACTGTAATGCGTTTTGTACTCCGTGTTCTTTAATATAATAAAAAAAAACATCAATATGCATATCCATTGAAGTTTCCTTAGCCTCTAAAAGACGGTATAGGATTTTAAAACTAAATCACAATCTATAAGTAAAAGTAAGAAACAGCCTATATACGTTCCGATGATGTCCTGAGCACAGGCCTCCTCTCATTTGAGATGGCAATTTGTCCGCTACATTTGTCTGTAGCAGTATAGAGCGTGTTGGCGGACTTGAAACTTCTTCGAAGTATTTTATTCCTCAGACATGCAGGTTTCTTCACGATGTTTTTCTTCACCGCTGAGAACGTGGTATATCAGCAGTTAATATTGTACGAGGGTGATCCAAAGTAATGATAATCGGTTACTTCAGGTCCGCATAAAAATCCAAAAAATATTTTTGCTTGCTTATATACTCACTACGTCAGCCTAAAAATCATATAAATAGATCACGATTTCCGGAGATACATTCATTTGAATACGAACTGTCAAAGAGATAACATCAACATGGAGAAAAACGAAATTAGAGCTGTCATCAAGTACCTCTGTTTGAAAAAATGTCTTCAAAAGACATACACAGTGACTTAGTGGAAACATTGGGGACTCTGCTCCTCCATATTCTACAGTTGCACGCTGGGCCAAGGAGTTTAAACTGGGCAGAACATCCACTGAAGATGAACATCGCGAAGGACGCCCATCCACGTCCCTCACTGAAGACAACGTGAAAAAGTCGAAGATGTTGTGTTGGCAGATCGAAGAGTGACCATCAGGCATGTAGCTCAGGTCACAGGGATCTCATATGGCAGCGTTCAAAGAATCCTTGCGAACGAGTTGCATATGAAAAGGTCTCTGCGCGTTGGGTACCCAGAATGTTAACCGACGAGCAAAGAAAAATCGAGTTGACATTTCGAGGATCAATCTCGAAAAGTTCCAAGCAGATCAAGAAAATTTTTGTTCCGTTTTGTGACTATAGACGAGACCTGGATCCACCATTTTGATCCTGAAACGAAACAACAATCGATGACTCGAAGCGAGCCTCCTCACCGACGCTAAAGAAATTCAAAGTTTCAAGTTGGCGGGAAAGGTTATGGCATCTGTTTTTGGGACGCTCAAGGCATAATCGTGGTGGAATATTTGGAAAAGGAGCCACTATTACGGGCTCTTACTACGCAGACCAAATAAGAAGATTACGGGAGGCCATTAAGGAAAAAAGACGCGGCAAACTGCGAGCTGGAGTGCTGTTTCACCAAGACAACGCACCGGCTCACAAAGCCGCAGTTGCGATGGCTGCCATTCAAGAAACGGATTCGAACTGCTCGAACACCTCCTATTCGCCAGATCTAGCTCCTAGTGATTTCTACCTCTTTCCTCGGCTCAAGGAACGCCTCCGAGGCGGCGAAATCGAAGACGATAGCGAAGTAATGGCCGCTGTTGAAGCGTTTTGGGAGGGTCAAGACAAAGAATTTTTTTCAAAGGGAATCCTGGGTTTAGAAAAAAGATGGACTAAATTTATTGATTTGTTAGGAGACTATGTAGAAAAATAAATTATTATTTTAACTTTAATTACCGTGTTTTATTTTCATTATCATTACTTTTGGATCACCCTCGTATATTAATATTTCCATTGCTGTCGGCAGGGATCGGACCCAGGTTGCTCGAGTTCTGTGAAAATTTGAGCGACTGTTAATCATTAAGACTCTAAGCATTGTAATAATCATTAGTTCAATTAAATTTATTTTACATAACTACGTCCAATTAACTTAATAGAGAAAGTTTTCAAAATCAATTCGTTGCTTTTGATATTACCTCCCACACACGATTTTATCACCTCCTGATAATTTAAGTATAGATAAGGCTTTAAAATACTTTATGTTGGTTTCCATTTGTATTTATCTAATAAGGACACTCAATTGGTTGTTATCCGGTACCTTTAACATTCAACTAAGGCCTGATTTTCCAATCATTTGACAATAGTTGTCTATCAAATAAATTACAGCCCGTGACTGAATATAAAAGTAAAATAGACTATAGATTTTCTGCCTTGGGGTTCGTCTGGGTCGTTACCATCCGTTTGTCTATTTCTACCGCCAAATAGCAATTCTGTTCCGGTTTGGAGGGTATAGAGAGCCTCCAAACCGGAACAGGCTGTGAGACATTCCGTCTCAGTCCTCAAAGGTGACAACGCATCTGTGATCGTTAAATATGCAATGCTTAAAATATGTTATCCGACTAGAGACAGAGCAGGACATAGTTTACGTAGCCAATCCTATATTGTTGATATATTTGTAGTGATTACGTTAAATCATCTTCATTTTGAGAAGCTTTTTTAACGGAAAAAAAAGTTATTGTATTCGACGCGTATGTTACATAGATTTCTCTGAAACAGTTGAACCGATTTTAATGATATTTCGTTTTTTTTTAAAGTTTATTATTTGAATGTTTTATAGACTTGTCGATCATAAAAGACAATGTGTACTTATATAATGTTTAAGCACGCAATTAAATCGGCCAAAAAGTAGTAAAAACACAATGCTAGGTTTATAGGTGATTTTATTAATATCGAGGCGACATGCGAATAAAGTTTGATTACTCTTTAATGCATTTACGCCTGCTTTGACTCGGTAACCTAATTCCGCCCGACCTACTACAATTTGCTAATATCTCTCTAGTTAATTGCTCGGAAATTGATTGACAGCTATAAAGACACAAAACCACGCTGATATAATTCATTATAAACGATCGGTTTTTCGATACCTGATATCTAAATTTTAAATATATGTCTTGTGTACTACTACCGTACTGACTGAATCGTATAGTGGCGCCGTAAAGGAACGCTCGCTACCCAATATCATCCCGTGGGTGTCGTAAGAGGTAACAGAGGGAAATGAGACAGGAGATGGACAGCAGCATCTTCATGCGTGGCAACTACGGCAAATATCCCCCCTGCGAAGCAACTATGTGGGAACCCTATGTTCAGCTGTGGGTTTTTATAGGCTGTAATGGTAATGGTACAATAACCACCAAACAGTTTAGATCGATATTTGAATTAACTATTTGTTTCGTAAAAAAACTTATTGTACACTGTTGTAACTTGTTGCTGCGACGCGCTCCACGATCACAAGGCGCATCCTTCTTGACTAAATCCGTGGTTCCACCACCCATATTAGCAGTCACGGGAACTTTTTCGCACACAGCCACGGCTCTACCAGCGCCAGCCACATCTTGGTGGCCCATCCACGGAAAAGGGCAACTCGCCTATTCGTCGCGCTTCTCACAAGACCTCGATCTCCGAAAAAGAAAGAAATAAAACTTTCAGTACTGTTAACAACTCCCTAAGTTAAAATGCTTGTTTTTTTTAAAAACTTTACTAGGATTTTCCGCCACACTAGGATTTTGTCCTGTATCGTGGAGGTTGTTTACATACATAAATTGCACGTGCAAAAACATTAAGACCCGGAGCAATTATTTGTTGGCCATACAAATACTTGCACGGAAGTGCGGGATTCGAACTCGCGGTTCTCAACGCTGCAATTCCATGCAAAGGTGTCAAGAATATGAACTAAAAATAATATCACTTAAAACAAAATATGTTGTCTGCTCAAATATAACCTTCTTTTTATGATCTTATGATCTGAGGTTGTCCGTGCTTAAGCCCATTAGCAACTTAACTAACCTTAACTCTTACGAGGGTGACACTGAAAGTTCTTAGAAAATAAAAAACTGAACAAACTAGCAAGTTATTAGTTTTATTATATCTTTTCAAAATAGTGTCCATTTACATCAATACATCGCTGCATCCGATGAAACCACTGAGAAAAGCACTTTGCCCGCTCGTCCTTAGGGGCTCGTCCTTAGGGGTCTCTTCGACGACATTTTGAAACCCAACCACTGCTTCCTCGGCGTCCATAAAACGTTATCTTTGAAGTTTTTCTTTTATTTTGGAAATAAATAAAAATCGCAAGGTGCGAGGTCGGGGCTATAGGGCGCGTGACCCAGTAATTCCACGTCTGACGTCGCCAAGTAGTCGATTGTTTGCTTGGCGGTGTGCGACGAGGCGTTTTCGTGGTGAAGGAGGATCCTACTGCGAGGTCGTTTCTCCCGAACTTTTTCCAAGACAAGTGGCAAACAATTGTTAGTGTACCACTCTGCAGTAACTGTTTTTCGATCCTCTAAAACAATTGTTGCGTAATGACCTGTTCTTCCGAAGAACGAGGCTACCATCTTTTTTCCCACGCTTCGACCTCTCTTCACTTTAGTTGGCAACTCCTCGGAAGGAAACACCCAGACAGCAGACTGTCTCTTAGTTTCAGGATCATAACAATAAATCCAGATTTCGTCACCCGTAAGTCTGTCGAACACAGCATTTAAGTCACCTCCGTTAAATCTTTGAACCATTTCACGACACCAATCAACACGACGGAGTTTTTGGGCCTCTGTCAAATTATGAGGTATCCACCGGGCACAAAGCTTCCTGACCGCTAAATGTTCATGGAGGATTTTGTGCACTTGACTCATACCGATGCCTAAGCTTGTCCGAATCTGCTGATAAGTCACTCTTTTGTCAGTCTCTATCATACGCCGCACAACACTGATGTTATCTTCAGTCGTCGCCGTAGAAGGCCGTCCCTCACGCAGATCATCGGTGAGATTAGTGCGATCACGTTTAAACTCATTAAACCAGTTGTGAACAGTGGCACGAGATGGGGCTTCATCGTGAAAGGCCAATCGAAGTCTATCATAACTTTATTGTTGACTTAAATGACATCGAAAGTCATAAAAAATCATTTGTACGAAAAATTTCTCGCGTTAAATTCATGCTGACGTGACACAGACAATTTTTAATTTGCCGCCAAATCGTAAACAAATGACAAATTAATAAAATATATACACAATAATATTGGCAGAATTCCATTTTCAAAATTTGAACTTATTTTTTTATTATATCGTTTACAAGTGGCCAGTTCTAAAAACTTTCATTGTCGCCCTCGTATTTAATATGTGCATTTTGTCATACTGGACATCTTTTTCACAGGAAATAAGGCGCTCTATCTTAGTCTTAATCGGTAGCAAATGTAGGAGTCTATGGGACACATTATTCATTTACGATATAGTTTAAGAGCCAGTGAGCGGCAGACTTACGGTATTTCAATAAGCTTCACGTTTTTTACAGTTAATTCCCTATACCTGAGGTACATGAAATGGGGACTCTTTAGTTTGACCGGCGGTCGATATAGAGACGCTGAGGTGTTAAAGGTGTAAAAAAATGACCAAAAAAAACGTGATAGTAATAAGTCTGCCGCTTTGACATCTTGAAATATTCAATAAAAGTTACTGAAAAATAACATTGGCAGACACCTATGGCGGTTGCAAGGTCATGGCAGACAGGTTGACAAGTACAATTTTTTCTTTATAATTTACGTTATTTCAATAAAGCTGCAATTTATATATGTTGTTGATAATATTATTTGACATATATGTTTTGCATGGCAGACATATATTGAGGTTCTATCACCCAGGCAGACAATGAACTTCAGTGGCGTCCATAAGCGCGTACTGGAGCACTCGCTCTAATCTAGACTTTAGATTAAATTAAAATTTCTATTACATCAATTAAAATACTTGCTTTCAACTGTTCTTTAGTATTATTCATCATCATCATCATCATTATTACAGCCCTTCACAAGTCCACTGCTAAACATAGGTCTCCCCCAAGGAATGCCACAAAGCACGGTCTTGAGCCACCTGTATCCATCGACTTCTCCCATGTCTTACCAGTTCGTCACTCCATCTATTGAGGATCGCCTTACACTTCGCCTACCGGTACAAGGCTGCCACTCGAGAACCTTTTTTCCCCCATCGGTTGTCGGTTCTTCGAGCTATATGGCCGGCCTGTTACCACTTCAGCTTATTAATCCGAACGCAATCATTATTGTTGTTTGATTATTTTTTCCGTGTTTTTAATCTTTATCCTAATTCTTTTCATTTGAATTTATCTCAATACTTTTCATTTTTTGATGCAGACGCCGCTTGTCATCATATTATAAGTAACTTAATCATAATATTCTCTTGTTAAGTACAGGCTAATACCAGTCGACATTATTTTTACATTTCGAAAGTCACTCCAGGTAGTGTGTGGGCTTTGTGATGCAATTTTAAAGTTCTATCGGGGACAGTAGCGAAGGTGTGGACGTGAAGCAACTATGAATTAAATTTATTGTTATTTCTATTACTTGATCTCGATTCTTTAATAGTAAGAGCGCCAAGTAAGGGCTGTTTTGGTGGTAAATGACTTCTTTTTGAAACAGCGATGTTGGACGTTAATAGTGATTATGATATATTTAGATGTTTATTATTTGATTTTTTTTTATATATGTATTTTAATATTATAATATGTAACTTATACATATATTACATCTATGTGTTTAAATGTATGTATTATATATTATATCATACATGTTTTGTTATATATTAATATTAATATAATAATCTGTACCTAGATATAGTGTATATACACTATAGGTACAGATTTTGTATATTATTATATGTATATCTTAGTATGTACGTATGTATATATATAATTGCATCTGCCACAAAATATCATCACTCCACGGGTTGACTGGCAGATAATGCCGATAGGCATTAAGTCCGCCCTTTGTTACCCTATTTTATTAATTTGTTAACAATAAAGGTTAAATAAAAAAAAATACCCTAAGACAAGGGGTTAGATTTCAATTCTTTTTTAAAAATAAAATGTGTGGCAAATCCAGGATCCGTGGTCTTTGCATCGAAGTTTTTGAACACAAATCTCATATATTACTTCTTAGCACTATTTTTACTTATTATATGCCAGTGCTTGACCAAAATCCCACGTTGTGGTAAGTGGTAATAATAACAATAACATAGATATATAATCACTTTGTTATTTAGGTAAGAATGGATACACAACATGCTTTTAATAGATATGAACTTTCTTCTATAATTTACGTTAATGGAACGTCGCGTCGGCCTTGTGTGCGAACGCCTACACCCAAAGACGACGAAGGATGAACGTAATTTTGTAATGTATCTAGTAGGTAGGTAATGTATCTATGCCATAAATGTAGAGCTTAGAAAAATTTAGAGGTGCATTTAAAAAATTTAAGAGTATTTTCATGTTGAACTACCATTGTCGCTTGTAAAGTAATGAAGCGAGCATAATATAAACAAATAAATAAAATTGAAGTGTCTGTTTGTAATGTAAAATAACAGCTTTTTCGCTAAATGCATATGAAAGTATATACGGTACTTGTAACAAAAACACAATTTTTAAAGTTTTTGTCTGTCTGTCTGTTTGTTCCGGCTAATGTCCGAAATGGCTGGACCAATTTTGAGGGAACTTTCACTGGCAAATAGCCGATGTTATAAGGGGTAACTTAGGCTACTTTTATTTCAGAAAAAGAGAAGGTTCCGCGCAAAAAATCTAGACCCAAAACAATTATTTGTAGGCCATACAAACGCTAGTTCCATGCGGGATTTGATCACGCGGCCCTGAAGCGCCTCAACTGGAACTGGAACTACCAGAACTAGTTCATAGCTCATCATCGTTTCGTGAAACAATATATAATTCTGCGCGAAGATAGGAAATAAAAACAAATCTTTGGTTACTTTACCAATGCAATTAACGTAGTGTAAACATGAATATCCTGGTGTATAATATTACTTTTGCAATTTGCTCCGAGCTGCGATGATATCTTACTAAATCGAAATCATATTATTGCGTATTTCAAACTAAAAATAAATTTCATTCGAATCATAAGTGTCGATTATAGACCTGCGATGAAATTATATCACTAGAATTTTTGCTTCACTAGCGACCCGCCCTGGCTTCGCCTAAGTAGGATTTACTTATGTGGCGTTAATTAGATTTAAGATAATGAAATACAATTTATTTTATCAATTTTTCGTTTTAAAAAAATTACCAAGTTTTTCGGATAAAATATAGTCAGCCTAGATAACTCCTGATACTTACTCTATCTGTCCGTGAAGTTTTATTTCAATCAGATAGACAGACAGACACAAACAGACAAAAATTTTATGAATAACCTCCACAGCTAAGGCAGTTATTTCGATACTAGCTGATACCCGCGACTTCGTCCGCGTTGCTTGATATATTAACAAAGTTTTCGTATGTGCGAAGGAAAAAACATCAGAAAGATCGCAAGCAAAAATATACTTTGTTTACAAAATTTCTTTGTAAACAATGTTATTAGTTGCTCCGTTTGTAGCTAAAATATATAAATTTTCTGGGTTAGTAACACGTGAGCAAGCGACGTACAGTTGACGTGTGAAAAACCCCGTATAAAAGCGTTGTTTCTTAAAACTTTAATAACTGTGTAATAAATGAAGATATCGCAATATTTTTTTTGATAAGGGCCAAGTGTCTAAGAAATAAAAGTTAGAAAACCTAATTGAAATCTATCCAGTAGCATTCCGTGATGCGCGCACAACTGCAAACCTCTACAATCTATATCAATAAGTCAGCCTATATTATCGTTTGTAAATGTAATAACTTATATACAAAACATAAATAACTATGTTGTAACCGTGTGTCGGCGGCGTAAGAGACCCAATTTCGGCTTTTGGTTGTCGTAAGAGACGACTATGGGTGATGCCGGACAAATCTCACGGTTTCAAATAGATAGCGGTATAGCCATTTTTTACGCCAGACGTAAAATACCCAGTAGACGTCTGTCATTCATTCATTTCTAGTGACCCGATCATTCGTGTGTTGATTCGTCTTACGAACCGGATCATTCGGGTCGGTCATTCAACTGGATCATTTCGAGTTTCAGTACTCTGTGATCTGTGAGTTCCGCTCAGTAATGTCGGTCGTCGGACATTATACTTATACTCTTTTATCGTAGGCCCTGTCAATCAAGTTAAAAAAATGTAATAGCAACCATCAATACTTTGATGCGACCCGGTCAAATAAACGAATCATTGACGATTGACAAATTACGGACCAGACCGGCGACGGGCAGCAACGTCAAGGTACGAGACGTCTGGTACTGCGATAGTCAATACGCCTGCAGAGCGTGACGATTAAAACCAATCTTTTCTACTATGGGAGAGGGTCATGCCTAACTGTTGATGCCGGGCTGATGAGGAACTGTCTAATATCATAAGAACACAAGTGGAATTATACCAAATGTTTCCCCAAATACCAACTTCATACGACGTAAAGAGCCTCTGGTAACTGGTTCATTTTTTTTAGAATTTAGATGACAAACGATCATCCAGTCCACCTGATAGTAAATGGATGCTGTGGCCAGCACATCTACATCAATCCTCGATTAAGAATCAAAATGCAGATGCGTTGCCACCTGAGAACTAAGATGCCTCGTTTCTAATAAAAAGGGTCTTCAGTTCTCTACACTCACCATACGAAACACAGCATCATTGAGCTGCTATTTTACGCTGGTATTCTGTGGGAGCGTGGTCCTTCCCTGACTGATCCGACGATTAAAACAAATTCATCCAAAACAAAAAAACAGTTTATGTGTATGGACACATCTTTCAAGTAAGGCGTATTCTTGAGAGTCTTCATATGGAAGTGAGGGTAACAAACGAGCACACAGTTAACCTGTTGGTAATTAATTGATAATCCTCGATTAAGAATCAAAATTCAGATGCATTGTCATCTCTGAGAACTTAAATTAAAAACCTAGTTTCTAGTGAAATCTGGCAGTGGATTAGAATTGAATAGAATAAAATATTTTATTTGATGCAGATTATAAATCATTTTTATTGAAAGATATTTTTTCTTTTTACCACGGGTTCAGATCTTTTTTATTAAAAATATTTTTCCAAAAAAGATTTAAAAAAAGGTTGTTCATGATGTTGACTCATGGGGTCATGTGATGAATCGAACAAAATATCTATGTAAAGTATTTTGCACGTTTTGAAATAATCAATCCTCAAACCCACTTTTAGAACAGACACAGGATAAAATCCGTTACACTGCTATGAGAGGGTGTAGGGTAAAAGCAACTAGCCCAACCTCAGATCTCTAAACCAACATAAGCTATACGCAAGGCAAGAATGAAAATGTTTCAATCTAAGTCCGCGTGTTTTATCATATTTGGCATCACCACTTCGGGCTAATATCAGGTGGGATCACTCAAGTCAAGCAATGACTTTAATAGATTCTAAAAGGCTCTGAACATAAGAACTACTTATATATATAAAGCTAAATCTATTTTATGCATTATAATCACGCAATGCAAGTAATGAACACTGAGTACGTTATGGCCTCTAAGGTCGCCATAATGTCCTTTTATAGCAGCGCATGCTCGAGGCGGATGACCGTGAGCATGCAACCATTCTGTGTCTAACGGAACGGCCGACTACTAATTGTTTGGCTAGCTTTATTTTGTATTAATTAGTAACACGTATAGTAGCCATGGCTGTCGATTTGCTCTAAATAATTTTAAAATTTTCAATATTGAAAGATTTGTAGATATTGCTATAATATGGCTAGAAATAATTGCCCAAACTCTAAACTCTGTTCTATTTGATTATACGAGGGGTGATCCAAAAGTAATGATAATAATAATAATCGGTTATTTCAAGTGCACATAAAAAATCAAAAAATTTTTTTACTTGTCTTTGTACCCACTAGATCAGCATAAAAATCATATAAATAGGCTACGATTCCCGGGATGTATATTCATTTGAATACGAATCATCGAAGAGATAACATCAAAATGGAGAAAAACGAAATTAGAGCTGTCATCTAGTACCTCTGTTTAAAAAAAATGTCTACGAAATACATACACAGCCACTTGGTGGAAACATTGGGGTCTCTGCTCCTCCATATTCCACAGTCGCACGCTGGGCCAAGGAGCTTAAGCTGGGCAGAACATCCACGGAAGATGAACATCGAGAAGGCCGTCCACATCCCTCACTGAAGAAAAAAGTCTAAGATGTCTTATTGGCAGATCGAAGAGTGACCTTCAGGCGTATAGAGGTCACAGGGATCTCATATGGCAGCGTTCAAAGAATCCTTGCGAACGAATTGCATATGAAAAAAGTCTTTGCGCGTTGGGTACCGAAAATATTAACCGACGAGCAAAAGATAAAACGAGTCGACATTTCGACTGTGAATCTCGAAAAGTTCCAAGCAGATCAGGATTTTTTTTTTGTCACGCTTCGTGACCATGGTAAGACCTGGATCCACCATTTTGATCCTGAAACCAAACAACAATCAATGCTTTGGAAACAAGCATTAATTTGTTAGGATACTATGTAGAAAAATATTTTTTTTAACTATAATCACCGTGTTTAATGTTAATTATTACTTTTCGATCACCTTTGTATTGGAAGAGTCCGATCTTAATCAATTTTGTTAATCATACAGGCAGACATGAAAAAAACAGATTGTTAGAGTTTAAAATGCATAGCAGCAGATTATAAATGGCTGCAACTCAATGTTAATGTTTATTTTAGAAATCAAATTAACGAAACGATAAGTATCTAGTATAGATAAGTTATTTTTTTTAAATATTTATAACTTTTTTAAATGTATTCTAAATCATGTTTATTTTTGTCCCATTTTGCAATCTAATCTTATCCATTTCGTCCACCGCAACCAGGCAAGCTCATATTCTTATTTAGCACTAATAAATTGATATTATATGAAAATTATATATTTTTCTACTTTCCTTTATATCTCTCTTAATGTAGTTCTAACTTTGTAGAAGTTTTATTTTAAAATAAATTATAAAAGCAAAAAAATTACCATAAATGAATAGCACCTTAATGCTGTACGGTGAGTGTAGAGAACCTTTTTCTGGCATTCCATCTTAGTCCTGAAGGGTGACAAAGCATCTGCATTTTGATTCTTAATCGAGGATAAATGCAGATGTTTATGGGCTACAGTATCCACTTACCATCAGGTGGACTGTGTGCTCGTTCGTCACCTTTATTCTATAAAAAAGAACATTGACTTATTTTTTTGTTTAATATAAAATTAATTTTTTTTTTCTTATCTGTATAGTTAGCCTTAGATGACAGCCAAACTGGCTCACTCACATAATACCTACCTGCCAGTAACTGTGCTTAACTGGGCGAATGAAATACTAGTGCGGGAAAGATTTGACGCAATATCAGTGAGATGTTGACTCTCACAGCTCACCCAGGTTCTAAAAGTTATAAGTTGCGTAAAATGAAATATTTTGCTACTTAGACCGACAAGTTGTCAATTACTATGTTCACCTCTGTCATCGTTATCATCAACACCAAGAATCATCATCAAGCCTAGTGTAAATAAAAAGGATCAAATAATATATTATTCAATTTATTTAACAATTATTTTAATGTGCGTACATGCGTGTATAGATTATTATCTCTATTATGATTTACAATAAAGTTTAATTTAGTTCGTAATCAAACTAACATAGTACGTATAATAATGTTTAATAACTCTATATAACTCGGCATATTGATGTGTATTGTGTAGTTCCAACGCTTTAGCAGTTTTTATGTTGTTAATTAACGATTACTCTAGAAGAAAAAAAACACACTTATAAGAAAAAATACCACGATCTAATCTAACATTAAATTAAAACAGGGTTTTAACAGTATGTATTCGGTTCAGTGGTTTCACACCGGCAAACTGCCTTTTTATAATGTCATTATAGATAACGGATTCTGCAGACGTTTCACTTTTTTACAACAAGCGAATCGATAGTACACTGTCCGGAGCAATACAGTTATGTATAAACTTGTTTCGTAAAAATAATGCATGTTTTTGCTGACCCATGGGAAATGGTGAAAGGACACCACACCGCCACCTAAACACGAGTGGAGGACCAGGAAAGCAGTCAGACGTGAAGACACGCATACAATCGTTTCCATTCGAATCGTATTTCCTGAATGAGACCGTTACGGTTCATCAGACAGCGATTCAGTTCGCTTATTGATGCTAGAATATCCCGCACGTTTTAATTGTCGATTTAATCCCGACGTGACAAGAGTGAAAATTGACGTGATGACTCTCGAATGATTTCTATAGGTCATTGTGTATCCGCAAATACGTTTCCGTTTCTGTACCACAGTCATCGTATTACAGAAATTTCAATGTACTGTATTAATGTTACGGTTTATTATTGAGAAAGTTGCTTCTGCGAGCTACTTAAAAGATTTTAAATAGGCACGACATTCGCACAGATATTTTTTTTTCATTATTCCAAAGACAAGATATTTTGGACAGCCTTTTCTTCTGATGTGACTCGTATTTGAATAGATTTAACGCATGGTCTAATTCTAAAATTAATCTAAAATAAAAAAAGTTGATTCCATTTCATTAAGATTGTGTCATTTTGTTACTAACTTTACTGTTACAACTTATTCATTTAAATATGTCACGCAGAATTAGATTAAGAGTCCAACATTTGTAAATATATACACTTGCACATTAATTTTGCATGTGTAGTCCTTACCATACTAGTTTAGTTTTTTGTCATTAAAATAAGCGGCCAGTTTTACGCCCCGCCATTTCTTACATAATCTGTGATATAATAGAGTGACGAGTATAACATTTCAAGGAGCGTTCAAAAGTTCTTGAGAAAAACCATTTTTTGCATTAAGGGCCTAGTTTCTACTCATGAATTATAATTAATGCAAAAGAAATAGTTTCAGCTGTTTTTATTTCAGTCTGCATAAATTCATCATCATCATTCATCATTTCACCCTATCAAAGTCCACGGCTGGACATAGAACTCCCTCATAGATTGGTTCATAAGGGGAATATTTGCCATTGTTGCCACGCTTGGTAGACTTGACAACTGTAGTTTTTTTTATTTTCTAGTTCACGGGACGATATGGGGTAGTGGATATTCTTATTTCTTACACCACTACACGGTTCATAAATTACAAATCTGAATTACATCCCTTTAATTACAAGCAATTAGGCATTTTATTTCAGACCTTACAAGTGATAATGTATTTATACGATCTTGTTTTTTTTTGAACTTGTAGACTGTAGCAACCACTTACCATCAGGTGGTCTGTTTGCTAGCTAGACTATTTTTATATTGAGAGATTATGTTAAAGACATTAGGACTTTTTTTAATTTAGATAACGTTTCACTTTCCAAAGTTTATCCAGATAGATGTCATCCCAAATAATTTTTATTTTGTAACTCCGAGCTAAGATCTTTCGCCCAGGTACTATTGTATTAAAATTGCAATTAATTCTTATGGAAACTTTGAACTCTCCTTGTAAATAACTAAAATACATAACTTACTAACCGAAACATCAACGCACTTCACAAAATGAAAAATCATAATTCTTTTTTATAAACAATATCAATACTTTTTAAATGAGTTTCAATATGCTAATGAACTGTTTCGGTGTTAGTTGCGGGTCGCAAGCTCACAACAGCAGGAAGGAGGGTACCGAGCAGCGGTGGCGGGCCGCTGATGAAGTCACAAACCCTACCGAGGTCCATGGGCCGCTCTTCATCACAACCCAACAGCTCCAACGGCGGCTATGGCCGCTACCCTGTAAAACCTGCGTCCACACCCCCAGCTGTGAAACGACAGCTTTCGGTGAGTCTTTTTGTCATTACCTTATGATTTGCAAAGTACGCAATAAACAAGCAAGCACTACTATTTGGTGCAGAGCCGAATTCAACTTTTTGGTGCCCTAGGTTTCATAGAAAAAGGTGCCCTTTTTATTTTATATTGGTTTTCTTTTAACTACCAATTTGCATAGTTGTAAATGAAAATAGGTGCAATATGAAATATGAGTAAAAACATTGCAAATATTAATATATGAAAACTGCGGTGCGCTGAATTAAAAAAAAAATTATCGTATTATTATTTTTCCAATTTGAATAATGTTTCACAATAAAATGCATTTAGTGCATTTGTAAAAGCGAGAGATTATATTAATTTCTATTTTGATTGACTAGTGACATGCATTTTTCCGTAATAAAACATATAACTATATCAGAAGTTTAATAACCGATGCCCTAGGCCAGTGTCCAGTGTGCCTTATTATAAATCCATCACTGATTTGGCGGCAGAAATGGGTAAGAGGGCGGTACCTACCCAGACCGATTCCTAGGCATAAGAAGAGTTATAACATCTAGAAATCTTGAAGATTGTAGTGTCTATCTGTAATATTATGAAATAACTGACTTCTATTAAGCTCACATTTTGAAGTTATACTTCTTTTGGCGCGTTAGAGAAAAATTATGAGAGTGAATTTTTTACGATGCGCGCGCACACCGACACCTAAAAACGACACCATGAAGTTGTTACAATGCGCGCGCATACTGACACTTAAAAGCGACAACTTCAGTGGGTAATTGTCTCTCAAGTTTTTTTGTTTTGTTACGCTAAAGAAGTATAACTTTTTACGTGCGTACATACACACGTTTTTTTAATTATTTGCCTTTCTGTCTGTCTGTCTCTGTCTGTCTCTCTGTCTGTCTGTCTGTCTCTCTGTCTGTCCGATATAATCTTCAGAATGGCTGAGCCATTTGCTATGAAACTTTACGGACAGATAGAGAGTAATTCCAGGAGGGATGTAGGCTATATTTTATCCGAAAAACTTGATAATTAATGATTTTTAAAAACGAATAATTGATAAAATTTTATGGTCTAAATTACATCTGAATAACGCCACATTAAGATCCTGTCCAGGCGAAGCATGTTTGCTAGTGAAACATATTATGTCCTACTGCAGGGCGTAAACCTGCGCTCATTTCTAAGTGGGTCTGGTATGAGTCCGCCGCGCTATCAATGCGTCTTGTTCTTGTTTTTCCACGATGTATTTCGTTGAGCACGCAGTAAACAGTGGTCAAAACTGCAATTACACAATAATTCATTGGTGTCGACGAGAATCGAACAAGGTTTGCTACGAAATTGTAAAGCAAGCGTTTATCCCCTGAGCTAGCACGGCTCTAAACTTAAAACATGTTATGAACTGGCCTTAACTTTTGATATTTAAGATTCTCAGAATGGGATATAAAGAAACGCAGGGTTGTTGAATTTGTTAGTGTATTGCATTCCAATAAACTTAAAAAATATATATTCAGACATGTAATTTAAACGTCTCACCGCAACGATGGGTATGGTAGCGGCAGGTGTGATAAAGATATATTTCTGACAAGGTTAAATAAACCGTCGTAATTTATATTTATTCAATACTGGCGATCCGCCCCGGCTTCGCACGGATGATATCTGGAATATCGACAACAGCGCCACCTACCGGGTCCAATTGTGAATCGTTTAGATCACCCACTCTTCTTTTTTCAATGCTTTCATAGCCCCAAGGATGAAAAGGCACTTAAATAAACAGTAAGGCCTAAAATTCAGACCTCAATGGACATAGTACGTCGGGGCGTGAGGCGAAACGACGCTTTTGGCATACATTTTTACTTTTTTTACTGACTTCATAAGCTGGCAGTTCTCAGTTCGACTGTATTTTTTCTGTAATGTTACGCGATATTTGCAAAAGTTTTGAACCGATTGTAACCGATTGTAAACATCTCCTGTTCATTGCTGTTCCTTTCGAGGTGCATGTGATTGATAGAACTTGCATGTTTTGTTTAGTCACTAAGTCACAGGTAACGCAATTTGTGAATAAACAAATGAATAATGATAATTTTTTATTAAATAGGGTTCGATCCCCGCTAGCACCAATGGAATTGTTAATTGCAATTTTAAGTGCTCATTTACCACGTTCTCGGCAGTGAAGGAAAACATCGTGAGGAAACCGGCATGTCTGAAAAATAAAATAAAATATATTATATCGGAGACATGTGAAGTTAGCCAACACGCGTTAGGACAGAGCGGCGGACATTTCCTTGCCCTAAAACTCTCTCAGAAGTCCAGCAGAGGGACGTATATAGCCGTAACTTTAACTTTAATAAAAAAATTGCGTTTGCCAGCCCGCCTGCCAAGCGTGGCATCTATGGCAAAATCTCCCTTACGAGGAAATCTATGAAGAAGGCTTCAGTTCAGTAGTTGACTTATAAGCTATAACGGTTGGATGAATGTAAATATTATTACATCATGCTCATCTGTCGCACTCATTGAATATTGAAAAGAAAACCAGGAAATAAACAACGAACAAAGTCAAGGCACATGTTTACATGTCAATATAATTTTAGATGCCGCTATGGTCAACCGCCGAGCCTCAGTCGCTTGGATCACATTTCAAAATAACTTTGCTATCCGTATATTTTAAGTTATTGACTGCCATTTTTTTTCCTGTAAAGCGAATAGGGGATGATTTTTCAATCATTAGACATAAGTTTCATATGATAAAATACAACAACATAAGTCTATTCGTGGTAGAGCCAAGCTGCAGCTGTATTATAGTAATAGCACGAATGGGTCCGCTCGACCGGGGAAGAACAACGCTCTCATGCTGCTATGTTTAGTATGGTAAATGTAGAGAACAGGAGACCCTTTTCACTGAAAACGAGGTATTCCATCTTGGGCCTCAGGGGTGACAACAAATCTGCATTTCGATTCATAATCGAGGATAGATGTAGATGTCTACAGGCCACCGTTTTTCACCCTTATTCCATAAAAATAAATAAAATAAACATAACAGTACATATATGAATAAAATATTTCAATTGTTTCACTTTTGTATTCAGTCAGGTTATTATTCATTTTATGTCATGTCATGAAGTCAGCCGTAAATGATAATAAAATAAAAACATAAAAATGCCTTATGCTTTCTTATGGATTACCATAAAATAGCACGATACTGTTGTTGTTTTTGTATGGTGAGTGCTTTGAACCGGAGACCTTTTTAGGGTTCCGTACTCGAAGGGTAACCAACGGGACTCTATTACTAACCTTCCGCTGTCCGTCCGTCTGTCAGCGGGCTGTATCTCATGATCCGTAATAGATAGACAGTTGAAATTTTCACAGGATATGTATTTCTGTTGCCGCTATAAGAACAAATAAAAATAAATTAAAAATTAAAGAGGGCTCCTCTACTAGAAACGTGTTTTTTTTGAATACATAGTATTAAATCTTGTACGATGGTACGGAACCCTTCATGCGCGAGTCCGACTCGCACTTGGCCGGTTTTTTTATAGTAACGAATCAGTGTACCTTAGTCCTTAGAGGTGATTACTGATTATGCAACTACATTTTGAATCTTGATCGGGAATGGATGTATGTGTCTGTTTTCACAGCATCCGCTTACAATCGGGTTGACTGTGTTCATGTTTATCACCGATATCAATAATTTAAAATTAAAATTTTGTAAAACCGACTTCAATATAAATTATTAAGAATAACTCAAAAACGATTGGTCAGACCTTGATCAAATTTATATGGGACCACGTGAGGAGCACCAGCTTTCAAATAAAAAAAAATCATCGTAATCAGTCCACCCAGAAAAAAGGTATGAGGTAACACACATAAAAAAAGAACATACAGTCGAATTGAGTACCTCCTCCTTTTTGAAGTCGGTAGAAAATAAGGATGAGTAGACTTACGAAGTAATAAAAAAAATGGAAACCTAAAGCATTAACTTTAATCATTGTGTAAAAAATATTTCATATCTTTTGAGCTCATACAATCTCTGAATGCCTTTTCTCCGGCCGAAGTAATTTGGTTCTTTACAAGGCAAAATGAATTTTTTTTTGTAGACTTGCCTCCCTTTGTCGAAGCAAGGTATAAAAGCATATTATAAGATGTTTATACGTCAGTAAAATATATTTAAACATTAACTTCTAAAATTCATATTCTAATTTACATCATCATCATAATCATTACATGCCTTCACAAGTTTCTAAACATCAGCCTCCCCCAACAAGCACGGCCCTGAGCCACCTGCATTTATCAACTTCATACATCTTTTACCAGGTCGTCACACCACCTATTTGACCCTACATTTCGCTTACCACTGGAGAACTTTTCTTCCTCATCGATTGTCTGTTTTTCGAAATATATTGCCGGCCCATTGCCACTCTCGCTTACGGATCCGTTGGGCGACCTTGAACTTCCTAATACAGCCAGCAGTGAAGGACCACGTCTAAGATCCATATATCATCAATATCATCACGCATTGGTTGTACAATCTTGTTAATTTACATCAATAACAGCCTACATCGGTCCCACTTATAGGCATTCTGTTATATAGCTTCTGGAACAAGAAATAGTTCGCCGCGCTGCTGCAGTGTGAATGGTGGATTCAATATGCCCTTGTTCTCTTTTTCATCTTCTCTCGCGATGGTTTCCCTCAATATTTATAGCCCATATACGCCTATATTCTCTCAGAGTGGAAACTTCTGTCCAGAAGTTTCCACTCTGAGAGAATTATGGAGCAGTTAGTCTTTGAAATATTTAATTTTTCAGACATGTAGGTTTCCTCAATATGGTTTCCTTCACCAACGAGCACGTTCAGCACTTAAAATTGCAATTAACAATATCATTGGTCGGTTGGTTACGTAACAATTTGATAAAACATTTAATACAATCGCAAATTTTCTTAATTATATTCATAATATCTAAAGGTTCCAATGTCTTGAAATACTGTAAGCAAATTATTACTTTATTTTGAAACAAACTACCCGAGCTTATATCAGACTCCGATTAATCTTGGCTCATATTTGTTAGTGTTTTATTTGCAGAGCCGCTTCTGTGCCAAGACTAACAGCACACCGGTTTATATAATCGTAACGTTAAAATATACAATTAAGTATACTTAGATGAACATAAAATATAATATTTTATTTTGTGTTCATATTATTAAATATAATATCTTATTTAATGTCCTCCAGACCGATTTGCGGTCACGGTGGCCAGCCTCAACAGAGATTAGCCATCAGCGCAGGACATGATTATAGTACCCAAGTGTATGCGCAAGCACAGGTGCACTCTATTGTCTCACTGTCATAGTCCGATGGGACGTTAAACCGGCACGACCGGAGAGAGATCAGGCGCAAGACCAGCGGCTTTACGTGCTTTCCGAGGCACGGGGGTGAGACACAGCCAACTTTCTGACTCCGGGCAGCTACTAAGTACTTCTTAAGGCGACACATCGAAAACCGTTGAAGCGGGCTATCGCCGGACTGACCCGAGTGAAACATAATTTCTATAAAAACTTCAAAAACGCCGTCATAAGGTCTAAAATTGCATAGCGCCCGCGATCATTAAGACCGCTTAGAAATCGCATAGAATCTTAAAATATTTAAAAAAAAATATTGATGTAAGTAATCAAAATAATGAGCAAGTAAATTACGAATATTGATGTTATGAATGTATTTGAGTGATTCCAAAGCAAATAGATTAAGTAATTTCGTTGTAATTTCAACTATAGTGATTTTTAGAGGTGTTTTCGCAAACAATTATGATCGAGTCAAAATTATACAATCGTGTTTTTGAACAAGCAATTTCAAGATAAAGACATGAATTTACCTGTATCAAAATTCCAGTTTCGTTAGTCGTGTCATACTCCTATACTATTCGATGAAAGGAGGTGCATTTTTTCGCGGTGTCGCCTTAACGGAAAAACTCAATAACTAATTTTTTGGACCATCCCGGGATACGTATCCGGGACCTCATGATCAGGAGTCGCGTTTACACTAGACCAAATCTTACTTATGTAGGTATACCTTAAAATATAAGTATGTTTTATATTTTGACGTAGTAGAGCCACGCTGCTACTGCGACATCAAACCATCTAGATTCTAGATCATACTCGTAATAAACTGAAACGACACCTGCAAAAGTTATAAAGCGATTGCTTTGAAGCACTTTCAGTCGCAAGTGAGATTTTATTCGTTAAAATTTATAAATAGATGCAGTCGGGTGCTTTAGTTTTTTAATAGTAAATTATTTATTTTCTAAAGAAGAGTATCACATATATTAAATGCCATATAAGTAAAAATTTGTTATGCTTTTAGGATTGACTTGCTGTTACCGCGAAAATCTCTTATATTGGAAACGAAATTGTCTAGTTTTTGGTAATGTGTCAAATTCGATAACATTGAAAGCTCAAAAAATGGAAAGTGCGTGAAAGAATATCCAATGTTTTTACAAAGTATTCGAGCCTATCAAATGTTGCCGACCGAGCCTACGAATGAAGCCTGTAGGAAAAAAATTTCGTCTACAAAACTGTTCGTACCTCGCAAGTAGTTCTTCAAACTTAGTTATAGTAATCCAAAAACTTATTTCATTGTTTAATAAAGAAAATGAGTAGGAAGTTTGTTACAGACGCCGATTTTCATAACAAATGTAATAAAAATGTTACCATTTTATGTTGATAAATATAAACCATTCATGTCATATATTATGTCTTCTTGCCTGTTACAATATTTACCCAGCATAAATGTTTGTTCGTTAATTATGGTACCATGTATCCGCACACAACCGTCACGGCGCGAGTTAATCTACAAACCGTAGTCAGTCAAAAAAAAAACCTGCGACGTAACAGTTGAGAAGGGATAGAAACGAGTATGACTGAAAATACGTAAAATTGTGCAGTAAATCGTTCGTGGCCTTTCCTTTTTATTAAGCTACCCCAAATTTTCGGAAGGCAAATACAAATCCTTCGTCACACAATTACGTTTTCCGTACGGGAATCGAACACACGACCAACATTCCAAACGATTGGCCCTAGCCACCGAGCGGTCGAACTTATGTACATACAAACGTGTATTTTATTTGACTTAACTCCCTAAATCCAGGGTGGCTACCAGGTACCAGTGAACGGGTCGCCGGTACGTCGTGCCGGATCGCAACGCGGGACCCCACTCGCAGCCGCACGCCGCAACAATTGAGCGTACGCGGCGTCGACCCCAAGCTGGTCCAGCTCATACTCGACGAGATCATCGAGGGCGGGCCCAAGGTGCACTGGGACGACATCGCCGGACAGGAGGTGGGGATCCTTCGACTTTTTAATTTGTAAAGTGTCTTTTCGGTCGGACGATAATAAAGTGAAGAACGAAGTCATAATTAATTACTGTAGTTACTGTAATATAATGCCGTGTAGTGGCGGTGTAAGTATACCACTAAACCATATAATCCCGTTGGTGTCGTAAAATACGACAGAGGGAAACTGAAACTGTTGTCTGCCTTCCTGCTTCTAACTGGTACCCTGTCTATCGCGGCAGCTATGGCAAAATCGCTCATAAGAGGCAATTTATATGGGGGTGGCCTATGTCAAGCAGTGAAATTTTATAGTCTGTAATGAATAGAATGGATGGTGCAGCCAAACTCTTTCTCGGTCACAACAACTTTTTACCGACGAAAAACCAGTCAAAAGTATTTGAAGTATATTTAAGGAGAATCTGTATTATTACAGGCTATGAGGTATTCCATCTTAGTCCTCAGAGGTGACAACGCATCTGTAGTCTTCTCTACTTTAAGTTGGTTGCAGGTGTCCAAGGGTTACAGTAGCCATTTACCATCAGGCGGAATAGTAGGTCGTTTGTCACTTTAATTTTATAAAAAATAAAATAAGATTGTGATCAAAAGTAGTTTTAGTTGAAAATATATTAGTTAATAGAGGTCTTGACTGAAAAATATCGATTATAAGAAGTTTTGGCCAAGACTGGTAGTTAAAATCGTTTTCACCAGGAGCATATTTTGCCCATCGCTTTCAGGACAAACTAGTTTTTCATACGTTAAACTAGTTTTTATAAGCCTCACAGGATCAACTTGTTGTCCGCGGCAACTTGCTGTTGCTGATATAACTTTTTCAAATACAATAAGTTGATTTGCTTCTAAAACCCAAGGGCTATTTTTGATCAAAGGCATAGGAAAAACTAGTTTGTCCTAAAACCCTGTTTGGCCAATAACAAAGTGCTTACGGCTTAATTTGTTGTAACATATACAGCTGTAGCAACTTTAATAAGCCTGTAAATATTTACACTGTTGGACGTAGGCCTTTCCTAAAGTGCCACTTAGCCCGGTCTTCCGCTTCACGCATCAAGTTGCTGTCAGCCAGGCACAGATCTTCCCCCATCTAGTCACGGGGCGTCTCACATTACGTTTGCCAATGCGCGGTCTCCATGACACCTCTACTCCAACGGTTGTCGTTCCTAAGACAGACCTGACCAGCCCTTGCCGTTTCAGTTTACAAAGCGGAATACCATGTTAGTGACCTTGGTTCTCCGGCGGAAATACATGTAATACTCCTCAATCTCAAAACAACGTCCATTAAAACATTCTTGAAAAAGTTCATTAGTCAATAAGGCTACTTAATTACCTAAAGACCTTAAAATGTATAATTTACCCAAACCAATGCAAAATGTGTAACATTTTTTGATTTGATAACTCAACGAACTGAAACAGGAACCTATTCTTGTGTTATGTAAAATTGCCTGTGTTTTAATTATAGTAATTTGGATACAAATTGTTCATAGTAGTCGTTGTTTATAGAATAATTACATACATTCCTTTTGGGAAATCATTACTGTCTGCTTCCATTTATGCGAATACTTCGAGGCTTCGGGCTTTATATTAGCAATCAATAACAGTTGTAATTTCATGTGCGTTGTAATTTTATTTCTATACTCAAGAAACGTTTCGTTCTCCATTACAATCCATTTTTTTAAATACAAATAAAAAGCGTGACTATAACAAACGTTAACAAAAATATAGGTACCGCATTAGTAGCTAATTTTCCAAATATTCTACCATTTTCAACCGACTTCAAAAAGAGGAGGTTCTCAATTCGACTGTATTTTTTATGTGTTACCTCAGAGCTGTTTTCTAGGTGAACCGATTTTGATGTGATTTTATTTGAAAGCTGGTGCTTCACATATGGTCCCATATAAAGTTGATCAAGATCTGACCAGTAGTTTTTGAGATATCCTTAATAATGCGTATTTAATTGACTTCGACTACATTGATGATGTTCTCATTTTATTTATATTGAAGTCGGTTGTACAAAAATTTTAATTTTACCACTTGTTATTCCCTTAACATCCTAAAACAAAACAGACGCCGTAACTAGGCTATGTTTTCGAGTAAGTTAAGTTGTATAATAAAAACAAACTCATTGAAATAGGCCCTGCCGTTTTCACAAAATACTCGCGAAGACACAGACAAACAGACTAAAATTCTAAAAACTATTGAGTCGGCTGCATTCTATGCTGTACAAAATATCTACATTTTAATTTAACTGGAGAACGTAAAAAGTCATTAAAACACAAATTATCCTCGTTTTATAAGTAGAGATAATATTGCCTCGTTAGCATTTAATCCCTTTTATAAACTGCCAGTGCAAGCTGAAGCATAATGAGCTAGTCAGTAGTTTGACTAGTGTATTGCAATTTCATTATGAGATCAACTTTGTTCATTGCTTCTTCAAAGCAAGAAACTTATTATTGTTTTTTAAAAAGTATTACGTATTAATTCCATTTTACATTGATATTATGGTTTTAATTTTGTTACGTTGCTGGCAAATTATAGCGATGTCCGCGTTGGCCGTTACTAGATTGAAAAAAAAAATCTTTCTCGTCCGTATCTTCCAAATAACCATCAAAATTATATATAAGCCTTTTACTGGTTACGGACATCTTTATTACAAAACGTTCCGTCTACGGTTTAAGAAGAGTCTTTTCACGAAAGAAGTCACTAAGCCTAAGACGGCTACTACTCACACGCCTGTCGCAGGGCAATCTAGGGTGTAAGAGTGGAGATGACCCTTAATTGCCTCCTTAATTGTGATGTGTGTATGCAAGCAGGGGCAATATCCTAGGTTGGTCCTGGGGCAGTGCGCAAGACCTTCCTGGCTCCCTAGATCGTAGCTGCCGCTGCCGCGTGTGTAACGCAATTGGGGTAATTTCAATCTAGGGATGCGCAAGGGAAAAATATATCGATATATATCAATCGATATTTTTAACAGTATCGATATATATCGCGATAAGGCTCTAAAGATAAGGCATGAATGCTTTTGTAGCTCCTATTATTGTTTCATGTTTTGTCCAAAAATGCAACATTTTAAAATATATCGAAATTGATACGAATATATAATACGTGGTGGAGCCATGCTGCATCTATATTAGTAGTATAGTTGTAGCACAAATGGGTCGGCTCGACCGGGGAAGGACCACGCTCTCACAGAATACCAGCGTAAAATAGCAGCTTAACGCTGCTGTGTTTCGTATGGTGAGTGTAGAGAACCGGAGACCCTTTTTACTGGAAATGAGGCATTCCATCTTAGTCCTCACGGGTGACAACGCATCTGCATTTTGATTTGTAATCGATGATAGATGTAGATGTCTATGGGCCGCAGCAACCACTTACCATCAGGTGGACTGTGTGCTCGTTTGTCACCCTATTCTATAAAAAAAAAAATACAATACTCTAAAATAAATATCGATATATCGCGATTAAAAATATCGACGATATATTTCGATGTTTTTATGAGAGAATATCGATATTTTTATGAGAGAATATCGATATATCGATATTTTTTGCCCAAGCCTATTTCAATCAGTTCGTTGGCAACTTTCGCGCGGGGCACACGTGTGAGTACAAATCACAATGGACCAATAAAGAGCGTGAAATTTGGACACAGGTGAAAGAAGTGTATAAAGAGCGGCTTCTTCACCCAGTATCTCTTTTTTCGCGTTTTTTGCGGTAGCACCACAGAAAGAACGTTATTGGAACGTGATAACATTTTTAAACGTGGTAGAGCCATGTTGCAGCTATATTATGGTTGCAATTATTAATTAATTAGTTGTATTATGAATACATGTAGGTGTCATCTCGTTTGTCATCTTTATTCTATATTAAAGGAGAACCAAGGCTATACTGATCCTTTGATATTTCGATAAAACGGGCGCCATTCTCCACGAGTGTGTTCAGCGGGAGGTACACTCTCATACTGAACGGCATGTGTGTAGAGATAATTCTGATATTGTCTCGATCACATCCTAGATTGCCCCTGAGTAGCCGTCTTTATTCAAATGAATTTGAATGTCAACTATAGAATTTGACAATTGTTTTAGTTCGCATATTTTCCACAGGACTTCTTTATTATAACATACTCTAGTATAAACCACTACTTTACTCTGTAAAAAATACACCTGGTCCTGCTAATAATGTAAATTACGCGTTTTTAAAATCATATATATAATATATTTCTTCCTAGCGATCCGCCCCGGCTTCGCACGGGTGATTTCTGGATCTCGACAACAGCGCCACCTACACACAAAAAAATTCCTCAAAGTCGGTCGAGCCGTTTTTTAGTTTTAGCGAGACTGACGGACAGCAATTGATTTTTATATATAGAGATTACTATTTGCTTTTTGGGGTTCCGTACCCGAGGGGTAACCAACGGGACCCTATTACTAAGCCTCCGCTGTCCGTCCATCCGTCCATCTGTCTGTCAGCGGGCTGTATCTCATGATCCGTAATAGGTAGACAGTTGAAATTTTCACAGAATGTGTATTTCTGTTGCCGCTATAACAACAAATAATAAAAATAAATTAAAAATTAAAGGGGGCTCCCCTACTAAAAACGTGTATTACGATGGTACGGATACGGAACCCTTCATGCGCGAGTCCGACTCGCACTTGGCCGGTTATTTAATTTTATTTTTATACAGGACAGTAATAGTATGATACCTAGTTTTAAATAATTCTACGTCTGAAAATCAATATCAAAGATTAAATTATCTTATCTTAAACTTTGTAAGACCTCAATCCATGACATACTTTCCACACGTTTGATTTAGAAAATCAGATTAAGTTTTGAGGTCAATAACCCCGTGATTTGTCTATTTCCAGAGGTATGGAAAGTAGCCGCGTGATTTGTCTGAGAGTATTTATTAATCTGTTTAGGTGTTATAAAAATAAACTAGGAGAGAAGTCAAAAAAATCTACATAAATAGCGCGCACTGGACATAGGACATTATCAAAACGACCACTTTGATTCCAGCACTTTTAAAGCTATCTTTTATGTTTGAGTAGTTGACCTGTCATTAAAAAATTACTGCGTCATATAATTAGAATTTTGTGTAGTGTTTGCTACTTTGTGAAGTGTCTTAAAACTTGGTCAATTTACATTTTATAATTAAAATTAAAAAATTTGTACATCCGACTTCAATATAAATTTTTAAGAATAACTCAAAAACTATTGGTCAGACCTTGATCAAATGGGACTATGGGACCACATGAGAAGCACAGCTTTCAATTAAAAAAGAATTATCGAAATCGGTTCACCCAGAAAAAAGTTATGAGGTAACACACATTAAAAAAACATACTCGAATTGAGTACCTCTCCTTTTTTGAAGTCGGTAGAAAAGTTAAAGTTACAGCCTATATACGTCTCACTGCTGCCTCCTATTATTTCTGAGAGGGTTTTAGGGCAAGGAAAAGTTCGCCTTGCTGCCCCAATGCGTGTTGGCGAACTTCACATGTCACGACGTTTTCCCTCACCGCCGAGCACGTGGTAAATCAGCGCTTAAAATTGCAATTAACAATTTCATTGGTGCCGGCGGGGGTCGAACCCAGGTTCCTCGCGTACTGTGAAATTTACAGCGAGCGGTTAGCCCCTAAGCTACCACAGCTCCATTCCATTTTGGATTAAATCATATTATTAGTATTTAAAAATATATAAATAAGATGATAATTTAACTATTAAAAATATTTATATGACGTACTAACACCATAATACACAATGTATGTATGTCAACCTTATACATCATTCAAATTTCAATAAATAAATGTTTCAAACGCATTTTTATATTAGATAAAACCAAACTTTATTCCAAGGCAATAACAACGGATTCACAACGATTCTTTACAGATCGTCTCTTTCTGAAAAAAAAAAGAGAAGGAATAACTGTGTTGACAGACTCAGCGAATTTGCACATTTTAGACCTTATCATACAATTTCTATTGAATTATTTGTTTTAACAGCTCTTAAAAGTTATTTCAATTGATTAGTGTCAAATACCCAATTGTGTATTACCCTTAACAATTGCCAACAAACGTCCCATTTCTGGGTACAAGGTACATGCACTGCCGTCTTAACTCCTCTTTCTCCTTTTCATCAAGTCCTTAAAAGCCTACTCGAGCCTCTTCCAAGGAAACAAAATTTTTCCGTAATTGCTGTATTTATCTGTCTGTTTCAGGCCGCCAAGCAAGCACTACAAGAGATGGTGGTGCTCCCTTCGCTTCGACCAGAGCTCTTTACTGGTCTGCGATCACCGGCAAAGGGTTTGCTGCTCTTTGGACCACCGGGGAATGGTAATGTCTTTTGTAGAACTACAATATTTCAATCAATAAACGAAGTATCTTAGATTGAAATATATATATTGCGTAGCATATTATTTTGAGTCATCTATGATAAAATTATTATTTAAAAGAAATAAGTTAAAATTTTAGTTTATGTTTGAAAATCGTTTAGATCATCACTCAAACACACAAAAAATTTCATCAAAATCGGCCCAGCCATTTTCGAGTTTTGACTCGAGGACTAACGGATAGCAATTGATTTTTATATATAGAAATATACAAATAACATGTTTATTTCAAATACTTCTTTGTATACTACTAGACGGCCTCTGTGACATTAATACATTGTGGACTAAGTTACGGTCAATTCTCTGTAACTCCATTAGTCGACAACGAGCGGGCGAGAAGACAAATTTTTTGAATTGCACACCGCGAATGTTGTTTTCGACAAAGAAAACGCTGTCATTGTTTATGTGCGCACTTTGTCAATGTGATTTGAAGTTAATCTATAACATCTATACAAATAAATAAAATTGAGGGGTTTTGATCACTGAGACATCTCTGAATATGTACTTTTGTCCGTCATGATGAAGTCGATCTCATTTTCGTCACGTTGTCGGGGCTGCGCCAGGTCCACTTCCTTTGGGGCTTTTTGAAAATAAGTATTCATTAGATGAAGCCTCTCTTTTCGAGGAAGTTGATCAGCATTTGCCCCTGTGGTTTCTACTTCCCAAACCGTACGGTCCCATAATCGATTCAACACCTGTATGCTTCCCAACTTTGGCGTTAAGGTCCCCCATGACGACATTAAACTGGGCTTTAGTTGTGTTGTGTAAAGCCTTCGCTATATCTTCATACATAGCTTCAACTTCATCGTCCGAGTGTGTCGACGTTGGTGCGTAAACTTGTACAACTTTTACAGTATATTTTTCAGTTAGTTTTAAAACAAGATACGCTACCCTCGTCGACACACTGGAGATTTCCAAAATGTTGTCACGGAGAACTCTATTGACGAGAAAGCCCACTCCACCCTGGGAAGATCATGTACCTCGTGATAGTAGAGT
Source organism: Parnassius orleans (assembly GCA_029286625.1). Lineage (NCBI taxonomy): Eukaryota > Metazoa > Arthropoda > Insecta > Lepidoptera > Papilionidae > Parnassius > Parnassius orleans. Next base: position 1,678,729 of record JAGSMP010000126.1, read on the forward strand.
AGGTGGCCTGATTCTAGGATTAGTGTGTCCTCTCCCTCTCTTCGAACTTCACTCAATCCCAGAACATGCCACCTTACATTTTTCAACTCTACTTCTAATTCTGCAATGTTCTCGTCGTGCCGCAGAGTTCGTCCATTGTACGTCGCCAGGTCCAGTTTGTGGTGATATCCTGCCCTCTCCCGGGGATTCTTAGCACCCCCTGTCCCACTTTTGCCATTACCGACGCCATGGTCAGGTACACAGGGACGGCCAGGAACTGGGGGCCGTGTTTTTTTGGTGCTTACTATTGGGAGGTTTTGCCCTTAATCGCCACGCTGGGCAAGCGGTTGGCGATCGCAGTGTCAGACATGTCGCACCTGTAACGCTGCAGCCCATCACAGATCTGGATATTTTGGCCTGACATAAGAATTGAGATGGTTATTCCGCCATCTGTCGGTTGCCAAAGCTTGTTTTTACTTTGGCCTTCCTCCTTAGTCGCCTCGTACGACACCCACAGGAAGAGGGGTGGCAGGATTCTAAAACAGCTGCCACACGGTCAATAGGTTTAATACAGGATCAATAGGTGATCAATAGGTCAATACAGGATCAATAATAGTGATCAATAGGTTTAATACAGGAAGCGATCACCGACTTGTTCGAGGTACTCTGAATATCGATTTCAAGATTGAAAGAGCCCGTCTGGTAAAGTCCACGCTCCGACCAAATGCTTTTCAAACCATAGCGGGATCCCAACGTTTCCAATGGAACTTCGGAATCGATTTGATGCCTAAAACCACATTGGACATTGACGAGGATCTCACTAGTGTGGTCAAGATCTTAAGGGATGAGGGGAATAGGTTGTGTAATAGCAACATATAGGCCGGAAGTCTAAGCTCTCAGACGAGACACTTCAGCTTATGCAAAAGAGACGTGAGAAACAACAGCCGCGCCATCAGAACAGCTGGCACTCACCAGAATCGTAAGGAAGCTGTACGGGGACCTGCGGCGCTCAATGCAAACCTTATTCAAGAGGCAATAGAGCGTAACAAGGTCCCAAAGTCTTTGCTCGTAAGCTCGGGCACATTACGAAACCCTCACGTCAAAGCCTGAGATTCTCGCTGAGATCGAAGGCTATTACAGTACACTATATGCCTCCCAAACCAGCAACCTTGCAATAATGACGATCCCAGAGCCACACTAACCCGCCACTTTACCGACGAGCTGCCAGATATCTGTCTGGAGGAGATCGAGTTGGCCCTCACGCAACTTAAAATGGAAAAGTCCCAGGAGAGGACGGGTTACAACAGAGCTCTTGAAAGCGGGCGGACAACCATTGCTAAAAAGAGCTCTGTCGAATTAACTGCGTTTTACGACATGGGAGAACTCCAAAGGCGTGGAGCAGAAGCATCACAGTCTTGTTTCATAAGAAAGGCGACAAGACATTGCTAAAGAATTATCCCCATCTCGCTTCTGAGCCACGTCTATAAGTTGTTTTCGAGTCATCACGAATCGACTCGCGCGGAGACTTGACAATTTCAACCACCCGAGCAGGCTGGGTTTCGAGGAGGCTATGGCACCATAGACCACATTACAGTGAGGCAAATTATACAGAAGACGAATGAGTATAATCAGCCTCTGTATGGCCTGTGGACTATGAAGCCTTGACTCCATCGAACTTGAGGCTGTGTAATTCCTTGCAGCGCTGCCGGATTGACTGGCGATACATAGATGTCTTGAGACATTTAAACACCACAAGCTCGATGTCCGTTCAAGTACAGGGTGGTCTTACAAAACCTATCCAGTTGCATCGTGGAGTGAGACAGGGGGACACAATATCCCCAAAACTGTTCACAAATGCATTGGAAGATGTTTTAAGACGCTAAACTGGAATGGACGCGGCATCAATATAAATGGCGAACATCTCTCACTTGCGCTTTGCCGATGATATCGTCGTCATGGCAGAATCGCTGCAGGAACTACAAGACATTAGCAGCCTAAATGAATCCTCTCAACGTGTCGGACTGCGTATGAATTTAAATAAGACAAAGTCATGTTTAACGGTCACGTCATACCAGATTCGATTATCGTTGATGGTGATTTGAAGTTGTTCAAGTATATCTACCTCGGCCAGATAGTGCAGTTAGATAAAACAACTTCGAGAAAAGCCGATAGGCGGATTCAGTTGGGCTGGGCAGCATTCGGAAGCTTCGTCAGGTCTTTCGTCGCCGCACCGCAAATCTTGAAGACGAAAGTCTTTGACCAGTGCGTCCTGCCTGTACTCACATATGGTGCCGAAACGTGATTTGAAGTTAATCTATACATCTATACAAATAAATAAAATTGAAGTGTCTGTTTGTATTGTCAATATATCAGCTTTTACTAAATGCATATGAAAGTATATACGGTACTTATAACAAAAATACAATTTTTAAAATTTTTGTCTGTCTGTCTGTCTGTCTGTTTGTTCCGGTAATCTCCGAAGCAGCTGGACCGATTTTGACGGGACTTTTAACTGCTACTATTCAGTCTCCATAGAAAAAAAATACGAATATAAACGTTATGAACTTTTTTAAGAGTTATATCTAGGAGTATATAAAATTTTTAAATTCTAAATTAATGTAAAACACAATATTTTATGTGCGGTTAACTCCTTAGGGTCCTTGAATTTGTTATTTTAAGGAATTTTGTGTTTGTTCGTAGGTAAGACCCTGTTAGCCCGCTGCGTGGCGGCGGAGTGTTCTGCGACGTTCTTCTCTATATCCGCGGCGACGCTGACCAGCAAGTACGTTGGCGATGGGAGAAGATGGTGCGCGCGCTCTTTCAAGTCGCCCGCGAACTGCAGGTGATTGTTGTTTCTTTTTCTTACTCGGCCTTTACAGCCCACCGCTGGGCATAGAACCTATTGTAGTAAAATTTTGCCTTAAAATGTGATAAAAAATGATATGTCACCATCCAAGGCTATGCAGGTTTTTTTGGCCTTTCCCATTGTTGACTCTTACGAAATCTTTCAAGTGTATTTTATTTTATTTAACTACACAGCCATCAATAATATTTGTGGACGAAGTGGACTCGTTGCTTTGCGAGCGATCAACTGGCGAACACGAGGCTTCCAGGCGGTTGAAGACGGAGTTCTTGGTGGAGTTCGACGGGCTGCCAGCCACCGGCGCGGAGAGACTAATCGTGATGGCAGCCACCAATAGACCGCAGGAGTTGGATGAAGCAGCACTACGGTATCCAAATCCTTCATACTTTGATAACCGAATTGCATGATATTTCAATGTTGTTTGTAACCGGTCAAATACCATAGTTTTCATTAATTCTTCCCTTATTATCCAGTATTCAAAAATGAACCTGAGCGAGGACGGGAGGCAGGTTGGAATGCAATTTTAGAAATGAAGGGATTGTCATAATTTTGATACTTTGTTTCAGTTTCACTTATTTAACAAAAATTATTCATTGAATGAAATATGTTACTTATATCAATCTGTATATCATAAAAGTCCGTAAAATTAGTTTGATTCAATGTCTAATATTCGTGTAAATATAACATATTATAATATATTAAAATAATCCAATCCCCAAAATCTAGTTTTCAGTATCTTTCCTTGAATCCGTGTTTAATTTGCAAGAGAATTCATATTTCCGAACGCCTACTCATGTCTTAACATGCTGATTTATAGGTAAAAATGCAGAAAAATTGAGTCTTATCTGTCGCGATTGTGACAGACAGTTCTCGAATCATTTGTACTCTTCGATAACGTTGTTAAAATAAATATTGCGTGCACGTGTCGTTAAAAACGTGCACGTATGCGCTATTAAAGAAATGTCTTGTTGCAAAACGGTTTACGAAGTACGTATGCTTGTCGCTATAGAATGATAAAGCAATTTGACCCTTGTGATTCTTTACAGACTGTTTTAATTTATGTATTCATATTGCCGCTAAACGCAAACGTACCATAATATTGATTTAAAAATTTGAGGCTTGTGTATTGCTGCAGACAGTTCCTGAAACTGAATTGCGTCTACATGTCGCTTTAGAATGATAAAGCAATTAGAACCTTCTGTGCTAGTGCAGACGGTTCTCGATGCGCGTATTAGTGTCGTTACTAGAAAAACATGAAATTCAAACCCTATATCTTACTGCAGACAGTTCTCGAAACGCGTGTACGTATGGCTATGGAATGATAAAACAATTAGGACCTAATGTGCTGTGCAGACGATCTTCGAAACGCATGCACTTGCCGCTATGGAATGATAAAGTAATTTGAACCCTATGTGTTTGTGTAGTTGGTTCCCAAACGTGGACACTAACGGTACGACTACTCCACAAACTCAGCGTCACCCAGCGGGCGATGGAAGAGCTATGCTCGGAGTTTCTCTGGTGGATAAGATTCGTAACGAAGAAATCCGCCGGAGAACCAAGGTCACCGACATAGCCTTCCGTATTTGTAGGCTGAAGTGGCAATGGGCTGGTCACATTTGTCGCAGAAGCGATAACCGTTGGAGTAGGCGTGTCATAGAGTGGAGACCACGTTTAGGCAAACGTAGTGGGACGCCCTTGGCTAGATGGGCGATGATCTGCGCAAGGCGGCTGGCAGCAACTGGATGCGTGTAGCCGAAGATCGAGCTAAGTGGCGCGCCTTGGGAAGGCCTATGTCCAGCAGTGGACTGCCGCGGTCTGATGATGATGATGATGAGGGGTTTGGCGGGAACTTGATCGGCGGCGGTTTGCTGCTCCTGTATTGTGTTTGAATAATGGTTTGAAGTGGATTTTGATATGTAAAAGTGGTGCGATTTTGTGTATTAAGTGTCTGCGCATGTGAACTATTAGTGGAAACGGTGAAACAAGTGCTCTGATGGTGATGTGATTCTCATGATAAGGTGTCTGTCTGCTTAGGCGCCTTGAGATACCATCGCCAACTGTCAACTGTCTGCTGGCTCAAGTTGCCGTCAAAATCTCCCAAGGGCTGCACAATGTGACGCATCAACATATTGTGAAGCAGTGTACCATGAAGGATAAATAAACATTTGGAAATTATTATAAACCGAATAAAAATACCCAAGACTTGGCCTAAAGGTCTAGATACCAGGCCTTAAACTACAAAAAAAAAAAATTGAAGTGTCTGTTTGTAATGTCAAAATTACAGCTTTTACTAAATGCATATGAAAGTATATACGGTACTTATAACAAAATACAATTTTAAAATTTTGTCTGTCTGTTTGTTCCGGGTAATCTCCGAAACGGCTGGACCGATTTTGACGGGACTTTCACTGGCAGATAGCTGATGTCATAAGGAGTAACTTAGGCTACTTTTATTTTAGAAAAAGAATTAGGGTTCCGCGCAAAAAAATTAAAACCCTAAATTACACGCGAGCGAAGTCGCGGGGAACAGCTAGTTTAAAATAAGTCTGTAACTTTATTTCGTATTTGCCTAAAAACAGTAACTGTCGTAAATGAAAATACAACTGCGTGGCATATTGACCGTGTCAGCTACGCCCAGCCGGCGACCGATCCACAGCTGTGACAAAGTTTGTTCTGAATAGCTGGTCTAGTAGTATACAATGTACTACTAGCTGGTTTAGTAGTATACAATATACTACTAGACCAGCTATCAAGTTTATTTATGTTATTTATATATTATGATGTCTTTTAACTGCTACTATTCAGTCTCCATAGAAAAAAAATACGAATATAAACTTTATGAAATTTTTCAAGAGTTATATCTAGGAGTATATAAAAATTTTAAATTCTAAATTAATGTAAAACACAATATTTTATGTGGGGTTAACTCCTTAGGGTCCTTGAATTTGTTATTTTAAGGAATTTTGTGTTTGCTCGTAGGTAAGACCCTGTTAGCCCGCTGCGTGGCGGCGGAGTGTTCTGCGACGTTCTTCTCTATATCCGCTGCGACGCTGACCAGCAAGTACGTTGGCGACGGGAGAAGATGGTGCGCGCGCTCTTTCAAGTCGCCCGCGAACTGCAGGTGATTGTTGTTTCTTTTCTTACTCGGCCTTTACAGCCACGGTTGGGCATCGAACATATTGTAGTAAAATTTTGCCTTAAAATGTGATAAAAATATGTCGCTATCTAAGGCTACGCAGGTTTTTGGCCTTTCCATTGTTAACTCTTACGAAATCCATGAGATAATGAATTGTCTGATTTATATTAATACTTTATTTCAAGTGTATTTTATTTTATTTAACTACACAGCCATCAATAATATTTGTGGACGAAGTGGACTCGTTGCTTTGCGAGCGATCAACTGGCGAACACGAGGCTTCCAGGCGGTTGAAGACGGAGTTCTTGGTGGAGTTCGACGGGCTGCCAGCCACCGGCGCGGAGAGACTAATCGTGATGGCAGCCACCAATAGACCGCAGGAGTTGGATGAAGCAGCGCTACGGTATCCAAATCCTTCATACTTTGATAACCGAATTGCATGATATTTCAATGTTGTTTGTAACCGGTCTAATACCATAGTTTTCATTAATTCTTCCCTTATTATACAGTATTAAAAAATGAACCTGAGTGAGGACGGGAGGCAGGTTGGAATGCAATTTTAGAAATGCAGGGATTGTCATAATTTTGATACTTTATTTCAGTTTCAATTATTTAACAAAATTTTTTAATTGAATGAAAGATGTTACTTATATCAATCTGTATATGATAAAAGTCCGTAAAATTAGTTTGATTCAATGTCTAGTATTCGTGTAAATGTAACATATTATAATATATTAAAATAACCCTATCCCCAAAATCTAGTTTTCAGTATCTCTCCTTGAATCCGTGTTTAATTTGCAAGAGAATTCATATTTCCGACCGCCTATTCATGTCATAACATGGTGATTTATAGATAAAAATGCAGAAAAATTGAGTCTTATCTGTCGCGATTGTGACCGACAGTTCTCGAATCATTTGTACTCTTCGATAACGGTGTTAAAATAAATATTGCGTCTACATGTCGTTAAAGACGTGCACGTATGCGCTATTAACCCTTAACCACTTACCCGCGGTCACCATGACCGCAACGGTTTTTAATCGTTTATATCTCGACGTGTGTTTGTCTTACGCTTGTGTGCGTTCATTTACCTTCCCAAAATCCCGGTTAGTAACGCTGTCGCTCGACATGTTACAACGTGCGCGCATTCAGCTACAATAAATAAGTCATTTTCGTAAGCGGTCACCTTGACCGCACGTAAGTGGTTGTGTGATTATTTTGTCTTGATTTTGTTTTTTGTTGTTTTGGTGTAAAATGAGTATAAACGACGAAAATATTGCGCGGTGGTTAGAAATAGAAGTGTCAGATGAGGAGGAGATACTGAATGAAGATACCAGCGACGTGGAGCTCGATGTTGCGGAAGATTATGTGCTCCAAGAGGACTGTGAATATGACTCTGAAGGTAGTAAGAGCGGATCGTCTTCAGAAGAGCAATTTCCGCTTGAAATGAAGATGATGTTTCTTCGTGTTTTATTTACCCACGAAGTAGATCGCCAGTTACGCGTGACAGCTTTTCATCAGAAGATGAGGTTCCTCTCCTGCAACACCAAACTACGAAGGAATTTTTGGCAGAACCGATTCCGATGGTCTTCTACGCCTTGCACTAGTCGTTCGAGAACTCTGCGGCATAATATTGTTTCACAAGCGCCAGGAGTAAAGCCAGCGTATCGAGATATTCTTACCAATTATACTACGCCTCTCGATATTTGGAAGCTTTATTTCTCAGATGAGATGCTTGAAAAAATTGTTCAGCATACTAATGAAAAAATAAGGAAGATGAGACCGCAATACAAAAAACAAACGAATGTTCAGGTTTGGATCTCATAGAGTTGAAGGCCTTTATTGGTATTTTATTCTACTCTGCTATCTTTAAAGAAAATCACGAACAATATACTTCATGGTATAGTACTGATGGTTCTGGAAGAAATATATCGCTGCGTGATGAGTAAAAGTAGATTAGAAATTTTGTTGAATGCTATTCGTTTTGATGATGCAGAAACTAGAGAGCAGAGAGAGAGGCAGATCTGTCAGCTCCTATATCGGAACTGTTTGCTTCGTTTATCCAGCAATGCCAAGAAATCTACAACATAGGTACCTGCGCTTGTGTAGACGAGATGTTAGTGGCTTTCCGTGGTCGCTGCAAATTCAAAATGTTTATGCCAAAGAAACCAGCTAAGTACGGCTTGAAAATAATGTGCCTAACAGACGCAAGAAATGGTTACCTTGTCAATGCTTACATTTATTTAGGCAAAGGTTCTGATGGGCTCACTTTGACTGCGGAACAACAGCGACTATCGAAGCCGACTCAAGCAGTTTACGTCTCATATCTGTTATTGAGGAACTAACAGAAACATCACGGCTGACAACTGGTTTTGTTCTGTAGAACTAGTCAATGTTTTGAAAGATAAACAATTGACTCTTGTAGGTACTTTGAAAAAAACAAGCGCGAAATACCACCAGAATTTAAGGCATCTAAGAAAAGAACAGTTGAATCATCGGTATTCGGTTTTACCAAAGATATGACTTTGTCATCTTATGTACCAAATAAGAACAAGGCTGTTATTATGATTTCGAGCATGCACCATACAGCAAGCATTGATGAAAATACCAAAAAACCGGAAATCATTATGTACTATAATAAAACGAAAATAGGCGTCGATTTACTGGACCAAAGGTGTTCAAGTTATTCTACAGCTCGTCGTACTCAAAGATGGCCGATGGTCATTTTATAGATTATTGGACATATCGCTTTCAAACGCCTACATTGTCAGTTTGTCTAATCAGGCGCAAAAGACCGGAAGCAGATTCAAGTTCATAAAAAAATTGGCAGAACAGTTAACACGACCGCACATGGAGCGACGAAGAACGAATGAACACATTCCACGGGATATCAGAGTTCTATTGGCCGAATACTTCAAGTAGCAGAAGAAATACCAAGCAGTTCCGGTGCTGACAAGCTGGAAACTCGCAAGACCTGTTCAACTTGCGACCTAAAAAACGTAAAACATTTCACCTTTGTTTTGTATGTAAAAGCCAATATGCGTAGAATGTTCGCAAAAGATGTGCCGTAATTGCCGCGAAATAATTTAAACTTTAGTACTTGCAATTTTTTAAAAATTTAACTTTTTGTTTCTTTTGTTTTCATCAAGTAATTACTTTATTAATTTAACTAAAATTAGTCTCAATAAGTACAATTTCCAAGTTCCTTTTTTTACAAATCTCATTTTCAAAAAGTAAAATTTTAAGGTTAATTAAGAGACTAGCAAAAAATACTAGGTTTTAAACGGCAGAGCAAAACATATTTTTATTTTAGTTTCAATAAATAGTATTAGTATATATCTATGTAGTTTTCATATATCATTCCCGATTTTAACCTGATTATAGTATAAACATGACGATAACTCTGGAGCGGTCACTATGACCGCACGTAAGTGGTTACGTGACAGAAAACAGAGGTAAGTGGTTAAGGTTAAAGAAATGTCTTGTTGCAAAACGGTTTACGAAGTACGTATGCTTGTCATATAGAATGACAAAGCAATTTGACCCTTGTGATTCTTTACAGACTGTTTTAATTTACGTATTCATACTGCCGCTAAACGCAAACGTACGATAATATTGATTTAAAATTTGAGCCTGTATTGCTGCAGACAGTTCCTGAAACTGAACTGCGTTTACATGTCGTTTTAGAATGATAAAGCAATTAGAACCTTCTGTGCTAGTGCAGACGGTTCTCGATGCGCGTATTAGTGTCGTTACTAGAAAAACATGAAATTCAAACCCTATATCTTACTGCAGACAGTTCTCGAAACGCGTGTACGTATGGCTATGGAATGATAAAACAATTAGGACCTAATGTGCTGTGCAGACGATCTTCGAAACGCATGCACTTGCCGCTATGGAATGATAAAGTAATTTGAACCCTATGTGTTTGTGTAGACGGTTCCCAAAGCGCGTGTACGTATCGCTATGTTAAAGCAATTAGAACGTTATGTGCTTAGACATACGGTTGCCCAAGCGAATGTACGTATCGAGCAACTTAGAACCTTATATGCCGAACAGACGGTTCCAGAAGCACCTATACGTACTGCTATGGAACGATGAAGCATTTTAAACCTTATGTGCTTGTGCAGACGGTTCCCGAAGCGCGTGTACGTGTCGCTGCCGGACGCACGCACCCGCTGCGCGCTGCTGCGGCGCGTGCTGGCGCGCGGCTCGGCGGCGGCGTCGCTGGCGGACGAGGAGCTGGCGCGGCTGGGCGCGCTCACCGACGGCTACAGCGGCAGCGACCTCACCGCGCTGTGCCGGGACGCCGCGCTCGGACCCATCAGAGGTCAGTGCACTCCCCACCTCTCAGCCGCAGGCTGATGCCTTAGCAGCAGGAACATCGTCTGTTGTACGGACGGCTACAGCGGCAGCGACCTCACCGCGCTGTGCCGGGACGCCGCGCTCGGACCCATCAGAGGTCAGTGCACTCCCCACCTCTCAACCGCAGGCTGATGCCGTAGGAGCAGATACATTGTCTGTTGTACGGACGGCTACAGCGGCAGCCTCACCGCGCCCGGGACGCCGCGCTCGGACCCATCAGAGGTCAGTGCACACCCTCCTCACCCGCAGGCTGATGCCGTGGCAGCAGGAACATTGTCTGTTGTACCGACGGCTACAGCGGCAGCGACCTCACCGCGCTGTGCCGGGACGCCGCGCTCGGACCCATCAGAGGTCAGTGCACCCTCAACCGCAGGCTGATGCCGTAGGGCAGATACATTGTCTGTTGTACGGACGGCTGGCAGCGACCTCACCGCGCTGTGCCGGGACGCCGCGCTCGGACCCATCAGAGGTCAGTGCACCCCACCTCTCACGCAGGCTGATGCCGTGGCAGCAGGAACATTGTCTGTTGTACCGACGGCTACAGCGGCGGCGACCTCACCGCGCTGTGCCGGGACGCCGCGCTCGGACCCATCAGAGGTCAGTGCACCCCCTCTCACCGCAGGCTGATGCCGTGGCAGCAGGAACATTGTCTGTTGTACGGACGGCTACAGCGGCAGCGACCTCACCGCGCTGTGCCGGGACGCCGCGCTCGGACCCATCAGAGGTCAGTGCACACCCCACCTCTCACCCGCAGGCTGATGCCGTGGCAGCAGGAACATTGTCTGTTGTACCGACGGCTACAGCGGCAGCGACCTCACCGCGCTGTGCCGGGACGCCGCGCTCGGACCCATCAGAGGTCAGTGCACACCCCACCTCTCAACCGCAGGCTGATGCCGTGGCAGAGGTTGTCTGTTGTACCGACGGCTACAGCGGCCTCCTCACCGCGCTGTGCCGGGACGCCGCGCTCGGACCCATCAGGGTCAGTGCACCACCTCTCACCCGCAGGCTGATGCCGTGGCAGCAGGAACATTGTCTGTTGTACCGACGGCTGGCGGCAGCGACCTCACCGCGCTGTGCCGGGACGCCGCGCTCGGACCCATCAGAGGTCAGTGCACACCCCACCTCTCACCCGCAGGCGTGGTGGCAGGAACATTGTCTGTTGTACCGACGGCTACAGCGGCAGCGACCTCGCGCTGTGCCGGGACGCCGCGCTCGGACCCATCAGAGGTCAGTGCACACCTCTCACCCGCAGGCTGATGCCGTAGCGGCAGGACATCGTCTGTTGTACCGACGGCTACAGCGGCAGCGACCTCACCGCGCTGTGCCGGACGCCGCGCTCGGACCCATCAGAGGTCAGTGCACCCCACCTCTCAACCGCAGGCTGATGCCGTAGGCAGATACATTGTCTGTTGTACGGACGGCTACAGCGGCGCGACCTCACCGCGCTGTGCCGGGACGCCGCGCTCGGACCCATCAGAGGTCAGTGCACCCCACCTCTCACCCGCAGGCTGATGCCGTGGCAGGAACATTGTCTGTTGTACCGACGGCTGCAGCGGCAGCGACCTCACCGCGCTGTGCCGGGACGCCGCGCTCGGACCCATCAGAGGTCAGTGCACACCCCACCTCAACCGCAGGCTGATGCCGTAGAGCAGATACATTGTCTGTTGTACGGACGGCTGCGGCAGCGACCTCACCGCGCTGTGCCGGGACGCCGCGCTCGGACCCATCGAGGTCAGTGCACACCTCTCACCCGCAGGCTGATGCCGTGGCAGCAGGAACATTGTCTGTTGTACGGACGGCTACAGCGGCAGCGACCTCACCGCGCTGTGCCGGGACGCCGCGCTCGGACCCATCAGAGGTCAGTGCACACCCCACCTCTCAACCGCAGGCTGATGCCGTAGGAGCAGATACATTGTCTGTTGTACGGACGGCTACAGCGGCAGCGACCTCACCGCGCTGTGCCGGGACGCCGCGCTCGGACCCATCAGAGGTCAGTGCACACCCCACCTCTCACCCGCAGGCTGATGCCGTGGCAGCAGGAACATCGTCTGTTGTACGGACGGCTACAGCGGCAGCGACCTCACCGCGCTGTGCCGGGACGCCGCGCGGACCCATCAGAGGTCAGTGCACCCCCCCTCACCCGCAGGCTGATGCCGTGGCAGCAGGAACATTGTCTGTTGTACCGACGGCTGCAGCAGCGACCTCGCGCTGTGCCGGGACGCCGCGCTCGGACCCATCAGAGGTCGTTACGCCCACCTCTCACCCGCAGGCTGATGCCGTGGCAGCAGGAACATTGTCTGTTGCGTACCGACGGCACAGCGGCGCGACCTCACGCTGTGCCGGGACGCCGCGCTCGGACCCATCAGAGGTCAGTGCACCCCACCTCTCACCCGCAGGCTGATGCCGTGGCAGGAACATTGTCTGTTGTACCGACGGCTACAGCGGCGGCGACCTCACCGCGCTGTGCCGGGACGCCGCGCTCGGACCCATCAGAGGTCAGTGCACCCCACCTCTCACCGCAGGCTGATGCCGTGGCAGCAGGAACATTGTCTGTTGTACCGACGGCTACAGCGGCGCCTCACCGCGCTGTGCCGGGACGCCGCGCTCGGACCCATCAGAGGTCAGTACACCCCACCTCTCACCGCAGGCTGATGCCGTGGCAGCAGGAACATTGTCTGTTGTACCGACGGCTACAGCGGCAGCGACCTCACCGCGCTGTGCCGGGACGCCGCGCTCGGACCCATCAGAGGTCAGTGCACACCTCTCACCACGCAGGCTGATGCCGTAGCAGCAGGAACATCGTCTGTTGTACCGACGGCTACAGCGGCGACCTCACCGCGCTGTGCCGGGACGCCGCTCGGACCCATCAGAGGTCAGTGCACACCCCTCTCAACCGCAGGCTGATGCCGTAGGGCAGATACATTGTCTGTTGCGGACGGCTGGCGGCAGCGACCTCACCGCTGTGCCGGGACGCCGCGCTCGGACCCATCAGAGGTCAGTGCACCCCACCTCTCACCCGCAGGCTGATGCCGTGGCAGCAGGAACATTGTCTGTTGTACCGACGGCTGGCGACCTCACCGCGCTGTGCCGGGACGCCGCGCTCGGACCCATCAGAGGTCAGTGCACACCCCACCTCTCAACCGCAGGCTGATGCCGTAGGAGCAGATACATTGTCTGTTGTACGGACGGCTACAGCGGCAGCGACCTCACCGCGCTGTGCCGGGACGCCGCGCTCGGACCCATCAGAGGTCAGTGCACACCCCACCTCTCAACCGCAGGCTGATGCCGTGGCAGCAACATTGTCTGTTGTACGGACGGCTACAGCGGCAGCGACCTCACCGCGCTGTGCCGGGACGCCGCGCTCGGACCCATCAGAGGTCAGTGCACACCCCACCTCTCACCCGCAGGCTGATGCCGTGGCAGCAGGAACATTGTCTGTTGTACCGACGGCTACAGCGGCAGCGACCTCACCGCGCTGTGCCGGGACGCCGCGCTCGGACCCATCAGAGGTCAGTGCACACCCCACCTCTCACCCGCAGGCTGATGCCGTGGCAGCAGGAACATTGTCTGTTGTACCGACGGCTACAGCGGCAGCGACCTCACCGCGCTGTGCCGGGACGCCGCGCTCGGACCCATCAGAGGTCAGTGCACACCCCACCTCTCACCCGCAGGCTGATGCCGTGGCAGCAGGAACATTGTCTGTTGTACCGACGGCTACAGCGGCAGCGACCTCACCGCGCTGTGCCGGGACGCCGCGCTCGGACCCATCAGAGGTCAGTGCACACCCCACCTCTCACCCGCAGGCTGATGCCGTGGCCACTTCTAACTAACCGCCAGGATGTTGCAGTCTTGTAGTCGAATCAATTTGAAGGCAGTACTAGCACCATTCATTTAAAAAGTAACGTCTGAACATTTTTGTCTGACGCGTTTTTAATCAGAAAAACTAGCGTCATCTATTAGAACTAATTTGAACTACGATGTGACCGGTGAGGTCAGAGTGGACTGCCTAATTACGTATCGTATTCATCTGTACCGAACGATGAGACAATTCTGAAACACAATTATTTTAACATGAAATGTAAGCCAGTTTAGCCAGTTTCATTTTAGTGGCGCCATTTTAACGCGTAGCTCACCCACTCCTTACGCAGTAATATGTAAGACAATAAATAGTACACAGTTTTATCACAAGTTTAAATAAATCTCCACCCTTCTAAAGACGAAAAACACTCAAGATGAACAATTGATGACGAAAAGTCCATCCGAACATCATCCTCTTCACACAAAAATCCAAAAAAAGGTTTGCGGTAATCAGAATGTTTGGGTTGCTATTGGCGAATAACATCTCGCTTTTGAGGCTAATTTTTTTTACAGCAATTCCTTTTACTTTAGAGAAGGTGCATCAGATAGCCTGCTTAAGACACGACTAAGAAGATGAGATCTAACTTGGCGGCAATCTTGATATAATATGGAAAAAATAACCTGGTACTTAAAAATGGACAAGTAATAGTCCAACTTTACACTAATATCATCTTTTGTTTATTGCAGAATTAGATCCCGAGGAAGTTAAATGCCTAGATCTGTCGCTGGTGCGCAGTATTACATTCCAAGACTTTATGGACTCATTGAAGAGGATCCGGCCGTCCGTTTCACCGCACAGCCTCGTTGCCTACGAGAAATGGTCCGTGCAATACGGGGAGTTAGGAGTTTGAACACAGGCAAGTGAATCAGAAAAATTGAATATCTATCATCATCATCGTCATCATCATTATTACAGCCCTTCACAAGTACACTGCTGAACATAGGCCTCCCCCAAAGAATGCCAGAAAGCATGGTCCCGAGCCACCTGCATCCATTGACTTCCTGCATGTCTTACCAGGTCGTCACTCCATCTAGTGGGGCGACGCCCTACACTTCGCCTGCCGGTACGAGGCTGCCACTCGAGAACCTTTCTTCCCCATAGGTTGTCGGTTCTTCGAGCTATATGACCATTGCCACTTCAGCGTAATCCTTTGGGCTATATCAATCATTTGGATTTAATTAGGAGAGAATAAAATATTTAAATACGAACAACATGCTCATTGGCCGGATATAGAATTTGAACTTATCACCCAATTAAGTCCCATGGCTCTTGGATGCCGTAGACTCATTGCAGCCCAACACTATATTTTGTATTTGTTAGTGGTCCATCCTACCTTCCTAGGCACTGCCGCCAAGCAGAAGTCACTTTCTTTCACGTAGACTAACTCCTATGTCTATATTAAGCCTAAGATTTAGGTCTTCTACAAAAACCTCCACAAAATATTGAGTCACTTGTATCCATCAATTTTTATGAGTATAACTTTGTTTTTTTTTTTTTTGTGTGTTATCTCGGAACTTTTATCTAGGTGAACCGATTTTAATGATATTTTTTTTTATTTGAAAGCTGGTTGCTGTTATCTCAAGATCTGACCAGTAGTTTTGAGTTATCCTTAATAATGCGTATTTATTTGATTTCGACTACATTGATGATGTTTCTCATTTATTTATATTGAAGTCGTTTTCATTTTACCACTTGTTTTCTCGTACGGCAAATTAGTGGAATAATTTGCCAGCATCTGTCTTTCCATCCGATTATAATGTGGATGTCTTCAAGGCAAAGGCGAATAGGCTTTTGTTAAGCTGAGTCAGTGCGGTTTACCATCTTTCGCTGCATTACCACTTATCATCAGGTGTGATAGCGGTCAAGCTCTGGCTTATAATAGATAAAGAAATGTTAAATATGGATCTTTTTTCTTTAAAAGCCCGTAACAGTCTACAACTGGTAACACAGGTATGGACCTCTCCCATTGTAGAAAGGAAATGTTATAAACGGAATGTCAATTGCAGTACTAAATGCCCTGCCACATTAATGATGCTATCATCGTCAGTCTAAGTCTAGCTCGTTTATGATAGTACTAAATTATCCTACGTGTTTAGAACGATAACGAGATACAGCGATCTTAATCCGTCGACTAAACATAGAGATCACACCATATCTTCAATTCTTCAACATCAAAAAGATTTTTAGACATTTTTACTCCATAATAAATAGATAAATATTTTTGTTTCAGGTATTTTTAAAATAAAGGAAAGTACTTGTGTTTTAATAAGGGGTCCATGGATCGTTATATTGGGTCATGAGATTGAAGGAAAGTAAGGTGAGGGATTAATACTTCATTGTGCAGGACGGACATCCCTAAATTAATAAATTTTAATAGGAACCCATTATTTTCCCCTAACAATAAAATAAATAGAACTTTCCATTTGCAGTTTATTACACTGTAATAGATAAAAATGTTTTTTACTTAGTCAAAAATTCTACAATAACGTCTAGTCAGTGTGATCAGCTTTGACCATGTTTTTTTTTAATTATCTAAATTAACCACTACGTGATAATGGCCATATACCAATGTAGTAAGAAATAATAAAATAGTGACGAAAACATATAAATAATACATAGCAATATTAGGTAATGAATTCTGTCTGTAGAGCTGCTAGCTTTATAACTAGCTAACTAACTAGCTTTGTATCTGTAGCAAGAATTCCTTCCATCATGTGAATAGATTACACAGACCCAAAATTTGATTTGTATATTATATACTGAACAAATACAATCATGCAATTTTAGACATAATCTGTTCGCGTTAAATTATATTATATAGTATTTTATAAGCTAGTACCTTATTGTAATAGTATTCCACATATAGTTTAATTAAAACGCCAATTTTCTCCTGGTTTTCTTACGGTCGGAAAATTAGTGTCGTAGATTCGGACCCTTCATTTTGACAACTGCCGTGAGCCGACCGTCTCCAAACTCAAACATTAACCGCCTTATTACAAAAAGTAGTTTGGATTATAGTCTCAGGCTTAATAAAGAAGTCCCGTGGAAAATATGCGAACTAAAATGTTTGCATAGAATTTGGCGGGAAATGTCAAATTTCGCGGGGTTTTTTTTCGTGATAAAGTCGCTACTTTAAATCTGAGACTTTCAATAAACCACGTTTTGTAATTATGCGGTAAAATTTCTTGGAGTGGTTGCAATGAACTTTAGTAATGTTTTAATCACTGCTGGCTTTCTTAAGTGTTAAGTTTTAATTACAATTAATTATTAAAATTGAATAACATGGATAATAATTATTATTTTAATAAGTGCTCGAATATTCGTTAATCGTGGGCAGGGCAAATATAGACTGTGTTAAATATTGCATTTATAAAGTTGAATTTTAACAAAAATTATTATTGAAGAAATAAATTGACAATTCATGTGTTTTTTTTTAAATTGATTAGTGTGCTGTGGACTTGAGTTTGCGTGTGTCCTTGTTATTAATAATAATTTGTTTTAACTCGTATTATTAAATTAGCTAATTGTTTTAACCATTTTTGTTTATTCCATTTGATTTTTTCGCGATACGTTTTATTGTTACCTTATTAATATTAATTATAGCTCTGTTAATTATGTTTTAATTTATATCTTGCCGTCGCCGTGGATAATTATGTTGCTGCAAATATTATGAAAATAAAAAATAAATGTTTATTCTACATGGACGGGTACCTTACAAAGACTAATCTAAGCTTCGGCTACATTATTTGCTCAGAAAAAAACAATCAGCCGCATTCCGAGAGTTATTTTGTGAAGAGGAAAACTAAATATTCTTATAAATAGTTATAACGGGGGTAAAAATAACCCCAACTTTCAAGATAAAACAGGCACTCAAAACTTAGGGAATAAAAGCGGGAGAGAATGTTAATTTATAATGTAAATACGTTAAATTTGAAGTATTTGTAAGGCTTAATGTAAACTAACCTCAAAGTGTTTGTTGAGAGTTACTAAATTCAAATGTTGCGCGCCGTATTCTTATTTTAATTAAAATTACTGTCGATCTCTGTTTTTCTGAATATAATGTATTCAATTGTTGTGAATAGCGAGTAATTAAACGCGCAAGTTTTCTCATACGTGTTATATTATAATGAGTGTTTTATACCTTTTTTTTAATGCCGAGTGGGCTTTACAAAGACGCATTTTTCTGTGTTGCTAACTGGAAAAATAAGGGTATTTACGCTTTATCTACAATTGCGCGATTGCTCGTGAGAGTGATAGTAAGCTTTCGTGCACAAAATCACCTTTTATAATAACTTTTTAAAAATGCAGAAATTTTTATACCATGGTGTTTTATTTACATGTATAAATCGCTGTTTTAATATTAAAAAAAAAACAATGGCGCTTTTCCTATTAACGCATATGTAAGAAAGAATTAATCGCTTAATTGTGTTAAATTATAAGTTTGCAGCGTGTGCACGTCCAGTAAAGTCAATCACGCGCACACTCTGCAATGAAGTCTCACTTTTTGACTTCTCCATATTTCGTCAGAGATTGAACGTGCTGTTTGCACGTAATAACTAATAATGTAATCAGAAACGACATCTAACAACCTCACTTGCCACAAAGCAACTTTTTCAAAACAAACCTTAAGCGTCTTATTACAAAAAAGTAGTTTATAATTTGTCTCAGTTTTAAACCAGAGTTTATTTCAATATAGAAGTCCCGTGGGAAGTATGCGAACTAAAATGTAAAGTATGGAATTTGACAGCAAATGTCAAGTTTGCGAAGACAGTGGCGCGGCGGTTAAGGGTTTTTTTCGTGACAAAAACTCTTCTTTAAATCCAAAACTATTAATAAACTACGTTTTTATAATAAGACCGTAATCTCCTTATTAAAAAACACGTAATAATTTTACGACCAGGAACACCCTTGGAATAGTGCAAATTATCATTAAATATAGACCTTATTGCTTGGTATTAAAAACATCGCTCAAGTTAGTCCAACGATATTCTTGTGGTAAAGTTATTAGGTTTTTATTAATAAGAGTAAGTGTCAAGATAGTGATTTGATACGTTAAATCTGCTACAATGAAAGAAGGAAGTCACATAAATTATTTTCCAGTTATTATTGTTCTGTGGCAAACTATTATACGTTGCGCACGCGCACGCTTTAAACATCAATATCTTGATGTCTTGCTTAGCTTAAGATTTAGAAAATATTTAGGTGTTAAACGAAACATTGCTCAGTAGCCCATATATTTCTTAGTAATTACAAATAACCAGTTTCAAATAAATTTACTTAATTAATAACTTCTAATGGTAAAAGTGACATAATAAAACAATTAATTACAATATTAAACGTAGTTGCTAAAGAACCTTTAGCTTTTTATATCGTTAGGTTTCCTTCCCTCTGTATTTCCGAATAGATCTACCGAATAGTACCTAAATAATAAGCCTTTAGTAATGATACAAAATAAATAATGCGACATGTAAACAAGTTTAATAACATATTTTTATCTATGTCCACCAAAGTGCGGCCAATTTGTGGTCACAGATTTAATAGTCACCTGAGTCTATTCAGTAAAATGTCATTTACTATTCTTATTAGTCGATGTTGTTTAAAATTATAGGTGTGTTACGCAGGACAAAAAAGAAACTAAAAATTAATAAATATTATTATTCTTCGTAATTGAGACAAATTAGTAATTGTGTCTAGGAAATACAAACGAAAGTTAAGAAAATCGTATAAAAGAAAGGGATATTTAGAGACATCTTTTGCGTGTCAATCAATCTGAAATCGCAACTAATTAGATGTAGATGGTAGAGGTATGGAGTACTCTTATAGAGCATTCAATATTCATCCAATTCTGATGAACATAGGCCTCCCCTATTCTCTATAGCTTGCCTTTTGTAGGGGATATTACCCATAGTTACCTCGCTTGGTAGGCGTATTGTTATTGTTTTGCGGCGTGCTATTAATATCAAGATTCTGCGGTCCATCTCCTGTTCCATTTGTCGCCTCTTACGACACCTACGGGGATTTTGTCCTACTCCAACAATATTTGCCGCTTTCTTTTGAATTTGAAATTTTGTTACACCATAACGCCAATTCAGAGAGACACAGAGAGTTCTTCTTACCTCTACCCTCGATCGATTAGCGCAAACTGTTACAGACTAAATATTTTGTCTTAGAAACTTCTGGGGAAATTTTATTTTCCCTTCAGAGTTAAAATTTTGAAGGGTTAAAATTGCTCAACACACGACAAAAAACTTAATGATCTTCAGTAATTATTACGCATCTTAGCACACAATTACACTACGATTGATGATACATCTTTTCGCGGAGACGACTTCTTTGCTAAGCAGCATGAATTTATGGTTATATCTTGTTGGAGACAGGATTTACGTATATACTTTTTGAATAACATTGTTTATTGCATATGTTTAACAAGCAATGCTTCAAAGTAGAAAGTACTGTTAGTATTGACATAGTATCGAATAGATTACAGCGAACTTTTACCTCATTGTTGTCTGTATATTTTTTTTATCTTTTGCAATTTTGACAAAGCCACTTGGGAAGTACAATGATTTGGGTTTTTTGTGTGACCACGTTGCTCTACATACTTTTGTATCCGTTTGGTGAGATGACTATACGTACGCCATTGTTTATTTTTGACTAGTCAATGTGTGTAGGATTCACGCCAAAACACACAATCAGTGTTGACATCTTACAAAACGAATGATGGAGTTATTTATATTTATGTGTATCTATTGAAAAATTATTATGTGGAACGAAATAATTAAATTGTTCCAGTTTTGTTTTTATTTAACATTTTCAATTCAAAAATATAAATAAAAATATCAATGGTTATGTTGATGTTTTTTCGATGAAATAAATAATAATTCGTTAATTCCATATCTTTTTCTGTACTAATGTTTAAATCGATTTGTATAATTTCGCTATTTCTTAAATGTGTATATTACTCTAATGGTTCATAAAATGTTAAAATTTAAAAATGTGAAGTGATGATATTTTGCACAAATGATAATGAACTTTCGACTGTCTTACATGAATTTTACCTTTTCGAATTGCGTACTTATATTAATAAATGTTGCATTTTAACAATAAAAGAGTGTTATTTTATTGCGCTTTTGCGCCAATTTTTAACGTTTTTGTAAGGCGTGGAGGAAATATGTTAAATTCCATTGTTGTATTTAAATCTAATGGGTGTAATGTTATTAAAACAATGCAACACGGCTAATTCTCACGGATTCATGACAAAGTTTGAAAAATTAACAGTATGACCTATCACAAACTAGAAAGTTAAGAAAGTTACGGGGAAATAATTATACATTATTATCTTACATAGGTAATTGAGTGCTTACGAAAATACCACTAATTTGAGAACTTATTTTTTATCCTTTCCCTCGAATATTTCGATCGTTGTTGCATACCACTATATTAACATTCGTAGAACGGCTATACTCCAACATTCGTGAAGGTTAATTTCTTCTGTAATTACTTTTATTGAATTGCTTTTTTGTCACGGCTGTTGAGAATAGTCGTCTTACTTATGTGAAATAAGGGCTCGTTCACAAAAATGTTAACATTACAACTAAACCTTTACGAATTTTATTTAAAAGCAATCTGATAAAACATTGCTTCTTAAAAATTATATACATAGATATGTATTTCTAAGCCACACGTCACTGTGATATTAACTAACGAACCTTTTGCCTTGTCATGTAATGTACGCTCGCAACAATATTTGATTTCTCATAGGTCATAAAATATGAACAAACTTAATGACTTAGTGTAAGATTTCGAGAGTTACGAGTAAGAACTCAATTAGTATCGAGATCGATCTAAAATCGATCAATCGAGCGAACATCCTTAATAAATTTTGCGGATCTACAATTCTTATTTTCAAATTTAAAAAAATATAAATTATTGCAATTGTTGCTAATTAAAAATAATAACAACAGCATAATACATTACAATGTGAATTGCGAACATAACAATTAAGTACTGCAAAGATATTTATTACATGACAAAGAATTTTTTCAAATTATGAACAATTGAAAATCTAATTTAAAATTTTCATGTGAATATTCTAAATCAAGGTTGTAATTTATTTTTTAAACATTCGCCTTTATGCTAACGATAGTTTAGTTTAAGCGCACGAATTTATGAACTTTCTCTGTTTTTTGTAAATCGTTAAAAGAAATGAGGCGTGTATATTTTCATAATGTTCGTAGACTAATTACACTTTTGCCTAAAATGTCGTGAATGTACACAATGTGATACACGATTTATGTAATAATAAATAATTGATTTGTCAATTTCTTGTTTTATTTTCATGCTTGACTTCACTTCATTTGCCCGTAAAGCCCACAGGATATGGCTTCTACATCTCCCATTCGTTTACGCCAGGCGTAATATAAAGACACCGTCGACGGGCAGCAGCGTCAAATGTGCGAATCGTGGAGTAGTGCGACCTTTAAACCGACTGCCAAGAGTGACGATTATCCTTGACTTTTATTTATAATATCAACATGATATTGTTTGCACAAGATAAGAGATTGACCGTGTAGTTGCGGTGTAAGAACATCCACTACCCTATATCGTCTAGTGTTGTAATAGGCGAAAGAAGGAAACAACCAGCGACGTCTTCCTAATAACAACTTTTAAATAAAAAATTGCAATTGTCAATGCCTTCGATAGATCAAGGATACATCTGGGACCGAAATCAAATAAAAAGTTCAATCGAAAACATGTACCAAAAAAAATTATAGGGGTAAAGAGGTAAAATTTCGGAAAATATTAGAAAATTACAAAAAAATAATTAAAAAAATGTGAAAAATTAGGGTCTTCTACTTCAATTTGTATTTTACAAATAGTTTCACCTACACGCCCACCAAGTTTGTCTAAACCTCCACCAAACACCCTGTATATCGCGATTAAAAATATCGACGATATATTATATCGATATTTTTTACCCAAGCCTATGTCAACCCGTCTGACAATCGTGGCGACTATAGCAAATAGGCGATATAATGCAAGCTAGATTTTTGATAGGCTGAAATGGGAACCATAAAATAAGAGATGGAAATAGTAAGTCAATTTGTTTGCGTCATAAAAGAATTCATGAGATTCACGTTCTGCGAATGTCGTAAGAGGAAACCACCGACATAATATATCATTTGATTGATATTTTTTCTCAAAATCGAATTTCTTATACCTTGTCATTGTCAGTTGTCACAGAGATTCTCCACATTATGCAAAGACCCTTTTAAATGAGGCTATAGTTCCTAATATATCTGGTGTAAAAATACCCACTTCGATGGTGCCAAAGACCAAAGAATAGATAGACGGAACGCGTAAAATTTATAGTATAAATACCTTAACTCATTCGTTGCCGCACTATAATTTTCTAATGTCATACGTATGGCCACCGCTATAATTTGCCGAGACTTGCATGGCGAGTCGTCGGCCGTACGAATGAGGAGGATGCATCTCGCGTGGCGAGTCCTTGGCCGTACAAATGAGGAGTTTGCATCTAAATGCATATTTGCCCATTTTCTACCGACTTCAACAGGAGGAGGTATTCAATTCGACTGTTTTTTTTAATGTGTGTTACCTCATAACTTTTTACTGGGTGAACTGATTTCGATAATTCTTTTTTTGTTTGAAAGATGATGCCTCACATGTGGTCCCATATAAAGTTGATCAAGGTCTGCCCAATAGTTTTTGAGTTATTCTTAATAATTTACATTGAAGTCGGTTGTACAAATTTTTTAATTTTAAATTATAAGGTGTTAGAAGCGAAATTTACTGAGTAAAAATATTTCAAACTAGTTCTGGAAATTAAACTTCTTCCTTGTTAATCAAAACAATTTGAATAAACACACCGGTTTTATTTTAACATGGGTAAGTAAAAAAATATACTTTTGGCTTGAAGTAGAATTTTCACACAAATTTTATGTGCGCCAGGATGACGGGAGCACCTTATTCTACTGCAAAATAATAAATATATTGGAATAGTCTTCGTGATCATTTGGTACCTATACGTCATTGCGTACTTGTAGGAACAAGTCTGTTTTTTTCTCGTGTTTTTATTTTTAAAATTATTTTATATATGATACTTGTTTGTACAAGTAGGTACACTAGAGGTACCAAATGATCACGAAGAGTTTATTCCAATATTTTTATTATTTTGCGTTAACCTCACTTTCTTACGAATTAATTTTACAGATCTGCACAAAGTCATCAATAATACCTTCATTATAGAAATTCGAAATGTTTATTCTGAATCGGAGAATATGTTTACGGAATATGAATCATTGGCAAAGAAAACTAGGGTGTCAACTGATAGCCAGGAAACCTTATGTGATACGCCAGAGGATCTACCCGATTCTCAGCCTGTCATTGAGTCATAGTACTCCGAAGAAAAAACCAGGAGACCTTCTGTGATACACCAGAGGATCTACCCGATTCTCAGCCTGTCGATGGATCATACTACTCCAAAGCAAAAAACCAGCAAACCTTCTGTGATACGCCAGAGGATCTACCCGATTCTCAGCCTGTCATTGAGTCATAGTACTCCGAAGAAAAAACCAGGAGACCTTCTGTGATACACCAGAGGATCTACCCGATTCTCAGCCTGTCATTGAGTCATAGTACTCCGAAGAAAAAACCAGGAGACCTTCTGTGATACACCAGAGGATCTACCCGATTCTCAGCCTGTCGATGGTTCATAGTACTCCGAAGAAATTAAAAAATATATGCATAAAGCTGTCACAAAAAAAAGTCATAAAAGAAATGGGTACTACGACGGGATTCCAGCATTGCAACATGAATCCAGAAAAGGAATTGAGATTCCTTTTTTGCAACGAATATTTTGGGAAAATAGTGGCATTAGAGATGTCAAAGTTTCACGGAAATACACGTTCTTTTTTTTTATAGGAGAGGGGGCAAACGAGCATGCGGCTCATCTGATGGTAAGTGACTACCGCCGCCCATGAACAACTGCAACACCAGGGGAACCAGAGGAATTGCAGATGCGTTGCCGGCCTTTTAAAAAGGAGTAGGCTCTTTTCTTGAAGGTCCCTAAGTCGTATCGGTCCGGAAAAATCGCTGGTGGTAAACTATTCTACAAGGAAGTTGTGCGCGGAAGAAAACATCTTCTAAATCGCACAGTGGTGGACCGCCAATTATCCAGATGGTGTGGATGGTATCGGGAGTTCTGCCGCGATGTGCGTTCGTGAAATTTGGCGGCTGGGATTAATCCGAACAATTCCTCAGAGCACTCCCCGTGGTAAATGCGAAAGAAAATGCAAAGAGATGCAACATCTCTTCGCAGCGCCAATGAATCGAGCCGATCGGAAAGGACTCGGTCGTCGACGATTCGAGCCGCTCTGCGCTGGATGCGGTCAAGTGGAAGGAGCTGGCACTGGGGAGCCCCAGCCCAGAGATGGGAACAGTATTCCATATGAGGCCGAACCTGCGCCTTGTAAAGTTGCAGGCGTTGTGCCGGCATGAAATACTGTCCCGCTCTGCTGAGCACGCCAAGCTTTTTAGAGGCCAATTTGGCCTTCTCTTCCAAGCGACCACGAAACTGCACGTCACTCGATACGTCGACGCCGAGGATTCCGATACTGGCTGAGGCAACAAGGGGAGTGCCTTGAAACTGAGGAGACACGACAAAGGGGTTCTTTATAGCGGTAAACGCGCAAACTTGTGTCTTCTGAGGATTAAACTGGACTAGATTTAGTCGCCCCAATCCGAGACTTTGTTCAGCAAAGACTCTACTTCAATTCTTCGTTATAACAAGATGAAAGAAATATTTGAAATATTGAAAGAAAATGCGCGGCGAGCCATTAAGGTGGCGCGGGCGCCACACCTCCCCCCCTCATTCTCATCTTTGGTTGTTTTATTTTAAAAAAAATTAAATGCCTGACACGCGGGCCACGGTTTTATGGCGTAAAACAATATTCAAAGTGGTTGATAATTTATAATTTATATTTTTTTGCTTTGTAGTTTTGAAGAAAATGCGATAAATAGTTAGGACTCGCGTATCGAGTTCTAGGCCACCAGTATGCAATTCTAATAAACTCGCGAGGCGAGTCCTTGGCAACGAAAGTTAACCGTTCGCAACAAAATTACTATTATTATTAAATTATAATTAAAAATTAATTATAATTAAATTACAGTAGTAGCAACTGACCAGCCAGCTACAAATTCAGGCTAGATCACGCTTGCTTCACGCATGATGGCACGACACTATAATTTTTATTATAGTGAATTATATAATATTATACTCTTTGCGTGCGACTAACCACCACCGCTTTTGCTTGCTGCTGCAGGGTCCGCGGGGCGAAGGCGTTTCACAATTCACATTAATAATTGCTCTGTATATTTATTAAAATAAAACACTTTTTGACTTTAGGTAGTTTTTTTAAAGGTTCGCTATTGTTTACGAAATTTAAAAGGTGTACATGGGGGCTATAAATTTGAGAAAGCATGATAATGAGTAAAGAACCATTTAGATAGACACTACCATATTATCTGCATTAAATATAGGGTAGACTGGGTACGGTTGAAACGGTGGGCGGTTGAAACAAAGCGAATATCTCGACACCTTGCGTGATGAGGTGAGGAGTACAAGGAGAGAACGAAGCGGGCGACAATTCGAAATACAAAACAAATTATAGTGTTGCGTCGCTCTTCGAGCGCTGTGCTTGTGTATAAGAGGCCCCATTGTGTTTTTTGACGGAAAAGTAAGTATTTTTTGTTCGTACATTTTTGCAATTATTATGGTTTTATTAAAGTTAGATTGAGAGTTTTGTAACGTTTTAATTGAAGTTTGTAGAATATGGTGGTATGATTAGTTTTTATTCAAATTTATTATCATTTTTACTGTGAACCGTTTTATACCTAGAAGGGGGGTGAACAGTTGAAACATTTTTGGTGGGTACGGTTGAAACAGTTTATTTATTTAATTTTCTTGTTTCTTAGATGCCAAGGTACGCTTGAGTGTATGAATGTATGCCTATTTTCTTTGCCTAATTACAAAATTATTTTTCTATGATTATTGTAAGCACTATAAACATGTCTTGTCTTATTGTAGAGGCCTTGTGAGAAAATATTTAAATAAAAGAAACTATTATCTGATAGTTGTAAAATCAGCCCTAAATACAGTTAAATTATGAGTTATGTAAAGAACAACTTTAAAATTTCACAAAGGGGACATACCTACGAATGTAAATATGAAACTACATAGTACATCACAATGCACACATCAACGTCGGGATGTTAAACACCGTGCGGTTTCATATCCGCCTTGAAAGCCCGGTGCCGGTCAGGGCAATTTGCTTCAGAGATGGAGTCAAATAGTCTCGACAAAACGTAATGTTGTGTGTAGTAGTGTACAGTATAGGATCAAAAGGCGGACTTTTTTTTATAGGGTGACAAACGAGCACACAGTCCACCTGATCGTAAGTGGTTGCTGTGGCCCAGCAAATGAAAATAGATGTAGACATCTACATCTATCTTAGTTTGCGAATTAAAATGCAGATGCGTTGTCAGCCGTGAGGACTAAGATAGAATGCCTCTTTTCCAGTAAAGGGTCTCCGGTTCTCTACACTCACCATACGAAACACAGCAGCATTAAGCTGCTATTTTACGCTGGTATTCTGTGAGAGCGTGGTCCTTCCCGGTCGAGCCGACCCATTCGTGCTACAACTATACTATTAATATAGCTGCAGCATGACTCTACCACGTATAACTTAATGTTAAAAGCATTCTATACCAGTCAAGCTTAGCTTATCAACCGCAACATGACGAAGACGATTATTGATAAAAAGAAAATATATAATAAAAATAAATAAAACTACAAATGCAAAAGTAAAGTA